>VWPW01023209.1:76157-373410 GCA_013389825.1 Crypturellus undulatus
TGCGGGGCCGCCCGCAGCCGCCGAGCGGCGGGGCCGAGCCGGGCGCTGCCCCGAGCCGGGCGCTGCCCCGGGCCGAGTCACTGCGGGCAGATGTGGCCCAGCGCTGCCGGGGGTGTCACGGGCTCGCTGGGAAGGGGACCCTGCTCCCTCTTTCGCTCCCTCTTTTTTTGGTGGGAGCTCTCTTGTGCACGTGCCACCAGAAGCCTCGGACATGTTTATCAGGTTAACAAAGCAACAGCGAGGGAATCACCTTTTCTAGGGAAGTTTTCCACAAGTTTTGCTTGGAAACTGCATGTGCACCAGCAAGCACGTAAAGCAGAGAGCTAGCAGTTTCCACACCATTTCAGTGACGATCAGGCCCTAGGACTGCCCCTGTGTCTGCACGGATAAGCCCTTCCAGCTGACCTCTGCCCCCGCTCCCCAACACGCAGGCACCTGCAGGACCGCGAACATCTCACAAGATCAGGGCCTCACTTTGCAGAAGTCACTGGGCGGGTGAAGCATCGTCTCAATATCGGGTTGCTTGGGGTTAAAAATGTTTGGTTAAGCTTGGTTTTTACAACGGGAATAAGAACACCAAGTCATTCAAGCAGTTCTCAGTGCCAGATCATAGAATCATGGAATCATTATGGTTGGAAAAGATCTTCAAGGTCATCGAGTCCAACCGTAAACCCAACACCACCCTGCCTGCTAAACCATGTCCCTAATCTACACGCGTCTTGGGCACTGCCAGGGACGGTGACTCCACCACTTCCCTGAGCAGCCTGCTCCAATGCTGACTACTCTTTATGTGAAGAAATTTCTCCTAATATCTAACCGGAGCTTCCCCCGGCGCAACTTGAGGCCGTTTCCTGTTGTCCTGCCGGCCCCTGAGCCTCCTCCAGACGGAATAATGCCAGCTCCGTGAGCGTGCTCAGGAAGACAACAGAAGCCAATGCAGCAGATGGACCGACGTGGGGTGCCAGCTTGGGGCCGATGGCACCTGATGTGGCTGAGACATCTCTTGGTCCTGTGCTGGGTGACCAAGGGGAGCAGATGTATCACGGAGCTGTTGACCACAACAGCCGTGGCTCAGAAGTCAAAGCCCCGCGTTTCTGATCTCTCTTTACTTCCTTTGGATGTTGGTCCTGAGGAGCCTCGATGAGAGGTTTCTTGCAAAAAGCAACAAGAATGTTAACACGGCAGCGTTAATCACCAGGCCAAGAGCAAAGGCAGCAGTAAAGGCTGATGCAGGCAGCCCAAGCGACCTGTGTAAGCCGAGCTTTGCGTGGCTGCCAAGCTCAGAGGCAGCGCACTGAGAAATATGCTCATCCATGTGTGCTTGAAGACTGTTGTGCTAATATTCCCAGGCTGCCACGGAGACAGGAGATTGGTAAATTTAATTTTAAGACAGCATTTCTTGATCTCCTGTAGGCTGAGGTGGCACCGGTTTTAGATGTCTCAGCTATGGCAGCAGAAGAAATACACAGGGCTTTTCAAAGTGTAGGGTGCAAGCTGCTAGCACTGTTTTTTTGGTGCCCTCAGCAGTTTACAATTACCAAAACAAGGGCAGAACTGCTGCCTCCCGAGGCAAAGGCTGCACAACAAAGTTGTGGATGGAAGGAAATTTGCACTAGAACAAGCACAGGAAACCACAGAGCTGCAGAAAGGATGAGTTAATGGAAAAAGGTTGATGTCCTGATACTGAGTGAGCACTGTGGAAAACCACCAGTTTGTGCTGTCAAAGAGCGTCCCTGGCAGTGTGTGCCCTCAGTTAAGCCATCGCATGCCCACTCCAGGCAACTTCAAGCCACACACGTTACTGGATGCAGAAGTTTCTCTCCATCTGCAAGAACCTCACTGAGCAGTCATTTTTTTCCTAAACAATGAAGTGAGAGCCTTGAGCAACCTTAGTTTTCACCAGCTGGCTAAAATTAATATAAGACCAGGTTTACTTTACTGCCCAGAGTTACGGGTTTTCTGGGCGCACTTGTTCTACATGCCTATCCTGCTGAACCCCCTCTAAAGCATGAGAGTGGTTTTGGTCAGCCTCGAGAGTGAGAAGTTCGAAGGAAGTGAAGCTGAAGTGTCATCACAGCACTTTAAATGCTTGTTGATGAGCAAAGGACCGTAGGTATAAAGGCAGGCTCAGTGGGAAAGGAAACCCAGGCATTCTCAGCTGTGGGACAGCTGGGATAGAGATCTCCAAGTGCTAATTCTTAATTTAGTGACTAAGCTCTAAGACTTCCTTCTTAGCCTCAGTGTCTCAGGACTGGGATGCCTGTATCACATAACCCACACCCGTTCCCCAGCTGCAATGTAATTCCTCATGCCTCCCTTAGGTCTTTTCCCCTATGTTTTTTCTCTCAGCGGTGTAGCAGCTTTCCATCCTCAAAGCCCCTCCAGGTATTCTGGTAAGCTGAGTATAAGCACTGCAGTGGCCCTGAACAGAGATGGGTGCATTCAGCATACTCAAAGAGGCTTGAGCACTAGGACCATTTTTTACTTTGAAGCTGTTCTGGCCAATGCCAGCGGATATATATAGAGCGGATGAGTGTTTCCAACTTGACAGTCAGCAGAGAAGGAGATGGACCCGCTCTTTCGCTGACTCTGCAGAAACGGGCATCTTTGCTGCAGCGAGCGAGCGCGATGGCAGCCTCCAGCACAGCTCCTGGTGGCAGCACCACAGTGCTCTGCAGAGGGGCCGCCAGGATCTCCGCGCTCTCCGTGCTCGGAGGTGGTCAAGTGCACAGTGGGGTGAAGTGTGGCAGGAGCCCACATCCCCAGACCTGCCCCCCAGGGATCAAACGGCTATGAATGGGTCAAGGAGACAGATACCATCCTTCCCTCTCCTGATTTTATCGTGATTTGTAAACTACTGTGAATCAGGTAAGGCAGTAATTTTCAGACGAAGCTTTCATTAGGAAAAGGTGCTCAAAGCCAGACTGAACCTTCTGATCCAAATCAGACAGCCTGCTCCAAGAATATGTGACACATCTGAGATTAGAAAACATTTATCTAGGGCGCAGGAGTCCCAGCTTTGCTTGGCTCATGCGCAGGCTTTGCTTGATTCATCTGCAGGATTTCAGTGCAGTTGCAGGAACAAAACTACAAATGTAATTTTGGCTGTTTTAGGGAGGACCTTTCTCAGTTTTATCTTCAGAAATGTTCAGTTTTTTATGAATCTTTCAGAATGAACATGAACAGGACAAAGAAACAGACTTTTGCCCTCGAATGTTTTTATGAGAGCTTCTACTCCTAGCACATGGCATTTGCTGGCAAAGAGAATCTATTAAAGAAGCTCTTGACCCTCCCTCTGCCTGTTCCCACCCATATTGACAAGAACTGCTGTGAGCTGCGCTCTCCCCTACCGTGAAATTTGGCTGTAGACACCACAGCAGCCCTCCCCACACCGCTCTGAACACCCCTTGCGCTCCCATAGAGCTCAGGCTGTCCCGGCCTCTTGCTGGGCGGCAGTTTTGGAGACCGTGATGAATATCTGATGCCTTCCTCAAAGTGGAACCATTCCAGGAGGAGAGAGTGAGACTAAGAACAATTTTGAATCTTGAAAAATACTGCAGGAACTAAAAGCTATTTCCAAACTGCTCTGCTGTGGGTACTGCAGGGAAGGCAGCATATGTTCATCAGTGTAATGCTCTTGCCCTTCTAAATCAGAAACTACCTCACTATAGGGCTTATTTAGTCACCCTTTCTAAGATTTTAGGTGACTACAAAATTCACCCCACAAAATTCACCCTACTTTTTGTTTCATCTGTGGATCTTACTCAGCAAATCCTTCTGTTTCTTCCACAAGTGAGACACGTTTGCCTTGTTGAGAAACGGTTGCCACACTCCATGCCAGCGCTGGCTGCATTTCAGTCATTGCAAAAAAAGATCCTTATACCATATAAGGCCATTAAGATTATGTAAAGTGCTGAGGGTCTTTGTCCAAGAAGAGGAGTTACATAATTTTGTGATCAAATTTCTCAGAACAATGAGACATTCAGAAGTTAGTTAGAAGTTTAAAACCTTGTAGGGCTTTTTTTGCTGGTGTTTGCTAAAGAACCCACATGCATCATTTGCAGTGATTTGAGGGTCTTATGAAAATATTTTCATCTTAATATTTCTCAGTTCACATTTGCTAATATATTTTTTAAACAATTTTTGTATAGCACTACTGGGACTGGGACTGGGACTGGGACTGTTCCTTAAGAGAGTCTGTTTTCTAAGTACTGTTTTTAATACCCTTAAGAGCAAACTTGCAGTAGTCCTATGTAGCAGATTTTAAATATTAATACTGACACACTAGTAGTGCTGCAGGGAGTAATCATATCTCCTCTAAAAACCATATACCAAAATGACTTAATAAATAACCTTACAAATCTGATGCTAGACTAGAAATCTTAAAAATACAGTTTATTCATCTTTGCTCCCTTATACCCACTTGCAGCAGTTCTTTCAGAAATGTCACCATTACCATGAAGAGATCTGATTTCTGTGGGATTTGAACAGTACATCCCATTTGCCTTTGCACAGCAGCTGCTGTTTCCAAATTAAAAACAAAAATGTTTGATGTCTTTTAACAAATTCAGATACGCTGTCTGCTGTATTACTGGCTTTCCAGGACATTTTAGATCTGCTCCATTTCATTTATACTTTGGCTGAATTCGCAGAAGCACCCCTGGCTGACCTCTCTTGAACAACAAATACAAATGAATGTAAAGCTCATATATTTGTGGGTTAGGGATTTGTTGAGTTTAAGCTGCTGGCCTCTACTGGCTACCCAGAGAAGTAGGATGGCATTCCAGACCCGTCATACAGCTCAGTAATCGAGGTAGATTATGAAAATTCCGGCTCTTCATAAACATTATCTTTGGGAATTTTATAAAGGAATGATAGGAGGTAGTTTGCCACTCATTGAAAATCCAAAATCTGTAAGTTTTGTATTTTTAAAAGGCCGAGTAGCATATCCACATGGATATTAGGTATGTCACATCTCTGTCTGAAGGACATATTTTCTAACAGCAGCAATGCAGTTCCCTGGTCAAAAGATCACGAGGTTTTCCAAAGAACAGCTTTGTGGACAAGGCTTTTTTTAAAGGGACCTACCAAGAAATATCCTTGCCTGGAGAACAATGAACAGCCACAAAGGATTTTTTCTTGTTGACACCTAAGAGAGAAATATTCAAGGAAATTTGTAAGAGATAAATACTTATCAATGTGGAGAGATGAAGAGACTCTGCAAATAATTGGAAGAAAGGCTTGTGTGCCCCTAGGCTGGTAAACACTGTCTGTGCAATTCAAGTCTTTTTGAGAATGTGTTTTTCCGATAAGACCATTAGCAGCCAGCCAAGACGTACAACAGTACAAGTATAATAATACTTTCTGCTTTCATCTAAACCGGGATTTTCCATCTCTTCCTACTTGTAAAACCTCTCAAGTGGTTCTACAGCCTCCTGCATGGCATATTTCAACCACTTGACAAGAGGGTGGCTTTTCTCTATTTATACCTTCTGGTGGATCCCGTAAAACCAGAGGCTTTCAGGAGCCTGCAAAGCAAAGATGGAAAATCCCTGGTTTAGCACACTGTCTCTCACAGGGACACCTGGAAGGCCACTGTGTGGGGTATTAAATGCACAGCAGGAAAACATGGTAGAAAAGTATTAAGAGCAAGTCGTGGCTGGAATGGAAGCAGTGGTGGGACTAAATGACCAGACTGTGGAAATCCTCCAAGCACTCCTAAGGATATCACAGGAGTGTTAACTGCCATCAACACAAAGCAAGATGTGTTCCAAAGAATGGTTAGAGCTTTTTTCTTCCCCCCTTTTTTTTCTGCACTAGAGATGTTATCTATACCACGTGCTGCAGTTTCTGTTCTAATAAATAACTTTTGTTTAATGAATAATGTGCAGAGGAAGATTCCATGATGTAAAAGACTGGTTAGACCGGCTACAAACACACTGAAGAGTTTCAGAATGATATTGTATAACATCTTTTCAAGTTCAGCTGCACCCAATGGTGTATTTTTCTTCTGTGGGAGGTACCTATTTTCCTTTGACTATGCTTCTCACTTGGTCACTATGGCTTGGTGTGCAGAGAAGAGCTTAATGTACATTAGTGTGCTTGGGAAGACTGGGCACAAGAGGACTTTCTCTGCAAGGAATTTTCCTCTGCCTTTGCCAAAGGTCAAGGCCAGTGGTAACCCTAACCCCAGAAAAGGGAGCTGGAGCACCGCCACGTCACGGTGCACCTCATGGATGCAGAGCCAAGTGCTCAGCAGAGGAGACTTACAGCTCTGCTGGCCTCTCAAGACCAGCCTGGTTGGCACCAGAGGAGGCTCTGCCGGCCTGGGCGCAAGGCAGGGGCTGTGGAGAAGGGGCGGCAGAAGAGGCTGCTGACCCAGCCTTTGACGAGGTTCAGCGTGTGCTCCTGCCACAGTGAATGTCATGTGCTGGCCGGAGTAGGAGAGAGGAGAAGTGGCTGACACCTCTGCCTGGCCTGCTCAGGGGAGCACAGCAGTAACACGCTCCCTGCTCGTGTTCGGAGCGTCTCCTAGCTCAACCAGAGCAAGACCATCATCATGCTCCAAGCAGCTGGCTGCAGAGTGCAAGACAGCTCCCAGCCCAAAGTCTGTCAACTGAGCAGAGACCGGGCAAGGAAAAGCCATGCAAAGCAGAAGTGTCTCCTGTCATACACTGTTCTGCTGGCCACTGGTTCAGGGCCCCTGACAGTGCCCTCCACTCCCCAGTGCTGAGGAAAGCATAAGCTAGGCCAGAACATTGCAAAATTTGGAGAGATATTTTGGGAGACAATTCTTTTCGCAATGTTTGAGACATACAATAATCTGATGAACTAGAAAACTGAAGCATCCACTCTTCTCTAAAGAGTAAGTCCAGCCACTCAGGCAGAGGCAGCACAACTACCTTCGTTCCACCACGCACCTCAGAGCAGGGCTGCAGAGACCAGGCACACAGGATGGAAAAAGCACTTTATCTTCACAGTGATCTGATGACTCAGGCCTGAAATTTTCTGATCAGTCTGGCAACAAGAGAACAAAATGTCATTTACCACTATGATGACTTAATTCAAACTAGGTCAGATTGCTAATTCATTTTGTGAGAGCCATTGAATCATGTGATGAGATCCCTGGATAGCCAGACCTGTGACATAAATCTGCCAAGACCTTTCCCTTCATAGGCAGCTCCTCAAGAAAGATCTGAAAAGTGCTCAAATTCAAAAAACCCACATTCTTTTTTAGAACAGACACCAATTTGTTGACCTCCAGCCCGTTATATCCTAGCAAAGCAGATTGTTGCTCTCAGACCATATTTGGGAGGGACATTTTGGTTTGCAGTTGACGGCTGACTCCTCTCCATGCAACTTGACCTGACTTCCTGGCATTTGCTTGAAGTAGTGGAGCAGATGCCCTTGCGCAAGATGCATCTCACGGACCACGTACTGAACCACTCCTTTTCCAACTTAGTTGCTAGCACGTAAAAAGGCTAGAAAGATGAATGGGGTGGGGAAGAAAACTGCTAAATCTTACCAGAGCAACAGCTATCAAGCCTGCAGTGCAGGACAGCTGATAATGCTGGAGATGAAGATAAAAAGAAAAAAAAAAAAAAAACCAACGTCATCAGATCTTTCCACAAGCTAGACTTCGGTAGATTTTAAGAGGAACTTTCACAGCACGCAAAACTTGGAAATAGGACATTTCTAAAGAAAACAACTTGCTCTTACAGTATTTTGGGGGTAGTGGGTGTGAGATTCGCGGTGTTGAGACACTGAGTTTGTCAAAAGATTGAGAAGATGCCTCAGCCAAGAAACCCCAACAAGTATCTGTTGAGAACAGACTCCTTGTCAGATCTGATTGAAGCTATCAAAGGAGTCAACTTTAAAACAGTGTTACCATATCTGCTGACAATGAGTGTTCTGGAAGAGTGATGCAAAACTTGATACTATAAAGGAATACAAAACTAACTCTTTTAAAAGCTTATTTGCTATTGTATTGGACATCACCAAGGAAGGACAGAGAAACAAATACCAGCATCATGCCTGCTTTCTTTCTAAGAGGCTACATAAATTGGTGTCCAGTCATAGTGTTTGTGTTGTGCAGGCTGAAATAACTTGAAGGTGAACAAGAGCTTGATGACAGAAGGAGCCAAGAACAGGCTCTTCCTTGTTCTGATAGCAGTTCTATTTTTTTTCACAAATACTTTCCTTTTTTTTTTTTTTTTTAATCCCCACCCAGGCAGCCACATCTGTGCCAAGACTTAACTCCACCAGTAGATAGATCTCTAGAGCATCATAATATGGTAACTTTAAAGTGGGTACAAGCTGTTTTACACACACACACACATACACACACACACAGAGTGTTGTCTCATGTTGAAACTCAGACTGTGAAATCTCTTCTTTTGCTCTCTCTGCCCTCCCCAGAAACTGACTCCATCCCTCAGTAAACCCTGTTCATAAGGAATTTCTGTTGCTTGAGTATCAAAACTGCTAAGACACCCAAATTTATGACAAATGGCTGCTGCAAGATGAAGGTAGAGTAACACCTCCATGTGGGAACAGTTTTTAACATTTATTTCTCCTGCACTAGCATGTTATTAGCAAAAGGAATGAAGACCTGGCCTTACCAAAGCCTTGTGACCCTCGTCCAGTCTCTATGCCTGTTTCAACTGTTTTGTCTCTTGGGGCATGGCTTGTGGTAGCAAATCTAAGGATGCACATAACCATTTGCAAACCTGGAACAAAAACACCTGTGAGTAAATGACGTCTGGCTGTGTCAGAAATCAGGCACCCAAGAAGCTCAATGAGGTTGAAACCGGGCACTTCCTTGTGTTCTGCCCATGATGAACTTCTAGCACTGAATGACTAAAATGACTGAAAAAAAAATTTAGTAGTTCACGACCTCACTGGAGAAAATCATTCTTCACTCAGCAAAAAAGCAAAGGAAAGTGAGTAAAACTATGTGAACAATTTATAACCTTCTACTTGAAGGGGCTTTCGCAAGGCGCTTTGTGGGTATGCCACAATCTATTCAATTCAAGCTGCATCTCACTACTGTAATGAAGCGGATCCCCTGAGCTGGCTGTCAGCACCAGCGTGGGGATGAACCCACTGATCTGCCACATCCTTTCTAGTCCTGTATTTCAAAGAGAGAATGATCCCTCTCCAAAAGGCCTGTTTGAGGTTAAGCTCAGAACACCTCTTTGTAATACTGAGTGGGTCATTTTCACAGGAAAAATGATTTCTATCCCATCAGAAATGACATTCTGGCTAAAACAATGAGTCATAGGCACAGATTGCAAAAGTGCTGCCCTCGGCAGTCAAATTCAGCTTTATTTATCAAGTGACTATAAGACATGGCAATGCAGGACAAATCTTACACTTTCAGTACTTCCTTACCATGTAGGACCATCTCAGAGATGGACCATACCATGGGAAAAAAAAACAGTAAAAGACTATGACCTTGAAAAGGTCTTTTTTTTAAAGATATCTTGCCATGTATTTTATGTGATACCACATGGATATGCTTTAACACACACACGGGCAAATAACACCATAGTGAAACCAACAGTGGAGAATATTTACACCCTTTTGGGTCACTTTTCATTACTGGAGCAGTATTTAATAGGCCCAGTGTGAATATGAAATAGCCCTTTCTTCATCCTTAAGTCTGTGAGCAAATGGGTCATGACATATGTGAAGGGTGATGAATATTAGGTTTTCCTACATACACACCCTTGGACACCATGCTTCAGTTTTGCTTGATAATCCAAATACTCTATAATAAACACCCTCTCTCTAATGAGCCCCTCTGCTAATGCAGTGTATATTTCAAGCTCACATGAAAGAACTGATCAGAGGAGTCCTTCTTTTTTTCTTTTCTTCTTTTTCTATTTTTTTTTGCTTGAGCTCTAAGTGATGTTCTGCTTAATTGGGGCATTCTTTCAGTTTTGATTTTTTTCCAAATGTCAAAGCTGGTTGCTTCAAAGGATCGTTTCAATCACCCCTGCAGGAAGAGGGAAAATTGCTCAGAACGAGATTAAAGAGAATGCAAGAGAGAGGGAGGTGCAGACAGAGAGACAGACTGCAGAACAAAATATCTAACGCCAGCCTGATCCTACTCCCACTGCAGTGAATCTGTTGAGAAAGCAGAGAGAGAAAATAGAATTTGTGCATCCGAGCCACATCCGTGACGATGTAACAGAAGCGCAGATGTGACTCTTGCGACATTCGTGAGGGAGGAAGATTTTGGATGAAGTTCTTCTTCAACGAGTTGGATCATGACAGTTCTGTGCTCCACATAGCGGATTGCTGACGTGGTCTTTAAGGTGCTCCAGCTTGAAAGGGCTCTGGAAAAGCCTATTTTGATTTTGCATTCTTGGTTCTTCTCTTCTTCCACTCAAGGAAGTTTAACTGCAACTGAAGAGGCCTTAAATCACAACCACCACCTTTTGTATTTTTTATTACGCCCCCTTTTAAAGCTTACTGATAGAATGTATTATTTGGAATATTTCTGAAAGGTTTCCTGCTCTAAAATGACTTCAGTGTGTTTTGGTTGCAGGTCAGATGATTGACAAGAAGAAGAGAAATTTGTAAATGCAGAATTCAGAAGAAGAATGTTAGCTGCATTATAGTGCATGTCTGATATGTCAACCTGAATTCAATCTAGGCTACAGTAAAGTTTCTAGATATTTTAAAAACTGAAGCTGAGAACCTGGTCCTTAAAGGAGTCTGCAAATAAGGAACCACTGACTTCAGTGTGATTCAGTGAGGCCACATCTGCAGTACTGCGTCCAGTTCTGGGCCCCCCAGTACAAGAGGGATGTGGAGCTGCTGGAGAGAGTCCTGTGCAGGGCCACGAGGATGATCAGGAGCCTGGAACATCTGCCCTATGAGGACAGGCTGAGGGAGCTGGGCCTGCTCAGCCTGGAGAAGAGAAGGCTGAGAGGGGATCTAATCAGTGTGTACAAGTACCTCAAGGGAGGCAGTGAGGAGGATGGGGCTGGCTTCTTTTCAGTAGCGGCCACTGACAGAACAAGAGGAAAAGGCCACAAACTTAAGCACCAAAAGTTCCACAGGAACTTAAGGAAAAATTTTCTGACAGTGAGGGTGACAGAGCACTGGAACAGGCTGCCCAGAGAGGTTGTGGAGTCTCCTTCTCTGGAGATCTTCAAGACCCGCTTGGATGCAGTCCTGTGCCATGTGCTCTAGGTGGCCCTGCGTGTGCAGGGGGGTTGGACTAGATGACCTCTAGAGGTCCCTTCCAACCTTAGGCATTCTGTGATTCTATGATTCTATGATTCTGTGTGGAAATAAAAATACATTTACTCAGCACTGCACCATACTGTGTAGATGTACCTTGAGCAGAAAATTCATACCAGCCACTTCAGGCATTTAGCGTAAGCAGTACTCAGAAGATGAGAGCAGTTTTTGCTGCATATGTAGTTAATGAATAAAGCAGGTGACTTTTCCTTCTCTTTAGGTATAAGGATGACATGGATATCCTGAGCACAGGAAATCCTGCCCCGCTTTCCATTATATAAAATAAATGTAGGATGACTTATGATGCTGCTTTAAGAAGCCGCTCTGCACAAAAAAATTCTAGCATTAGAAGGAGAGTTAACTACGGCAAGGAGTGCTATAAGACACATTGATTGGAAGTTAGAAGAGTTCAGAGCTAGATGAGAGAAAGTGCCCATCTTTTTTTTCTGATGGTGTCACAATATTACAATAGTGACCACTGAGGGAATTACTGTGCTGATCTCATCTCCCAAGTCCCTGTTTTTTAATAATCTAAACATACTTCATCCCCAAACACACAATGGAGATGTGATTTGCTAGATGTGTTAAGCATAAGAACAACAGATGTGCACGTAGGCACATGCACAGACATCTCATACAACTCTTGCAAAGAAGACTACTTTTCTTAACTCTTCAGTTAAGGAATATGAGGAAATACAGGCTAAGTATTTAGGCTAAGTAATAAACCCAGCAAACATCCTTCCCTCAACTTAGTTCCTGCTTCACGTGTTCTCTTTAGTCTGGACCCCTAGATCACCAGGATGCTTTTATTCACCCAAGTTTTCCTTATGATGCTTAGATTTTTATTTATTTATTTTTATTTTACTTTTCTTTCTCCATTTACTTGTGTATTCCTGGTCAATGTCATGGGTAAAACAGTCTTGACACAGGGAATTTTTACTCCATTCAACTCATTGCCAGCTAACGCCAACTCTGGTCACTGTTTTGCTCACATTTGTAGCTCAAAACCAGGGAGATGCTTCCCAGGGAGCCCCAGTTTCTTTCCCACTCTCGTGGAAGGCTGCGCTCACATTCAGTCAACGTTTGAGTTAAACCAAGCAGGATGTCACAGCCCTTGCTCTGCAGCCAGCACCCTAGGCAGGGCAATTAGCTTGAATTAGGCTCGCAGTGAGAAAAGCCACGTCTGCAGCACGCACACACGGACAAAAACAGAGCAGGAAAGGCAAATCAGAAAGAATTAGGGCAAACACAGAAGTGATGTCAAAGAAATGAATGGGGAAGCCAGGGAGGGAAGGCGACGGTGCGGGCTGGCCTGGGGCTTCTCCCAGGGGAGCAACAGGTTCATTCAGAAATATTTTTAGGGCCAACTGGAGCCAAACCAGTTGCCCAGAAGCAACACCTTTAGCTCTTCTGTGAATTTTGGGCATGGGACGAAGACAGATTCCTGGCTGGGATTCCTAACACGTCTAGTCCTTACATCATTTTGGCATAGGAAAGAATCACATTGAATGTACAGGACAGATTTCTTTTTCCCTGGTGAGTATGAGGAGGGTGTGCTTCTCAGAAACCAAAATAATTACAAGGATTATCTATCTGAGTAGTAACTGTAAATTAAAAGAAGGAAAGAAGGAAAGAGAAGGAAGGAAGGAAGGAAGAAAGGAAGGAAGAAGGAAGGAAGGAAGGAAGGAAGGAAGGAAGGAAGGAAGGAAGGAAGGGGAAGGGGCCTTTCTAATGTATTATCTTGCTTGCAAGACTTAAACTGTTCTAATTTCCTGCTGGCCACAACTCCTAAAAGACATCTACGACTAGAGTGGAAATTGTAATGGTATTCAAATGAATTAATCATTATCTATGGATACTCCATAGTATCCACAGGTATATGGATTAGTTTCTGGTAAGGAAGCGGATAAGTAATCAATGGGAACAATGGACTTCATAATTATTCAAGAAGCATTTTCTGAATAAAATCTGCACTGTAGAAAACACAAAGCACCAGAAGAAAAGCCAAGACAGCTATTCCTCCTCAAAATAACAGGGCTAATGAGGGTACAAACACTTTGCTGGACTTTTTTACCTACAAATATGGCAAACGGTAATCCTAAATTTTTGCTATATTTTCCAGTTCATTACAGGTGTCAGCTTTCAGATTTCACTGTGTTCATATGAGCTCTCTCTTGGGCAGCCCCCTTCCAAACACTAAGATTTCCAGGTGAATGGAACATGACAGAGTGTTGGGCACTTACACCGCTTCAGGCCAGGCTCCTCCAAAGTCCAAGCAATCAATATACTCTTCACCTGGGCTGCTTGTCACTTGATTAGGTAAAAATAACCCTAAAAAGGCAATGAAGAAATATCTTTATGAACAGAAGCATGACTTTGGTCTGCTTGCAAGGTTGTACTGTTCATCACTCACAACTATTTAGATGGCATGAGGGTACACCTAGGCTTGTTATATAAATAGAGGAAAGGTTACAAGGTAAATGAAATCGAGTTACAAGGCTGGATTATAGTAACAAAAATGTTTGCTGATACAAAACAGGAATTTCAAAAGAAAGGATTGTGTTCTCCAAAATGGAGTTCTGCTGAGTATCTTTTGGCATTTATTTGTGTTTAATAAATTGATCCTTCTGGAAAAAGGGAAATTCACACTTCGCGCAACCTCTCCTATTTTGTCAAAGTCAAAGCTACTCACAACTTTGACTTTAAATGCCATTCTGGAAAGGACCATTACCAACATCTAAATAGTAGTGAATATTACTAGTTACTTCTTATTAACTACTTTGCCATTTCTTCGTCTCCTATTCAAGGATTTAGCAGTAACCCATAAAAGCAGTTACCTTTAGGCTTGTGAATAATTTTAACAATGTCAGTGAGACTTACTGGTGTAGGTTCGTGTTTTTCTTAACCCTGCCTGACTGCTGGTGTCTCTTTACTGCTTCCACTATTTCCATCACATAAAATACAGGTATTTTGTAGCTGTGGGTTGGGTCAGTTTGCAGAAAAAAGAAAAAAATAAGAAATTTGTTGTTTTTTTTGGATCAGAGAGGCGATCTCCTGGGAGTAGGGCTGCAGACCACCAGGCCTGATGCAGACTGATGGAGGGCAGGGCTGTCCTTCTCATAAGGGGATTCGAGATCAGAGGGCACATGAAGTGAAATCACACCCTTGGATATTCAAGTGGGGAGCAGAAATTGTTCTGTGGCCTGAGTACCAAACTACGCCTATGAAAGAGAAATAGCATACACTGCAGGTAAAAACATTAACATAAGCAACCAACAGAAGACCAGTGGCCTGAGCTGCAGCAGCTATGTGGTGAGTAGTTAGGAATCACAAAGACACTACTCTAAATTGAAATAAGCTGTCAAACACTTGGAAGCTAGTAACAAAACAAAAAGCAAACAACAAAAAAACAAACCCTGGAAGGATTTCCTTGGGATGCAGTGCATTAACTATCACTGTCATTGTGGTTATCAATTATAAACTCCTTTAGACTCTATTTACAACAGAGCAGTGATCATGCTATTAGTTTTGAAACAAAATGATAAGCGTGAAATTAGAGGCGTAAAATAGACTAGAATAATAACTATAATCATAAAGAAATAAAAGAAAAAATAATTGCAGGTAAATTGTCATGGCATAACTCAGGAGACAATCCTGGATTTATCATTTTAAAAGCTAACAGATTTTAAAGAGGTAGCAGCCATGACACACTATATGAAATTGTAGAAATGAAGAAAACAAACACATTCACTATATTTGATTGCAGAGGAATGTGTAATTGCTGATGAATAACAACATCATCTTACAGTGCGCCAAAGACACTCAAGTTGGAGGAAATAGGAACCTCGATTTAGCAGGGTCCACGAGTGAACAGGGACATATTTTTGTGCACTCATGCAGATATGCAAATTCTGAAGGTATGGGTTAAACTGCAGTCTGTGACTAAACTTCACACGTGCAGGCTGCAGATCTGAGCTCCAGCATACCCAGCAAATGCATTAGCAAACACCATGAATTTAAGGGAAGGTATTAAATACCCCATTTTTGGTCACCAAAGTAATGATTATTACAAATCTGTATTATTGATAATTAAATTCTTTCATCATTCATCTGTAAATTGAAATACAGAATTGTGTCCAGTGCTTTTCATAAGAAATCCATAAAATAAATGCTACCTAAGTTATACGAATGATTTGAATGCAGTATATACAGGTAAAGAATTATTTTTTTATTTTATTGAAAAGAAATCACACTTTGTAAAAATGCCTTTTTCTCTTCAGACTGATTTTGCTGATAGATCACTCTTGATGGGTAAGGATAGTGTGAAATTTCCCACATAACCCATACACCCATATAAGGTACAGAAGCACCTAAACGTAAGACACACATATGCACCTGCCAAATTTCAAGTAATTAACTAGTCTGTCACTTGCAGTAATTCACTTTTAACTGATCATTGTTGACTTGTTCCAGAAGAAGCGAGTAGAAAGCATGAGTAAGCCTGGTGACAGGCATTCACTGGTTATTTAAGAATCAGGACCTCAGCTGAACTTTAAGCCCCCCTTTCTTTTTTTTTCAATGGGTGTCCTACCTGCATCCCATTGAATGAAGATCTTGCACTGTAAGGAAAGAATTAATGGAGCATGGCAAGATATTGATAGTCGACCAACATAGCTGTGATGATTGCATCAACTGCAACAGATTATTATGGATGGGAGTTTTCCACATTTGTACCCACCTAGATGAGGGGACAGTGAACATTGCTGGAACCACCATGGTAATATGAAAGGGCTAAAGACTATATGGACCATGCTGAAGATAAACATGATGCTTCACATTTTTACAAGTAATAGGTACCCAAGAGACCCCAAATGCTCATTTTTACCTCAAAGGTTTTCTATCTTCTGTGCATTCTCAGAAGATCATTAGGTTTTGGGTGAAAGTTTCAGCACTGGCTGGTAGGATGCCACCCTGTGCTGAAGTTGTGCCTGTCACTTTGTACTGTGAGAAGGGGTAGTCACCTAAAAACACTTTAATTCACCTCTGTTTGCAAGCAAACAACAAAGATGGAGAAGGAGAACTGATGAAGTTGATGCATAGGCTCAGGAAGCATCCTAATCAGAAGCTGAGTGAATTGCAACCCCAGTCATGAAAAGGTTATAAGTGACAGGTAAAGTGCCCAACTTATCTCAGTGGGGAAAGCAAGGAATGGAGAAGTTCAGGGCTGGGTGAAAGCAGACCAGACTAGAGGAGAAGATGAAGTCCAGACTGTGCTGGTACCAAATGTAGAGTCCCCTGAGAGAGCACAAGCATCATCAAAAGAGTGGTTCTGTCTCCCTCTTTTTGCTCATTTCTGCACTGGCATTTGAGCTTATGTCTTTTAACACTCCCCTTCTTCATGTTCACTGCGATAATCAAACATTCCCAACATTTGGCTGGGTGGAGTGTTCTGCCTTTCTGAGGCTGTCTGACAGTCACTGGCTCTTCCTTCCGAAAATGTCTCCAACAAGCACTTGGCTAAATGTCAAATTTGATGTCTGTCATCGGTAAGACCGTGTGACGGCTGCTGTTTTAGCCGCTTTTCTTGACTCTCATGGTTTCCCATAATGTCTCCAGCTGACCTCTGCCAGGCACGTGATCTTGTTACTTAGAAAACACAGATGGATTCACTTCATCTTTTAAAGTGTAAACAGTTATTTGGAAGGTAAAAATGAACAGCAGTGGCAGAAGAAAACAGCTATACTTGCATGAATTTGTACAGAAATGTCATTTGTAGCAATAACATTTGTTCTGACAGACCATATGGAGAATGAAGATAGTATCTTTGCATTGCACCAACATTAATAACAACCTGGGTACTCTATAATTACACAGTGCAATATTTAAGCAGGATGAGTTCTTCTGAGTCACTGTGTAAGAGTCAGTCAGCAGTACTCAGCAGAGAGCTGCCCGGAATGCAGAAATAGGTGTGGGAAGGGAGCAGGATCAAGTCGTAATAGTGAAAATACCTGACAAATCCATGACTCAGCTGCTCCTCTTTTCTCCTTTTATTCCCTAACATGATAGAAACTGCAGGTTGCTCTGAAGTCTCAGCCAGCTCAGAATTAACCTTTACAGAAACCATCGGCGCTTGCAGTCAAGCCTCACTGTCACGTGCCAGCTCTACATCTAATAGCACAAGTAGCACACTGATTGATTCTCCAGAATCTTTTTATATACAAAAACAGAACTAGTTGCAGGGGGGAACACAGTCTGGCTAGACAATAGTACTATCAAGATAGTACTCCATAAACTGGGAGTTTTATAGGGCATAAATAGGCTCCCACTGTATACCAGGTTTGCACTGGTATTCCCTTAAGCCCAGACACCTAACTACCTGTAATGCATTTGAACCTTCTTTTCGAAATAAATTATCCCCAAACTTGCCCTAGTCACTGCTGAAGTACTTCCCCTGAGGGAAAGTCTAGTTGCAGAGCCGGCTTTCTCAGCACACCCATATAACCCTTCTGCCAAGGCTTGATTAGCAGCAATAGTGGCAGGTGTAAAATTAAAAGCGTTGCTAATAAATCACTGGCTCAAGTCCCTGCATAGAGATCAGAAAAAGTTTACCTGAACATGTTAATGCCGACGAACTATCTGATGCACCTGCAAACATCAAACGGCTTCATGTTTCGATCAAGAAATCCTGCCCTCTAACAGCAGACCAAAAAGGCAGATAAACAGCACCTAATTCCTCAAGGACAACCGCCAGTGTCGGAGCTGCTTCTCCTGTGGCCCTATCACATCTAATTCTGCTAGGCCCGTGCCACAGAAGCACCATGAACTGCTCCGTGCTCTGCTAGCCCTTCTCACCCCTTCTTGCCCACCTGGTTGCCCTAGGGAGCAGCTGCTGCCAACCTCCTGCCATCCACACAGCAGCACCCACAGCTGACCTCCAGTCTGGCATCTTGTGTGAGGCTCCTCAGCACAACCTCCTTCCTTTCACCGGCTCTGGGGCCCTGGCACTGGCACTTCAGCCCTGGAACATTACAGCTTAGGTCTCCTTCTCTGGAGATCTTCCAAACCTGCCTGGCTGCGACCTGTGCCATGTGCTCTAGGTGGCCCTGCTGGAGCAGGGGGGCTGGACTAGATGATCTCTAGAGGCCCCTTCCACCCTCAACCATTCTGTGATTCTGTGTGACCCTGCCACGTCGTCTCTGCAGAAAATCTTCAGTGTTTATCACTACTCCTTTTCTTTAAACATCTGTTTTCTGCACGTCTCTTTTTTTCCCCTGTATTTCTTTCCTTTGCTTCAGCAGCAGGATGAGATTAAGAAAGGATATATAGGAAGAAAACAGGATACGAAAGAATGAATACTAGGAAGACAATAGAACACTTTGTATCAAAATGTTTGCAAACTGGATCAGACACACACAAAATCATTTCCTTTCATGACCTGTAGAACGATAATGGCTTAAAATTAGCCTTTTTAAAATGGTTATTCTTTTTATTTGAAGTTTTCCTTCTGAATCTGGGGCCACATTTCTGTAACAATCTTTTTGCAGATGACTAAATCTTGCAAGGGGCAGCCTAGCCTGAAGACACTTCCAAGAACGTGGCAGAGCAAGGCAGGTAACGTCTTCATTGTGCTCAGCTTCTTAGAGACCCTGCTGTCACTTCTAATAAACATGTTCCAGATCAGGTCTTACAGGGTGTGAAATGGAGGCATAATAAAGGAGGAAAAAATCCTCACTTTCAAATATAATAGATGTGCACTGAAATATTGCAAGGTGACAAGCAGAGACGGGGTAGCGTGAAGCGAGTTAAATTTTTTTAATGAACTGGTATCAGGGAACATGAAAGCAATATGAATTACATTCTCAGAAATGCAGAGTTAAACCATGTATCCCAAATACATATTTCCTGCTCTTGAATCAAGATATGCTCAAAGAGTCTCTGATGTAGGAAGCTCTCATAAAAGGCGCAGAGCCTCAAGCAGCATAAATCAAGAGAGTTGCTGCCTTGCAATTAATGGAGCCTTGTCAGATTTAGGCACTGAATATATGACCTCACTTTTTAAAGAGTTGGTAAAATGGGAAATGACACTTAAAGTGAGAATGGAGTAAAAATATCTCTGTGGCCCAGTTATTCCTTTCTGGTGTATTAGGGTATATGCTCCTGAAATTGGATTTCTTCTTTTTAAAGCACAGTGTTTCCTTCTGGTTTTGATTCTGGAAGTATTAAGACATTCATGGCTTGAATCCCCACTGTTTCTCAAGGGATTCTGGCAATAGTGGAGCTGCCGGGAGCCGTATCACCAGAAGCAGAGGCTGAACTGCAGCTGCGTTCTCTCTGCCAGCAGCGAGAGGCGGGGTAAGGACTCCTGCGTCTCTCTATTTCTCCCTCCCTGCCTTGGAGGAGACCTTGGAGTCTGTATCTCATGTTGTTCCTTTGAATGCCTTGCTGACTCCTACTGCAGACTTTCAAATTATTGCCACAGTTCTCAAATAAAAAAGGAAATTAGCACCTGAGTGTCCAAAGCAAAAGTGATTTGAAAATGTTGTAAAAATCAAAGAAAACTGAACAGCTGTTGAGGAGCTTCTGCAGTAGAGAAGAGGAAAAAGGCACTTTTTCCCTCTGTTAACCTTTGATGCACATGAATTTGCAGCAGCAGCAGGTGGAAGCACTTGTGATTGAATAAACTAAAATTTTCTATCATCTGCAGCAATATCAAATCATATTCCTGCTGATTAGGAGCTACACAGGGCTTCAGGAGATCTCAGCTTTTAGAAACAAAGTTCCTTTACTTTGTTCTCCATAAAGTTTTCTCAGAACACTTATAAGAAAGATAGATGCGAAATAAGACACTGTGGCCACCATCACTTTGCGTTCTCCCGAATCTATATTCTGTCATTAAATAAGTATTCCATGACCTTCCTTAAAGTCATGCTACCGCTAAGTATCTGTCCTAATCCTGCTGCTTCTCAGCAGAGGTGAAACTGAGGGGTTTGGGGCCTGGTCCTACAGCCCGCTGTATGCACATGATCTCTTGCCTCTTTTTATAGCCCAGCTGACTAATCTTAGTTGATATGGCTATGTGCATGTGTGAGCATTATGGCCAGCAGTGACAGTCTTGCCTTCCACTTGCTGCAGAATCCTTTGAAATTTATAAAAAAATCATTATTTATATATTAGTCCCTGGATTATTATGGGTCCCTGGGCAGGGGGTGCTTCAGTGCTGAACCCCCCAAGCTTGGCAAAGCAACGAGAAGTGTCTAAAGGGCTGCTCTGCCAAGGACCTGCAGGCTAAACTTGCCTGGCACTAATATTGCTCTTGAAAGGGCAACTGTTTGGACACGGGAAGTTCTGTGGGAGTGGATGGGGAAACTGGAGGCCTCTCAGCGAGGATTATTGCCACTCATACAAAATTACACAAAATACTTCTCTTTAGAATGAAAGTTAATTGCAGCCAAAAGGCGCTGCAAAGCTAACAAAAGTATTCTGTTTCCTCCACAAAAGATTGCCCCCTCCCCACCTTTTTTGTCTCATTGGAATTCTATTTCAAAGTTGTGTTGAATTACACTTGCTGTATGTAAAGCATAATTTCAGAAAGCAGTTTAAACATCATTCAAATATTGAGATTTTGTTTTGCCTACAGGAAAGCCATGAGAAGTACTAGATGAATTCTTACTGGTTGTGCTGAGGTTTTCCCCAGGTTTTGTACAGTCTGCATCTGGTCCAAACAGTTGCAGTCATCCTGACACATAAAACCAGGGTATTGAGGAAAGTCAGTCACCCATCCAACTGAAGTGTTTCAGAAGCTGGGACAAAGCAAATGAACGAGAAAGCTAGGGAAGAGGAGACAGGGCTTTAATCCTAGGAACATAACACACACTTGAGACAGGCTGTCAGAAAGATCAGGTCATCAAGCTCAAACCATTCACTAAAGGAAATCAGCAAATCCCTCACAGAATGTTCAGTACTGCCCAAACACTGTAATAAAATGAATAAAAATGTTTTCCAGAGAAAGACATAATCTGTTACTGGGTTCAGAAGTGGTTGCTGTCTCGAAATGGAAATACTAAACAAAGACTTAGGAAGCAAGAGTTGTTACAGACTGCAGAAGATCTACAGGAACATTATTTTTTTCTGTATTTTCCCTACTCTCAAAGAAAGATGTGGGTGCATGAATATGGTTTTAAATATGACCAATCTTGCTTATCTTGTTCTTGTTCCATAGCAACCTGAAAGGAACAGAAAGAGGAACAGAAAGGTGTGAAACAGTTTCGCTCTTGGCATGCCATCTGGGTACTTTTTTTTGACATTTTGTACACCAGGTTAGATGGGCCAGGGATAACTGAGATCCCAGATAGGGAGCAGATGAGATTCTCTTCGCCGTCCTGGGAAGAGCACTAACCCACCCTGACCTAAGAAAGACAAGCCTTTCCACCAGTCTGTGCCTGCGGGAATTCTCCTTTGGTTTTTGGAGGCAGTATTGAATAAAAAAGAAGTCTGTCTTAACTCTTACTGCCTTAGGATAAGTCACCTGCTCAAGCTATTAAGCTGTAAACATGAGAAAAACAAGTTTGTTTTAGTGTTGAAGACAAAAATACGAACTTTTGCCCTCACAGTTTTACGGAGGTGTACCTGTGGTATCCTAAACCTGTGTTTGATCTTACCACCTGTAAGGTTCAAGTTTACACCAGTTGTATTGGTGCTCCCAGCACAGGTATCACAGCTGTCTCCAGAATGCAAAACTGAACTGAAACAGCCAGCAGGCAGAAGGCTCTTAGCCTTCTGTCACAAAGTTTTGGATATTCTCGAATCCCTTCCCCAAGGAGTCCCCAAGGACTACCAAATAGCTTCACAGAGCAGAAAACAAAGGCCAGACGGACATAGGCTGTCACAGCGGAGTAAATGGAAGCTTATCTGAGGGCCAGCAAAATGAAGTGTTCGCTGTCAGAACAAGACAAAAAACCCCCCAAAAGATTTTCCCCGTGGATAGAGGTGTAACCTACTTCATTCTATGCATGGCCACCAGGCTTTAAATCAAAACTAACTTAAAGTGATAGCTTTCTCCAAGGACCTAGTGTTACTGAGATGAGTTTCTTTATCTGTGCCAAGTGCCTGTGTTAATTTCTTTTAGCAGTCCAAGAATAAGCTCTTTTGCTATCTCAGAGGTATGTCAACATCCTCCCCAGCTTTGACTTTTCATCTCGAGTGCAATCCATGGTGCAAACTGACATACTGTGAGCCAAGTACCCTGCTATGGGGGAAACTAAGGACAGCATGTCACACAGTGAAAGAGCCACCCCAAGCTAAAAGCACTTGTAACCATGGTTCTCCAGACTGTCCTAAGAGATCCAAGGGGCATCCAGCTGCTCATAAGCATCAGCGTCATGCCCATATGAGGCCGTGCCCTTGGCTAGGGCCAGCCTGCTCAAAGCCCTGGGGGCTCCAGTCTCTCTTCTTCAGGCCCATGGAGGGAGGCTCCTTTCCAGTGGGGCCTCAGGCTGCGTGGCTTGGTGGAGAAACGCTGAGGGTCACCAAAAGAAGCAACGCCCAGGACAAATGCCTCTTCCTCCCCGTGATGTCCAATTCTGGCGTGAAGCCACATCTCTCTCATGGGCTTTCTGTCATTTATATCTGTACTTTTGAATCTTCCATCTCCCTCCCTGCCCTCCTGTGCGATATTATTGACCATCCAAGGGTCAAAAGTTCTCAACAAAGGTGATGCTATCTTGGTGCAGCCAAAGAAACTCGTTTCTCAAGTCTTTCCCTAAATTTCCCTCCTTCTGAATATTTTGAGTAGTCTGCAATGTAACAGCCTGGCATGACTGTGGGAAATCCTCCCACTCATGAATCCCTGCTTATATCTGGTACATATGGTAGTTCACGGAGTTCAATGTGTCAGGAAACAAATTTGAAGAGACTCAAGTGCAACACAGACTAGTGTACATCACTTATTTCAGTGTAGTTTTATGTGCTGACAAGTGGAAGCAAATGCATTTTTATGTTATATGGACTGGAAATGCATACTATCGAGATGAAACAAAATTTACCTGAGCTCTGATGGAAGAATTTTGAGTCTCCCCCATTAAGCATACAAAAACAAAATATTATTTTGATGGCAGAAAAAAAAAATCACTTTTAGTAACATAATCCTCAACAAATCCTTTTCTTGTGTTTCCAAACATCTGAGGAGCTCTTTTTAAGGAGCAAGAAGTCTTCACAGTGCATACGCTCTCGCTCTCTTTTCTGCCTCTCCCATAAGGGTCTTGTGATCCAGCAAACAATTTTACAGCACTGTTCAGTCATCCTGATTTCCCCTCAAATCAGTCAGTATTTGCAGGCTTATTTATTCTATAAAATTCAAATCCATTTTCCTTTAATCCTGTTAACGCTTCCTCCGGGGAACAGCTGTGCTTGCATATATATCTGCCTTGAGGGTACAGTATATATATATATACACACACATGCTGTGCGCAACAACTCCCAGGATTCAATGCCTAGCTGCTAGCTACCTGAGTAAGCATACACTAGAGCACAATAACTAGCTATACATTAATAGTAATAAACTTACTATGCATTAAGGATAATATAACGAGCTGCAAGCTGACTACCATGTAACCACCCTGTAGCAATACACAAGGTCTTGAAATGGCCTTTCAAAGGGTAGTGGGTGTTGAGAGCCCTCCCGGGTGAGCCTCCCTGGGTGGAGAGAGCCTTGGGGATCAAGCCCCCATGCTCTGCCCTGGCTCCTGCAGGCAGATGCCCAGCAGCCAGACAGGTGCCATCCTGAAGATGGCAGGAATTTGTGCTGCCACACAAATCTTTCCTGACACAACAAATCTTTCCTGACACTAACAGGAGACTTCCAGGCAGGCATGCTCAGAAATGGGAGTTTTAACTTCACAGGAACTTAGGAGTCTTCGCAAAGATTAAGAAGTCTTCACAACCGTGAACCTCTTCCCAGCTGACAGAGATTAGATATTGGTGGATATGGGTCCCTTGGCTCTGTTCTCTCTCAGGCAGCCAGTGTAGTCTATTATGAGCCCACATTCCTAAAGTCATAGAAGAAAAAATCAAGTAGTAGTAGTATATTTTCCAGATCTTTCAATGTTTAAATAAGTACAGCCATTCTCTCCCAAACGTTTCAACATTTTTGCTCAGTTCAATCAAAAATATATATATATATTGGAGAGTGCCAAATCTCATAACAAGTTGGCTTTCCTAGGAGAAAACAGACACCTGAAGAAACTCTTTTAGTATTTGCTTTTCCTAAATTTATAAGTATTCTTCTAACCAACAAAAGTGACATTTCATTTCATGTAAAATATGGCCTTCAAGATCCCAACTTTAATCAATGGCAGAGTCTTTCTCCTCTGCCTCACCACGTGACAAGGCATTTTCCACTGATTTCATTCTACTCTCCATTGCATTTGTGCCCTGAAGTCACACCAGTGATGGCATAAGGGGAAAGAGCAGACAAGAAAGGGCTAATAGAAACATACTGCTTGGGAAAAGCGATCAAGCTGCACAGTGGCAAATAGCTTTGCTCAAAATTATTTGGTGTCACAAGTCTGGAGATAGAGAAGTAACTGGTGTCTCCAACTATAAGTCCTATGCCCTTGTTGTGGACTGCCACTGGGTAGCAGATCCTTGGATCACATTTCATCCTATCTACTGAACACCTTCTGCAGTGATGCTGATTCTCATTCCCATTTGTTTTTCCCAGCCTCACATGCAGAGCTTTGGGTGTTTCCTCCCATATACATTTCACTACCATTGAAACTTTGTGTTTGTACTGCTCAGCATTTAATGCTCCCGAATGAGATATTTGTGGTGAACTTGGAAGATTGGATCGTGGGCCTAAAAATCCATTTCATGCTATTTCCCTGCAATACCCTCTCACATGAAGGTCTGTAAGCCATTTTGTAACCTTCCTTTGCTTCTACTTTAGTAACTGTTCTTCTAAAAATGTAACTGGGAACTGATCCGTGATTCTCTTTAGTCAATAAAATGAATGGATATTCCTTGGCATTTCTGTATCGCTGTTAGCATCAAAACTGCAGTCATAAAGCTAATGCTGCAGAGGATGGAAGAAAGTAATAAAGCTGTTATTGCCTGATGCCTTGGTAGTCTTTGAGCAATTGAATATGGAGAGGGGGAGGAAAACAAACTGTTTTGCTTCAAATATATGTTAAAATAAGACCCTCATAATAAAAAGCTTCTGTGTGTGTGTGTGTGTTCATGGTTTGAATTTTTAAAAATGTTTACTTGAAAGCTGAAGGTTTTATAGTTCTCGTTAGCAGGGAGGTATTTCAGAATCAGATGGAGCCAGAACAACCTTGACTTGCAGATGATTTAACACAGGTGGGATACAGGTGCTAATGTGAATATGGGATACATTTTTCTTCCTGTGATGTAAAATCAGTGTGACTCCAAAGCATTCAGCAAGATGCGTAAGGGCAACCTCGTGACTCCATTGTTTAACTGATGCCGCCACAGTGGCACCCCCTGACCAAAACAGAGGCGCCTCTACCTGTGTGGGAGTCGGCACAGTGCAAGGTGTCCCCGAGGGAGATTCCTGCTGCTGGAAACAGGGAGGATGTCGGGATGTACGTCATTCTTTACCACGTGAAGCTGATACGATCTTGGATGTTTGCATAACGCAAAATTCATGAAAAACTGTCTTGTTCCAACCGAACTGAATACTCTCAAGGTCGAAGTTAATGGTACGTAGCTTCTGCTCATACACAGCATCTGGAACAAACAAGGAATAAGAAGGCATTTAGTTTGGTTCTGTCCAGCTAGACCTGCTAAAATTCAAGAGAGAGACAAAGGAGCACATAAATAAACTTAATACAAAAGTTAAGAAAATACAAGGAAAGGGATCCTCTGGGCTTTTGAGGATCAGAATGGACAGGCCAGTTGATATGATCATTGTCTACAAGCATTTAAAACACATAAATATCAAGACTAAAATTCTCTGGACTCAGCTGAAACTCTGCTACTAATAGTAGTGAAACCACAATTAGATCCCAAATGTGCAGATTAATTTCCCATTGGACAAAGGGAACAACAAGGTAAAGAAAATGGAATCAGCTGAAAAATATGAGAGTCTATTTGGGAAAATTTCCTGCTAGTGACATATAGGAGACAGCGTTATGGTTCATCTAGGAATGCTCAAGTCTATTAAAATGGACTAAGCATTGGTAAGTACCCTATACTGATGAAGACTTCCATAGTGAAACATCGAGTTAGGAGATAAGATTCTTTTTATTTCTAAACTTGCCTATCAAGCATAGAAAATGCCTTCTAAAATTTATTTCTGAGCTTTTATACAGGCTCCAAAATAAATGTTCTAATTTTCATAAATTATTTCAGTTAGTGTGCATAGTACTCCACACACTGAAATGCAAGCACTTAGTTACATTTCTACACTGCATATTAACAGATTTTAATTTTGTCCTCTGAATTGCAGATTGTGACTTGTCCAAGTTTGCCTAATTTGCTAAAGAACTGCAGCAAAGATGAGTAGAATCTGATGTTGGTTCCTTGTGCCTTGTTCTATCTATCTGAAATATCCATTGCTATATATAGCAAACTGTTGCATAGCTGTATGTTTAGGAAAGAGGGGTCATCTGGAAAAGTTAGAGATAGATTAGTGGTGCTGGAATATTTTTTTTCTGAATTTGTCAAGATAGCTAGAAAAAAATACATGTAGAAAAATATCTGTTCTGAGATGGAAACTAGTTACCAATGCTTACACAAAAATAATACATATAGATAAAAATAACTGACGGGAAGAAAATAAAATAGAAAGATTTGGGCAGTGTGGTTGTCCCCATGCCACAGGGGATGCTCTTGAGCTACTTCTCTCTCTTGCCTGTTAAGTACTCCTAATGCTCCTTCTTTTGTGCACTATTAAGGTCCATGGTGCAGGTCTTGGGATTGTAGCCATATGAAGAGCTTTAGCATATGGCTTTAGCATATGGTTCAAGGAGCCCCTAACATCACTTCCCTTCTTCCATCCCTATTCCTGCTTCCCCACTCCATTAGATGTATTAAAAAAAACAAACAAACAAACAAAAAAAACCTGTAGTACTGTTTACAATAGGAGTGTTCCTTGGGAAGCCATTTTCTCCAGCTAGACAGATGAATCTCATTACATATTGTTTTCTACATCTTAAGTACTTGTGTTCAAATGGTCAATTAGTGAAGTAAGAAAAAAAATGCTGTCCAGAAAACATTTGTTAAAATTCTCAGACTCCTCTGTTCTATAAAATCTTTTTTTTTGTTCTTGAGTCTGACTCAAATGCTGTTTTCCTGCACTTTTGCTTGCTGCAAGACTACATGTTGTAAAAAAATATACATTTATTCTAAGCAGAAAACTTCTTGCTCAGAAAAAAAAAAAAAAGAGAGAAATTCCAAGTCTTGTCAAGGGAAGTTATTTCACTGACAGCAGCATGCATTTGGGAAATTCTTTAATTTGCCTGCTATAATAATTCCAAATGAAATAGAAGGTGGCAGAATTATATTTCCCTAAAGGCCGCCTGTGGATTGATTAGCTGTTGCTGTTCAGATCCAGGAGCCTGGAATAAAGAGAAGGCACTGAAGAAACATAATAAAAGCCTCATAACAACAAACTTCCAAATCTAATCATGTTTAATCATGTCTAATATTACTGTTGAGCTGACGTAACAATTTCTCCTTATTAAGGTTATTTGCTTATAAATAAGAGCCTGAAACAGTTCTTTTTTTAAAAGCAGTGACAAACTAAAGCTAATACTTCCTAAGTATTAAAAACTCTAAGGAAAAAAAAGCATCTTAAAATTTGCAAACATTTGCAATACCTTGAATTTTGATCACACAAATAAAACAGCTCCTTTTTTCTTCAATTTATATGCATCTGAAAACTCTTCAACACCTGGCTGTGTTGAACAGTTAAAATGACTGTTTTCTACAACAGGTCTTAACTGCAAAGCACTTGTATCATGTAAGAGACAAGGCAGAAGGACTTCCCTATCCCACAGCTTTGAAGCAAAGGCCATAGTTGCTTAATAGAGAAACCCTAACTATGAGGCATGTACAAAGAGCAGTCAAAAAATAGTTGAAAACGGTAAAAGAGTGCAAAGATATTTGTCTCTTCAGCCAAGCTTGGTGCTGAATAGAAGGGACACACCAGAAGAAACAACGCAGCTGTATGGAAACAAGCAGGAGATTGAAGGCCTCAATGATGCTGCAATAAGTTACGCTTTCCCAGCACCTTGTGAAAGAAGAAAATGAAGTGTATCCAAGTAAAACCAAATGGAAATGATGAGATTGCAGGCTCCTAATGTTTCTACAGCAGTTTAAATTTTAAGAAGAGTATTTGGAAAAGGCTGAGATTTCATATAATAAAAGTTAGTGATGGAACTTAATAACAACAGCTGAAACAAGCCAACTCTTTAAAACAGTGACACTAAATCTGACATAAATGAGTTATACAACAGATGCACAAAACAGGTGCCCTCAACAGACAAGGAACAGACATCTTCCCAACACAATTGTTGATGTTTTTCCATAAAGAAGATGTGTTTAAATGGGGACAAAACGGTTCACCCAGTAAAAGAGAAATCAACTTAAATGCAAAGAAATAAATAATGGGAGTGATAAAGCTGAGGGAAAAAATAGAAATTTTTCCTCAAGACCAATAGCCCACGTTGGATATTGAGGAGTCAGGCAGCTTCACCTTTACATGCATTAAGCAAGTTCATGCTCTAAAAAGAGCTCTTTGCTGAAAGACCACAAGGAATATTCTCTAACTTGGCAGCACTTCATGCCAAAGAGAATTACTGGAGAAAGAATAGCGTTAGATCATCAGAGTTGGACACCACTCAGCAGATACAGATGGCTGAGAGTGCTGTTTTAGAGATCAATTGACAGCAGAAGAATTCCAAAATAGCCAGAAAGATATGTTAATAGGTCTCACACAGAGTAGCATCATACTTTATGACATTCTTGCAAAAAAACATGGTGAAAAAGAAGCAGAAGCCACAGAAGTTCAATGATCATAACACTACTTCTCCCACAGAAGAGTCAGGAGAACTAATCTAAAACTAAATAGAGAAAAGGTAGAATTGCAATCAAATGTACAAAGCGGTTCTGATTCACTTTCATGACTTATAGCTTAGCCTCTCAAAAGGTAAAAAGTGCAGAGGAGATACCCGTACCTTATTAGATATTAGTTTAGAGATCACAAAATTGGCCATGGTCATTAAAACCTTATTTTAGAAAGTTATTTTAGAAAGTAAGTTGATCTCTTATATGAAGCAGAAGAATAGGCTAGATTTTCTGATGAAAAGGTGCACATACTCCTTGTTGCCTCAGGAGCACTACTAAGGTGGCAGTTATACCTAGCATATCATGGAAGAACAAATATTGTAATGGATGAGCAAATCTGTCTCCAAAATCACACAAGCACTCTTCAGTTACATGCACAGGCAGAAATAACAGTACTGCAATCCATGAAGTGTACATTCAGTTGTATCTCATCCCTAGAAAGCAATGAAGAATAAACAAAGAATGAAGAAGATACAAGAATACAAAACTATAGGGATGCAAATAACTATGCTGGCTGTGGCACAGGCTACTAACCATAATTATCACTATAAATCAAATATATATGGTGTTCCCATTTCAGCCTTCTGATGCAATGAAGCAGTGCCCAGAGATGGAGTGTGACTAAAATTTTTTCCTATGCTAAACAGTGCTTAGAACTCTGGAGACATATGTATTCTTTTCTGCAATTCTGCTGGAGTTTGGAAGTTCCTCTCTCTCTAACCCAAAGAATTATTTTGATTTCAAGTACATTGAAATCTACTGAGGGAGATTGTAGAAATTATGTTTTATTATTCTGAGTTCTGACAGTTTAAAAAAAATACTGTGAAGTAATCTGTTTGCACTCCTTTTGCATACCCACAAAAAAGGAATAAGATTTAAAGTCTATATAGACTTCTTCTAAACAAGTATGTCACTTGCTTGTTTTGATTTTTTTAGACAAAATCCACATAAAATGCATTGCCTGTACTGTCAGCTCTGTGCACACTGTTTTCCTCCCCAGCTCATACTGCAGTTGGAATAGTTTCCAGAAGACAAAGCAGGAAGTCAGAAACTGCTGTGTTTTGACAGAGACACTAGCTTGGCTGCAATGTTCACATCCATTAGTTTCCCTTCCTCCTTTCAGTTATTTGTCTAGTGTGGAAACACCACTTTACCTTTGCAAAATGCTCACACTATTCACAATCCAGAGGCCAGTTTTCTCTCATGCTAACCCTATCAGAAGACTGAAGGGAAAATAAATAAGCTTTCACTGAAATCTAATAACTTACCCTCTCCTGCTTCCAGCCCTTCCTTTCCCATTCAAATTTGTCTCAGTTATAATAGAAGCAAAATACTTCTAGCTTCAGAAATCTCAGAATTTAGGATTTAACCGATTCACTACATATGTAAAGAAATTTGGAACACATAAATAAATAAAGAAAAAGGACATGTATATGTATAATTAGTGGTCAAAGTTGTGAGTCACAGCTGCTCAAGTGATATGACAGTGTATTAGTAAAATCAGTTAATACAACTTTGCTTATAAGAGCTGTTTGAAAACAAACAAAAAATGAAGGCTGTGGAAGAAGATTTAAGATTCTTTCTCCATTTTTTTCTCAAATTTTACATTTCCAACTAAATCATGAATACATATTTAAATTGCAGTTATCATACTCTTCTGAAATGAAGAAAGAATAAATAGTAAAAAATAAGGGAATAACAAAGCAAGCAGTTTTCTCCCTCCAGCTTTTAGTAAAACAACAGCCAATGGTATAAATCAACACTTATCTGTATTGTCTTTCTCAGGATCTCAACAGTCTTTCATGAGCAGTGAACAGGAATAAGTCTCAGGATGTTAATAAAATTCATAGGGAACAGATAAAAATCTTTCCACACTTTGTAGAGCTGAATGCACTCATTTCCTGGGAGGAATATGGCACGCTTTCAGCACATAATACTACAGTCTTTCCATTGAAAAGGCAGAATACCACATCCAACTGAAATTTAAAAAGGAAAGCATGTACAAAGACTGCATTTACCTTTGCTATTATGTACATATGTGGCTAAAGTTAAAATTTTTTTACTAGCAATGACTAAAAAATCTCATTTCTAGTTTCATTTTGGAAGACTAACAGGATTAAGAACAGAGTTTTGAGGCAGTTTGAGTGTAATCTGCATTACTGATTGACTCCTGCAGCACAGATACAGTCCCTGGATCTCATCTGTCCATTATGGCTCTGCTGGTGCATGCTGTGGACCAGAGTTCAAGACATGTGCATGATGTGCATGGCTGATCCTATATCATGAAACCTACATCTAACTATGACAGCACATCTTTATTCCAGTCGTCCTGTGTTTGCTTTACATATATGATTTGACTTTGCAGCAAAAGTTAAGCTTACCCTCATTTGATCACTACTAACAGAGTGGAATATAAGAGGCTAGAGAAAACCTGAACTTGTCAATCTTGGAGAATACAGCTCAACTTCCCATCTGTAAGCACAAAAGGGGAAGCTTGTCAGACAGAGACAATCCATGGAGGAGAAAATGTGCAACTTAACCTTCTTCCAGCTGTGGGTAAATCTGTGTGTGTGTGCGTGTGTGTATGCCCACAAAAAAGCTGGGGAAAAAAAATGGCTTTGGAAAATTTCCTGACTTGGTTTAGAATTGAAAAGGCCTTTCAAAGGCTTCATTCATGCATAGTGTTCTAGGACATGTTTCATCTTAGGCAGATATGCAGTGTTTAAGACTAAGAACACACTGAATGTGGATAGTTTAGAGGAAACATAGCTCTAAGATACTGGGGCCATCCTCTGAAGGTCAGATACATTTCCCATGCTGATGATACATTATTTTTATATTGAGTCAGAATTAAAACTGTCCTAAAAGTACTGATGAGCAGATTCTGTTGCAAATGCGGTAGTATGCAGAGAGGACTCTTCAAAATGTCCCTGAGAGTAATACAGTCAAAGGATACAAAAGGCACAGAACCATGGCAGGTGATCTATGAGGGTATGGAGAGCCTTCATATGTTCTGCAGTATAATCTCCTGCATTGTAAAGAAGAAGTAACTTGCAGTATGTGATCTGCTATATCCTTCTGAGATCTCAGGATCTAATTGTGGCCAATATTAAAATTTCCATCGACTCCAGCAGGATGAAGCTTTTTACCCCAGATGTAGACAGATGTAGTTTGAGCAAATGTAACTAAGGAAAACAGAAAATGACAAGTCCCTGGCAGTAAGCAGCTAGAAGGGATTTCCAGCCACTACAGGAGAACTGAAGAATAACTATCTCCCTTTTACATCAATGCATATATCTTAAATGTGTCTTAATATGAAATGAAGGCATTAACAAGAATCCCTGGAAAAAAATAACATAGACTCTACAGGGCAATGAGAGACAGAAACGAAAATTCTCCCAAGAAAACCTTCTGTTCCATCTCATTTTGGGTTTTTGACTTGCCCCGCAATCAGAAATAAAGTACTGCACCCTCCAAAAGGCATCTGCAATTTAACACTGCAGGTAGCTAGTCAGGTACTTGTTATGTTTGCTGTACTTTTCCTCCTACAAATAACACAGAGACAACAAGATATTCATGATTTATTGGGAAATACATATGAGTACACATTTTGGAGGCAGATTCTCTCGAAGAGATTCATACAAGTCCTAGGAAAGCAGAACCTCAGCAGGTTCTGGGAAGCAGAAGCTAACCTGTAACCTGTGTCTGGGCTGCTTCAAGACCTAAAAACACTTTCTATGGAAGTTATAGTGAAAACGGGCCCCTCTTCATAAAAAAAAAGAGAAAAGGAAAGAGTGCTTTACTCTTTAAAATATCATAGAGAGATTATTGCTGCTACTTGACTGCTGTAAGGTTTGTTCTAGCTTTTTTTTTTTTTTCAGGGTGATTATAATTTTCCACTGAACAAAGTTATTTTAAGTTTTTTGTTCTTACTTTTCCAGAGGTAAATTGAGGTATTTAATATTAACATGAAACTTAGAGTAAGTGTGAAGTGTGACAGAAAGCATGACATTTTATAGTAGACTTCTGCACTTTCCTTCTTCGTTCTTACTCACACCTCAGACACTAGACAGATAAACCTCACTTGTCTTTAAGAAGTTTCTTTTTCTCTGTTAATAAAACACTACTACCTCTCTGTGCTTTGTTAAACTGCTTCTATTTAAAAAATCTATAGCTTCAACTTGATACAAGCAATGAAACTGTTTTTCTGTATTTTGCTATAAGCAGAAAACAACCCTCTAGTGGAAGGAAGGAGATAGTGTGGGTTTTTAAGGGAGGAGCAAATATACTAATATTTTGATAAGTGTTTCATCTTATTACACATCTCAATCTTTCTTTGTCAGAAAACTGAGAAAACTGTACTTCTTTCAAGCTATGTAGATATTGGCAAACTGGAATAATGCTTTTATATTTTAAAATGTGATTTGTACTATGTCTCGCTTCATAAAGCCAGCTGTAGTACCTCCAAGAATCTGACTGTTCATGCCCAAATAGAAGAAAAAAAACTCGGAGGATGCACTACCTATTTCCAACTCAAAGGATCTGGACTACAGGAAGCCTTATAAAGGTCATGTGCTGATAAAATGCAATAGAGTCATAATGCTTAGATTTAAGCTTTTGAAGATTCATTTTGAACATTCATGCAAATTAGAAAATTTGAGATTTGAAGGAAGGTTTATGTTGCCATAATACCAAGTATTCTAAGAAAACTTCATACTTGCAAGAAGTGATATATTGCTATTTTTCTAAAATCTCTCTTGAAGAACCTAAAGCATCACACAAACTCTGCCAAGAAAATTGCTTCTTCACGCTATTGGGAACAACTGCACCCAAATTCCTTTCCAAGGATGAAAAATATTTATCTTAATATTCAATCCTCACCAAAAAGCATCCAACTCTAGCATTAGAAAATGGGAGGGAAGGAAGGGGGGCAGAGAAACTGGAATTAATTCTGCCCTGTTAAGAAGTACATTTACCTGGGACATTGTTCAAAGGCTTCAAGTGCCTGGCACAGTTCTTGTGTAGATGGGAGAGCAAACATAGAGCAGATGAGCCATTCCAATGGAGTTTTCATCTAGGATACAACCAACATGGACCACAGTCCGCTGTGGATATTTGGTCTGATGCAATTTTTTAATGAGGAAGAGCCTGAGCTGCTCTACAGCTGTCATAGTTCATCTCAGTGCTCTTCTAAGTCACAGCAACAATCATTTAAGGATGGAAGAGACCTCTAGAGATCATCTAGACCAACCCCCTGCACCTGCAGGATCACCTAAAGCAGGGGGTACAGGACTGCATCCAAGCAGGTCTTGAAGATCTCCAGAGGAGACTCCACAGCCTCTCTTAGCAACCTGTTCCAGTGCTCTGTCACCCTCACTGTTAAGAAATTTTTCCTTAAGTTCCTCTGGAAACTTTTGATGTTTCAGTTTCTGGCCATTACCTCTAGTTCTGTCAGTGGCCAGCACTGAAAAGAGGCCGGTCTCATCCTCCTCACTCCCTCTCTTGAGGTATTTATAAACACTGATCAGGTCCCTTCTCAGCCTTCTCTTCTTCAGGCTGAACAGGCCCAGCTCTCTCAGCCTTTCCTCACAGGGCAGATGTTCCAGGCCCCTGATCATCCTTGTAGCCCTGCGCTGAACTCTCTCCAGTAGCTCCACGGTAGCTCCAGTAGCTTCACAACTTGGCTCCTGCTTCCCAAATGAGGTGCTGAGGATGGCTGCTTAGGTATCTTGAGTGCTTTAGCCAGATTTAATATCTATAATTGTTTCTCCATGTCTTTCTGAACCTGAGTTTAACAAGCACATACACAAATGAAATCGCGAGCAGCTGGTCTTTTTGTACATGACTGTACACGAGAATTGGTTTTAAAAATGAACCCTTTGCAAAATTTTGTTTTCAAAACAGTTGTAAAGGCTGACATAAAGGCTGCTGCTGACTTTTTCTGATGGGCATAAATCCTGATCGTACTCTGCGTGGTTCATTGTAGTGACATGATCAGTTTGTTTTCCATAACCCATTCCAGTCCTTGATCTTAATCTTTAGCAGGGTGTTGCAGTGACGGTGGAAAACTCTGAACTTCTGTTCAGAGAACAGAACATTCACTCAGCATTTTCTCTATCTTCTGCAAAGAAGCTGCATGTGTAACATAACCAAAGCAACTGGAACACAATTAGCATTTGCAAAACAGTACACAGACACCATTCATATTTCATGAGAGCCTTCACAGAGGAGGGAATGGTTAAAGGGGAGAGAGAGCTATATTAAATATTTAAGAATCTGCTACATTCCATGAACACATTAGTAATGCAGTAAGAAACTGGTAGATGCTTATCATTGCTCTTAAATTACTTCTTAACCATTTCGCTTAGAATAAAAACCATGCAGATGGCAGAAAGCAAGCAGTGGGATCTAACAGCAGAGAAAAATTAGGTCATATCTTCTGAGAAAAAAAGTCTTGAGCAAATAATAGTAGTCATGGTAAAAAGCTAAACAAGTGCATTTTTTTACTTCAATGATGAGTTCTATGACAGAAAATGCAGTCAAAGGATCACAGAGACCTGGTATTCTACCAAAAATCATTGAGATTTTTGCTTCTGTTCCACTTTTTTCTTTCCTTTTTAAAGAGGAGACAAATTCTGTTGTGTTTTGAGAACATCTTTGTTTAAATGGAAATCTTTGCAGAAATAAGGATCAAAAAGAGCTCTTCAGTTTCTTCTTATTATTAATTTCATCGTATTTCTGCCAATTGATCAAGTTTTGTTCTGGGTGAGCTATTAAGATTGTGTCTTTTCTAACTTAGGATGTGATTTAATTTCTTCATTAAATACTTCTAAGTATTACCCTGCACTATTTGTTTCTCAATGATAGTGTACATGTTATACATATGAGGAAAAACATTAACAATCTGAAAGTAACATATGAAAAATGAGCTGGATGAGAAAAAAAAATCTTTTTTTTCTGTCAAAATCAGTCTATGCTGAAGCTGAGGAAAGATATGTTTTTGCCATTGACACAGCTTGCACATATAAAGCACAAGGACTGAAGTAGCTGCAATGTTTATAAGAAACAAGCTGCAAGAATTGCACACAGCTCTTCCCAGCCTCCTTGGGAGAGTCACCCTGGCATCTGTGCTCTGGTTTGCCTTATGCTGTTTGTTTGAAACCAGAATTAATTAAAGGATAGAGCAAATGTCTGAGAAAGTGTTAAACAGATTGCATACTCCTTTGAACTCAAGAAGTGAATGCAATGATTTCCTAAATGCCAACTTCCTCCACAGTTTGAGGAACCTTTCTTATTTCCCCTCAGGTCTTAACTAGATTCCTGTGAGAACAGATATCCTAGGGCATGGTAATTAAAGTAGGCCTCAGGAATGGGCAGCTCTTTACCATGAGGGGGCAGAAGAGCAGAGGATTCTAATAAATGAAGCTTAAAGCAGCAGATTACTCTCTCCGTGACCAACACCTCCCTTCATTTTTTCTCCTGTCTCTGGGGCAACCAGACTGTTGTGTTTTTCACCATTTTTATGTTGTGCCGTACTGCAACATAGTTCACAGCTTTCTTACTACGGCTGAATGCCTTGGTGGAAGGCATGAGGAGGCAAAATTTTCAAATAGCTTGCAAAGATGGAGTATTTTAGCAGCCTACAACTAGCCATTTGCCCATTGCTTTTCCCTCCCCATGGAACTGAAAGGCTCTCTTGTTTTATACACCGTGTGAGGACTCATGGGGGAGTCTTTTGACTCAGTATCTGTACAGCGTCCTTGGCACTGTCATCTTCTTCAAGATTGGACTTACAGGCACTAACAGACTCTTTGATTTGAGCTCTTATATTCAGGTGAAGTACAACCCCCTCAGAAACATAAATTAATCTTGCTTGGGATGTAAGTCCCAAAGAACAAGCTCAGAAAGGTGACAGCAGGTGCTAACAAATGATGGGAAGGGTGTGAGAGGTGAAGGACACACGAAGGCGATGTCTTAAAGGCAGTAGTTCTCTATATGAGCTCCTCATTTGAAGAGAAAAAAATTCCTACCCTGTTCCCCATTTGGCTGCTTACCTTCTTCCCTCAGTCCCTCCCCTCCTACCCAAGTTGATTCTGCTCACACAATCCCCTGCTGTCTGGGAGCTAATGAAGACCAAACCATGTAACATGCATCATGACCTTGTTTTAACTGTATTTTTACTAGACCTAAAGCAATCCAGGGCTATGGAGCTATAACAAATGTAACTTTGAGAACATTTAGATATACATAATTTACGCCAAATTTATTCCTAATTTTAGATTCATACTTCCACAAATTATATCTGTATTACATTTGTGCCCATACCCTAGCAATAGTACAACACTTATATATATTCACAAATTATGGACTATGATACAAGAAAAAATAATAACTGTTTTTATGCGCATGCTTCTATTTCTGGTAAGATGTGAAACCTGAAAAATAATAAAAAGACTAGAAAAGATGGGAATAGAAATAATAGGTATCCCTAATTAAAATAAGGAATTAATTTTAATGCATTTTTTGTCCCCATCAAAGATTTTAAATAATGTTCTAAATAATGAATTTAAGTTTTGACTGATAGATGTGGAGGAAAAAAAAGTAAGTAATGAGCAGAGGCGTAATGTTTTACAATATTTAGGTTGGGAGTGGTAAGAATTTACACCCATACTTACTACCATGCACTGTAAGCCCTGCAATCATGCACAGTGTGAAGAAGTTAATCTTCATGAGATTGGGGTCATTTTGCTGACAAGCACAGTTGAGATTGAAGGCTTTTGCATCCAAAAATCTTTTTATGATATACTCATTACTCCACTACTGCAGGTGGAAATGGTTGTTGCACTTTTTATACTCTCGCTAATAGGGAGATGAGATCTCTGAGGGAAAGAATTGGCAGTTTTGCACAGTTGCTTAAAAAATCTACATTCAGAGGCAATGTTTTTCACAAAGATGATTTTTCTTTCTAGTGCCAAAAGGCCTAACTTTTCTATTAACCCCCTAGCAGATCTGACAGAACAAGGCAATATGCAAGACAAAATATGCAATCAATGAACAATTAAGCCTATTTGATATCATTTATTTAGAAAATTGAAGCTGCTCAACATCTGCTGCATAAAGAAGATAAAATTAAAGAGATATATCTAGTAGGTCAGAGATGGAAACTACCGGTGTTTAGAGAGGATGGCCAAGATGTTTTCATGCATGGATACAGCCTTGTTTAAGATAACTGGAAAGTAATTGAATTCTTTAAGTACAGTATTAAATGGCAGGTGATCTGGGAAACAATATTGAAATTGAAAATCCAGATACGCCCTGCTTAGCCACTCTGCCATAAGAGGAGAAACCAGCTTTCCTTCTGGATGGATGACAATTCGGACAAATCCAGACTTCAGGAGCAGTGCACATCTCTAGATAACTCCTTTATAACCTCTTCAAAGAAAAGTAAAATTATCAGGAGAAAAAAATAATTCAAACATCTTATTTCCTGTCACCTCAGAGTTCATTTTGGCTCACTGCCACTGGCTTTACTTGTATTGTCAGCTAGTGGCAATGGAAGAAACTGATACCAGGCTGTGAACGCGGGGTTGGATTTTTCTTGAGTGAATCCTTAAACGCTGATGTGATGGGCTCACACGGGCAAGCTGCTTCTGCTAAAACCAGCCTTGGAGTAGAACATCACAGTCTCCCTTTGCTGATTTTCACCCAGCCCCTCAGCCCTGTCTGTATAATATTTCTTTTCCTGTTTCTTGACACTGCCTTGTGATCTTGGGCAAGTCATTTAATGTTTTAGAGAAAGAGGATAGCACCTTTTCATTTTTCCCCTCTGTAGCAGTTTCCTTGGATTTGAGGAGATCTTCAGCTGAGGACCCATCCCGTACTGCAGTCACCATTATTTTCGTTATCTGTATTTATAAGAGACCAAGAGAGGATTAAGGCTGTCTTTTGTGGGGCACTAATACAAAGACAAACTCCTATTCTCTCATGAAATTTCAGTTTAAGATGGCAGGAGTGGTATTGCCCTTAAGTTAAGTGATAAAATGACTTAGTCATACAACACAGTAAGTGAATGGGGAATAGTGAAACAGGTATGACATGGTCGATTCACGTGCTACAGCGATATGTAGGGACTGTATGCAAATTATGTTTATATGGATATATTATGAGAATAGAAACAAATGTAAGAAAGGCTGATATGCATGATCAGGAGTAAACAGTACCTCAAAAGTATGTGAGCAGGGTAATTACCCATTATGGTAGATACCTTCCTTAATGCACTTAAGCTGAGCAACTGATTTTCAAGAACTGCCTGGGCATCTCCTGGGTACAAGTTCAAGGAGAGATGAGCACAACTGGGGATCAGACCTTTCTTCTGTTGATTTGTATCACTCCATGAGATAATTTAATCTATATAAGATACTCAAGTATGAACATACCATGTTCTCCTTATGGGAGTAATTGGCACTTGATGTGCTGCTTCTAACCTTTATCTGTAGGAAGTCCTTCTATAACCCCCCGATAAAATATGCTGTAGCTTCCTAACAGCTTAACCCAGAGAGCGTTGATCTGACTAGCCTACAATAGTTACCTACATATGGCAAACTCCTATTCATATTCTTAGCCTACTCTAACAATTATCATACAAAGGATTTCCTGTATTGTCTTACAATAAATTCTAGACTTCTGCCAGATAACAGAGTTAAGATTAAATAACAGATGTACAGTAGGCAGCAGGCAACAACGAAAAGCTGCTGACCAGCAAGGAAAGATAATCACAGCCTAGTGTAAGCCTACTTAATATTGAGCTCTTGTAGTCAAAAAATGTGTGGGTTGTACATACAATTGCCATTGCAATGGAGCCCTCAAAATATTTAAAGCTAATTGAAGAGCAAGAAAAATCATTACAAAATCAAGAAATACTTAAAAATTAGTCATTGCACCAGTACTCTGACAATTCCTGATTTTGACTCCTGAAGCCCTCTAGTGCCCTTGGATACTCTTGCTGTTCCAAGTTTCCAAAGGAATGATGGGGAAACCCTTTCTGTGCCTCTGTTAGTGCTCTTTTCCCATTACAAAACCTAGCGCTGACCTGACCACAATCATTTTCACATCGCTATCTTCCTTAGATTCAAGCAAATGCTGCTCTCCGAGCTCTCTGCGGCTTGTGGGAGGAGGCAGAGGGGCCGCTGAGTGCTCTGTGCTGGCGAGCCGCTTCCACAAGGGAGCAGCTGCACACCTGGAAACCTCCAGCGCTTCTGCGGAGCCTCTGGGCACGGGTCCCAGCTCAGGGGCCGCTGCACGAGGGGGCAACTCTGACCATCGAGGAGAGATGTAAGGCTTGAAATAAATTGATTTTATCATCCCCTCCCCGCAAACATGCACACATGAAGGTTGCCTTATAAGTATATTTTGTCTCCTATGCCTATGCGTAACAGGAAGCAGAGTGACGGATCTTCTTGGAGGGAGTGCAAACTTTTCAGAGACAGAGAATAAAGAATCTGGGCATCACTGTCACCAAGAAATAAAATTTCAGGTTATTTAAACTGTAACGTTCTACCAAAACCATGGAGATTTCTCTACAGCTCATTCAGAAAGGCGTGGTCTATTATTTGTGGCAACAGGCTTTGAGTTAAGTTTGCTACATATTCATTCCTTCCTCTCTATTTGACTATGGCAGGAGATGCAAACATATATTTAGACCTAAAAAGCCTTTGGTGGGTCTCTGATTTATCGAGAAAAATGTATACCCACTCACGTGTGTCTAGAGTGTGATCACATAAGCTCTTTTGGAACAGGGCCAGAGGATAAGAATATACCATGGAGTCTCAGGAGATGTGATGGCTTGGCCTGATCTCACCTTGGGTGCCAAGGAGCTCCTTTTTTGTGTTTGTCCATTCCCAACCCATATCCGCTTTTTACAGTCCCGTCAGCTGGGCACTCTGTATCAAACCTGCCCGGAGATGATCTAGGCTAAGTAATCCTAAGGCTAACAAGCTGACTTGCTTTCTATCCTAGATCATTTCAAAGACATGACTTAGAGCACACTCCAGAGAACTGTCTTGGCATAACTGAGGCATAAGGGCAGGAAGAGAGGTGACGACCCTCAGCCTTTTAAGGCAGTTTCACCACTAGAAAGCAGGCACACAAAAACTGCAGCCATACGGTGCTGCCAAATAAATTAGAAGCTTATTCTTAATCACATCTTCAAAGTGCCAAAATTTCTGCAGCTGCAAAAGCAGGATGCAGCCTCTTTGGGAGATAATCAGCTTGCCTGGATGATACGAGCTCAGGGCAGCTGCTTTTGGCCCAAGAAGATCAATATGCTCTAGCTATTTAACTCATACATACCTGCTGTGAGTCAAAGGCGTAGGGAAAGCCCCTTATCCAGACCATGTCATAGTCTTTCAGACCAATTAGACATACTGAGGAAAAGAACTTATTTAGAAATCAACGAGAGGAGCAGAGAGGAAAGACAAAGACTAGAGTTACAATTAGAGCGTAAACTCATTACTTAGATTAGAATCTTATTTCTGGGGAAAAGGGGCTGGGAAGGCGAGAACATCTGTCCCTGTTTCAACGTATTTCAGATTTTTTTTCGTTCTAAGAATATGGGGATGAGGTGTAGACACACTTGAAATCACTTTCCCTTAACTGTGAGGTTTTATCCATGTTATAGAGTTGAAATGATTTGGGACGTTCAAATACAGGATTTTGCTTTGAGACAAAAGTACCCTAGTGAAACATGTCTCCCTTTTCTGAGTTCACATCGTGCTGCAGACAGCAGACAGGATCGGAGCAGGACAATACTGGAGTGAGCAGAGCTGTGCTGGTGGCTGGAAAAAAGAGAAGGGAAGCAGAGACTGCAGTGCCCACAGCTACAACGTCTGGCACCAGCAATTTTGTAATGGGACCTGCTCTATCCTCTGGTCCTTGCTTGCTGCGACTGAAAGGAGCTTAGAAATTCAATCAAGACTTGCTTGCTCACTGAATATCTACAAAATGTGTCAGGCATTTATGTTTGAGGATCACCCAGCCAGAACGCAAAGCCTGTTAATTCACAAGCATTATGTGCTGAAGAACAAACACACAGGATTTTTTTTTATCTTACTCTAAGCCATGTTTCGTTTTCACCAGCCCACTGTTTGTAAGGAAATCTCATGGGGAAGAATAATGCTTATCTAACTGCACACCAAGGTACCTGCTGATAGTGCTGGGTATGCACACAGGCAAAGGCATATTCCAGTCTCTCTGCTCTTCCGTAGCCGTCTTGTCTCTCAAACTAACACCCTAAAACAGACCTGGAAATACAAACAGAATTAGATATGCAGATTGACTTGATTAACTGTGCCTAATACTGCATGCTGTTCTGAAAGACAGTAACATAATTATATGCAAACATACTGTTATTTGACATTTCCTTCCTCTGAGCAAATTATCAAAGCATCTTATTTTCAAGAATCTATTATTTAGCAGAGTCTGTTTTGCTGCCAGAATCTCAAACATAACTATGTAATTGTAAGGGCCATGTTAGTGTTGGAACAGAACAGTTTATATTGTTCAGAAGGAAAAACTACTCTGAAAAAATACTGGAGCTACGAAGTCAAGCACTTAATTTGTAAGAAACATTACAATTTAGGTTTCTTGGGCAACCTTGGAATTCTTTTGTACAGAAGCCTTCTAAAACAACTTTTAATTAAATGATAATAAGCCTTTTCCCCTTCCTTCTCTTGAAATCTTAATTCTCAAATTGTTCGCAGTTGCCTTTCTGGCTGCCTTTTCTTTGCAGAAAATTGTTCTTTAGATGGAAAATCATTTTCTAAAAAGTAGTAAATCACACTCACTCATCTTAATGCCCAAAACCCTGGAGATTATAATCTTGCTACAGTCTCACAAAGAGTTAATTTCAGCAGCTCCACTTCATGTCATGAGATACTGAGGAATGCATTGGCAGGAGATGAGAACTTAAACCAATTACAGGCACTCTAGAGATTGATATTCTAAGTCTAGTTGAGATTGCAGGAGATTCTTCATGCTAAAAGATTTTACTAACCTAGGAAAATGCATGAAGCTGAATTTTCAATTTTCCAGAAAGAGTTTGATTTTTAAAAGTGAGTGAAAAAAACAGCTGAGAAAGAAAGCAAAAAGGAGTAGAAAAATTAGGAAACTGGCCCCAAAGTTGTAGGGGCTTGGCAAAGAAACTTGAGTGAGGTAGGTTGCAGCATGGCATTAACCACTTCACTAACTTTATTAATACAAGAGATAAGCCTTCTGATTAAGTCATTCTCATCTACTTTTGTTTCCTAAGAAATCTGCTGTGAAATTCTACTTCTTCAGGTTGAGTTTTCATTTCTCAGTAGGGGCTGTTTTTGTGAAAATCTAAATGCATTATTATGTGTAAATATAGTTTAATATTCATTCCATCAATGTGTTCAAGATGGACAAAATTTTAAAATAGAAGCTTTTTTTGTGTGTAGAGTTCCCTTTCGGCAAAGCTGACATTTCTGTGTGGACATACTAAGGACGAGGCTGATTTTTTGACCTTTGATTCTAGATGTATGAATTTCTAAAGAAGCAACTTCAGACATCTAATATTTTATCATTCTGTGTAGATCTGCCATGAGCAGTGGACTTTCTGTATTCCTATCACAGTGATACTTGGCAACTGGATCACAAAGTTTCTTCAAGTCTAAACAGACCTTGTCTCACTCACAGTAAGGAAAGCTTAAACATGTATTTAAGAGACATCATGCTCAGTCCTTTTGTTTTCAGGATCAGTTAGAGCAATGGTCATATGAATGAATTATCCCCTGAGACTATTACAATATTTTGCTCATTAAGTGAATACTTTCTGAGTGAAAATAAAAACCCCTTTGATTACTTCCTCAGATTCATGGTTTTCTTCTATTAAAAGTGTATGGCAGTGATATTATTATTTTACCTCGTTTGTGATCATTTCTACAAATGTGTCTCCTGTCTTTATTTACCATTTTTAATGAAGAACAATCATGTCAGTGTTCTTCAGTAAAAACAAACAAAAAAGAATCTAGGTTTCTTAAAGAAGCATGATCCCTTTCAAATGCAAAATCCAGAAAAATTGTCACAACACTGACACTTTCGCTAGTATGGAACTATCTCTAAACTCAAAATAAAGTAGTTTAAAACAGTAATGATTTCATGTCAACCAAGTGACAGTATAGTGTATGCCTTTTCCTAAGCATTTAGCACTTGGACACAGTATTAGTGATTACTAACACAAGAAATATTAATCTGGGGACTGCCACATTATAATCAATGACTTTGAAATTTGCTTTTTGCTCTTCAGGGTCCATTAACCTTATAAATATTTATCATATTTATTGCAGATAATTATTTATCATATTTATTACTGATTATTTATCATATTTACTACAGATTTGGCTGTGGCAACCAAAGTTACAACAGTGCTTGTAGACTATTTAAACTGTACCCAATATCATACTCATGTTCTGTGCACTATACAAATTTCATACATAAATACAAAACTAATTCAGCTAAGGCAGAAAGTAGATCTAGATCCATCTGAAAGGCAAGGCAGAAAAACTGCCTTTGGGGTATATTATACTGGCAATTAAGATGATGAATAGTAACACTGATGATGCAAGATTTGGCCCAGGGTCAAGTTTCGTCCTTTTCCTCTCAGCACGCATGAAGACTGTAGCAATAAGAAACATACAGAGCTTCAGCAGACAAAAATCTATAGAAGATGTCAGAGGAAACAGCAATATCCTACCAAAACCTTTTTCTAGTATACAGGGAGGCCAAGTAATTGCCAGAAGATGGTGCAGTTCTGCTTAGCATTAGGACTATTTGAATGAACAGTTTGGCTGGCTGGCACGAAATCTGCAGAGAATGACAAGCATCTCCATTTATGTTTAAATGCTTAAATATAATTGCTTGGCAGGTTTTTACACTGAGTATTTTTACAAGCAGCACCTCCTAGGAATACTGAAGAGCTGGTAACAAATACTTCATATTATCCTGCTGGTTAGTTTGTAGTTTAGAGAGGAGAATTAAACAACTAATTTCCTACACAGCACAAGTCAGCTGTTAGATTCGAACTGACAACTGTTTCCATGCACTCTGTTTTTTTCAGGAAAGGACAGTAACATCCCATCACTAAATATCTGTACTTTCATCAAATAGTTTCATTTATATTGTTACTTAAGGCAAGTAATGAACAAAGGACTTGGTTTATACAATAAATAAGTAAATATTATACAAAAAAACTCCTCCTTCAGCATTTTACCTTTCGCTCCAGGCAAAGCCTGATGCAGCAGAAGTCACTGAAACTGCTACTATGGACTACAGCCTAGAGAGCTGTGGCCCACACAGCTGCAAATTCCCAACTTGTATCGCAGAGAAAAGCACCTAAAATTACACCAGGTCTCTGAGAATTAGGAGACTTTAATGAAACGCATAGCATTCACAGAAAGGGCTAAAATTGTAACAAAATAATACTGTGTAAAGGTTCAAACCTGCCAAGTTAGGTTTAATCCGCCAGAAATTCATATCTGTGATAGTACTATGATGAAACCATGTAATTTATCTCTCCTTAAAGGCTGAAATCAAAATGCTCCCTAGCTACAGCCAGGAGCAATAACACACCATCCTGTGACAGCCAACACACAGTCAGCCATGCTCTGGGAAAGAGCAGTGAGACGGGAGGGGAAGCGTCGCTTACCACCTTGCACATATATTGCTAGCCAACCTGTGCTACTGCACATCTCACTGCGTGCCCTGCGAGACCCCCAGGCGGGCCTTGGTGCTGCCATGGGGCCTACCAGACTGCAAAATGGTGGCTGCCCCCTCACAAAATGGAGGTTCAGCTTGCCGTTTGCCCCTCCCCATAGTGCCTCCCTGCCGAGGCTGGCAGCTGACAATCTGCCTGTAGTAGTGGCCATTTCTGCCCTTGGGGGAGCTGCTGTTGGTATTGCCCTTCCCTGCTGGGTTCAGAGTTGCGAGTGCGGGGGAGCAGCCAGGTGCTGCCGTGTGGGGAGCAGCAGTCCAGGCCCACTCCTTGGGGATGTCCCTGCTCTACAACCTCCTCGTGTAGGAAATATTGATGATACTTGCAGGCTGAGGTAAGTGAGATCCTCCTCTGCTTAATATTGGAAGACATGAAGTTCCTTCCTACTCTTATTATTAGTAGTATTATTTTTAAAAGTCCTGAGTTTTGGGCAGTTCTGAGGCTTGAGGAATGCTAAGGCAAGAAGTGGAGCAAAACAACCATCTGTCTTCAGGACAGAGGTAATGAATATAAACCGTAAATACTGTCTAGGCTTTTAAGGGGGAAATCAAGAAGGAAATAGGAAATAGGGGTTTAAATCAGAAGCTAATGGTGGCCCAATAAAAGGAGAAGTCTTTGGTGAGCAGAAGAAGGGAGGAGAAGCGTGAGGGTGAGTTGGCTGCCTCCTCCCTGCATTGCGAGTAACGTGTTCTGCCTTGCCCCCGGGGTGCAGAACGTGGAGTTTTGAAGCAGTATTTAATGCTTATAGCATGGGAGTCTCCCAGTTAGTCTCTCTATAATTACAGTATTTAGAATTACTAGAATACCCCAGGTTCGAATGGTTGTCTGTTAAAGCTCCCTCATAAAACACCTCGTTTCCTTGTGCAGGGCCCCTTCAAAACAAATGGACTGCACGTGTGTTCACTATTAACATTCACTAGTGCCAGATAAATTTGGAAAGCATAAAGTGTAATGGTTATATAATCCAGTGCGATAGGTGGTGTGACAGATAAGTGATGGAGAGAAAGAGAGGAAAAGGAAAAGCAGCATGAGTTTTTGCTTTAGCTTGGTGAATTTTAGCTAGAAACAGTTAGCTTCGTGACTTAAAGTAGATGCATGTCTCAGAATTCGCAACTCTGCCTTGGTCTTGTTCAGCTGCTGATTCTTTCAGTTTGTGGCAAATGTAGTTTAAAACCTCATGACATTATCCTTGGGTTGGGTTTGAAGAGAGTATATATACTGTCTGTCAATATCATCCTTTAAATAGTTTGGATGCAAAGCTGTTTTATGTTTTTCTAATATCTTAAGAAAAAAAAGGGAGTGGGGGCAGGGGACTACTCTGAATAATCATCCAATAATAGATGGCTAATAGCCAAGATATTAAAAAAAAATAACTAGAAGAAGATGACCATGTGTTACTGATGTGTAAGAACTTTCCTTGACAATACATGGCATTGATTTTTGTATTATCAGCTTGCACTAAAGAACAACATATGCGGTAGGAAGTGCCCACCTCATCTACAGATGATGCTTTTTTGGCCACTGTTCCCCAGCATTCCAAATGCTTCATGATAAGTTATTGCAACCCTCCCCCTTCCCCTTCTCTCTCCCCTTTTCATCCCTCCTTCCCAAAACCCTAGCTGCTTTATAGACTGGGTATCCTTGAATATCCTTGAAAGAGGGGCTTTTTATAGTTCCTTAACAAAGTTTCAGGCTAGTTTTCCAGTTAAGACAAGCACTTGAGCTCTTTGTTATAGAGGAATGGCACAGCATACTCCTCTCACATTTACAAATGTTGCCTTTTCTGGAGAAAAAAAAAGTTTTACAAGAATTGAAAAGTGAATTGAAGTTATTTAGGGATGAAAATTAAAATGTTCCTCCTGTCAAAATCAGATTTTTTTTTTCTAGAATTATCCTACTATGAGATAACCAGAGTTACTGCATGGTTAGATCTCAGTGACATCTTGGGCAGTGTTTATGTTGAAAGACTTGTCTAGGTTTGTGAGACTTTTCTCATAGTCTTCTTAACTGAAAACTTTTCCTTCAGATGGACTGAAAAATGGTTTATTGTGTATTAAACACTTCCCAAGAACTTTCTCTTAGAAACAGTTAAGGCCATTTTGCCTTTACTTTCCACTCCCCGTAGGACTGTAAAAAGACTGTGTATTATAATGAAGCTGTTATTTAAAAATGTATTATGTGAAACATAAGAAGCTATGAAGTTACGACGTTATAAGAGTACCTCATTTGGGACAATTTAATATTCAATGATGTGATAATATTAAATGTACTACAGAGAGGGCCATAGGAATAGGATTGCTATCCTATGCCTAAATACATAACACCAGTTATACCAGGTCATTATTAGTGATCAGAAATACAGCACCAGTTCATTTGAGTTCCCATTCAAATCTGCTTCTTTTTTTTGCACTTCTCACTCCTTGTCAGAAGAGGTGCAGTGTTATACTTTGAAGAATGCTGCTGTATAGAGTATATGGTACTGTGGATGTATCAGAGGCAGACAAATTTAGTTGCATAGGGTTATGGGAACAACTCCTCTCTGGCATAAAATAAATGGGCATACAGGTTTAGTTTGAATATGCCTGTAGTCTGCCTACTCTAATCTTGTAAAATAATGTAATTATTCATGGTATTATTATTTTTTTTTTTTGCAGTGAAGATTGCATTAAGTTGGAGATTGGGAAGGAAAAGTATCTTAAATTTTCAACTTGGCAAAAAATTGCGTAATATATATTGCAGAGTAGCGTAGTACTGTGTAACAGGTGTATTCCACGCCATTTTTCTCGGTTTATCCTTGCTTTGTATTGCTGTATTTCAGCATGCTGAAAAAGGTGACTATCAGAGAAATTTCAGCTTTGTGCATCAGTTGACTCAACATTTATTGGATAAAAAAATTTCAAGTGAAAACTTCCACTTCCCAGGATCAATCACAGGCTTTCTTTTTTTTTGGCCACTGCCAAAGTCGCCACCCTGTGGCTTAGCTTGGCTTCAGCATGATGAAATTCACATGGTGTCTCCTTCTGCCTACTACCCTCCAAAACAGTCATGCCAAGCTGGCCTCCTGAGATTCATAGACTTTCAAAACTACTTTAATAGCCTAGACCAANGTGGCTTAGGTTGGCTTCAGCATGATGAAATTCACCATGTGAATTTCAGTCATGCCAAGCTGGCCTCCTGAGATTCATAGACTTTCAAAACTACTTTAATAGCCTAGACCAAAATCTTAGAGCTCACTGTAGATTTTTTTTTCTGGAAGCAAACAAACACAGCAATACACTCATACATACAGAGTCATTTATGCTTTCGTATGACTATTTTCTCTTCATAAATTCCCTCAAAACCTAAAACTTCCTGAAAAAGATTTTTTGGTATCATTTCAATTCCTTCCAGTATTATTGAGATACTGTTTTTCTCTGTATAGATATTGAACTCGGCTTATCAACTTAGTATCTGTGTGCCTTTTAGCTGTGATTAATGTCTCACATTTGTCATGTATTTTTTTGATTATTTTTTAAGCAGCTATGCAAAAGAGCAAAGTCAAATGTATTTAAGTTGGAGATGTACCTTATACTGAAGATCTCTACAGGAAAGGGAAATATCCATCTTGCATGACTAACAGCATTACAGCATTTGTCCTTCCTCTTTCCTCTGTCCCCTCCTCCCCCCCCTAAAAAAAAAGAAATTAAGTAAATACAGCTTTGCAGTAGACTAATTCTTGCTCCTGCTGAAATCATCTGACACAACTGCTGTTCAAATTGTTGTGCAGTGTTCAGATTTATACTGAAATAAAAGCAAGGAGAATCATACGACTATGATGATGGTGACTTCTCTCCTGAATCTGTCCTTTTCTTGTCTTTCCATTCCTCAAAAATGTCTTCCTATCATGGGTTGAGTAGTAACCCGGTAGTTGTATGTGTGGATGAATTGTTGAGTGCACACCTAAGCCTTTTAGTTACCTCCCAGAATGGCTGTTTCATTTTAGTAAGAAGAACATTTTGATTTTTGTGGTAATTTCCAGAAGTCTAACACTGAGCACTGTAAATGATGGCATGGAATAAGCAGGACATCAGACTTCCAAGGTGTGCCAGATTATTTGGAAACAACTTCCACATCTGAGATGAATTTTGTGAGATAACTCGATTCATGAATTAAAAAGAATCCTTTTCTAGTTGTCAGTCTCAGATGAATTGTAACACAGATCACTTCCTATTAATTAGAAAGCTGTTAAATCATTCACACATGCAAATACATTCTACAAGGCACTGTCTGTTTACTCTTATTCACTGTATCATCTCAAACATTGTGTCACCTGGATATTATGCTGTTTGGACAAGAGAGATTTCTATGTGTTCCATATAATAAAGGTGAATAGGGAGCACAACTAAGAAGAGAAGGTTAACAGCGTAATTTCCAGGCTAGAATGTTCTTTATTTAAGGCAGTGCCCTGGAAAGATGGACTTAACTATGATTCTGCTACATTGTAGGCTTTATTAAGTTTTATGTCCTAAGCCAACTTCCACAAGATATTCTATCGTGTGTTGCTTGCCCGAAGAACAGAGTTCAACAATAAGACTTTAATCCCTGGATTTCCTGCAGTGTTGTTGACTTTTGCAAATGCCTGATAGTCTTCTGGCTTGTACTGTATTCCCTATAGAATTGCTTCTGAGAGGTTGCACCTCCAGGACCAGTGCCTACATCTGTTTGTAACATCTTCCAGTAGAATTAAAAAAAAAAAATGTGTTTTTTAACCTAATTCTTTTATTTTGCAAAGTGTATTTTTTTTCATTGTGGAAAATTAGGCAGAAGGTGTGGATTATAAAACTGCAGCAGACTACTGAAGGCGCTAGGAGCGTCAAGTTTGCTTTTCTGTGCCTATTCTTATTGTAGATATTCACACCTGCTTGGAATGGCTGTAAAAATGTTGCCAAATCAAAATCTTTAAAAATCTTTAGTGATAACATTTTACAATCCAAATGTAATTTTGACCCACAGGTGTCAGACGCAAGAGAGGAGAGGATCAGTCAAGTACAGGGGTATCATCACTGGTTTCAGTGTAAGGAAAGACAGAATTCGAGTGCAATTACCAATGTCATTCTTAAAATCAACCTAACAAACAGAAGACTCCCCCTGCGTTTCCCCTGCTGATGCTTAATGTCTGCAGTCTCTTTACAGAAAGCAGAGAGGGCTAAATGGAACATATGGAACATGAGCTACTATAACAGCAAATAAGGAGAAAAGTTAATCAGTTGAAAGGAAGGAATTGTTATCACTGGTGTAATTAACATCATCAGAGAACTCTGACCGTTCAAAGTATTTGCCAGCTCTTTTAAGCTTGTTCTTATACATGACAGAGCAAAGACTTCCTTCAGAGACTCAGAAAATGTTACACCCCTAGCTTGAGAACAGTTGCATCCAAATTATTCGTTCTGATTGTTAGTGACAAGGAGCCTAATTATATCTGAATATCTTCTTACAGTAAGAGAAGTTGCTGACACCATGTCAAAACCACTAATCTGTTCTGATTGCATTTGGGTTATTTTTCCAGATGCTCTGTTTTCTGAGGAGGGAGATGTTTTGCTTTGCTTTTTTTCTTTCTTTGTATGGTGCTTACATAGCATATTTTAGTCTATTTTCTTTCACTGCTGGACATAGCTTCCTCATGTGCTTCAGGGAAGCACAGAGGTCTGTAGTGGCATATAAACATCTGAAATACATGTTGTTACCACTGAATCCTTAATGATCCCCTAGCTTATCTCACAACAGAGTTGTGTATTAGCTTTGCTTTAGGTCTCCCAAAGCTATACATCACATCTTCTCCACCTGTATTTCCTCCCGAACAGTTAGAGATACGCATTACTAAGAGTGAGAAGTTCTTCATTTTGCAGTTCTAACGGCGCAGTTTGCTCCAGCTGTTGCTCTTTTGGTGTAGCATGAGGGTACTCAGAGTTGGTGTGAGAAGTGGGAATGTTGCTGACCAAAAAGACCAGGAGTTAGTGCTCAGGAAGTATTGCAGAGAGAATCCTTGTACTTCCAGAAAGGGGTTTTCGAAACCAAATTTCAGGCTACCCTAGCTCTTGAAAAATGATTTACATTAATGGAGCTACCTGAATTTTCTGTGTGTTATTGTTAGTCAGTCTTTCTTCTAGTTCTTCTTTCCATTCTTCTAGTTGCTACCAGCTGAAGAAGAAATAACTGTAGATTTTTTTTTTCTGTGCTCTGGCACTCGGAATGCCCTTTCCTCCCCTGCATCCCTTCCCACACACACATCCTTTTTGCACTCCTTCGACACTACTCTCCTGACCAAGTTCTTGCAAGCAGCCAGCGGCGAGGGATTTGTCTGCAAGGCTGACACTGTGCTGAGCAGATCGATTACCAGATAACACTCGCTGCCTTCAGTAGCTGCTGTACATGAAATTTGGCGTGTGTGAGCTCGGAGGGACGTGAGTGACAGTAATGAGTTGTGTTGCTGTACCTGCCCGCAGCCTGACTGTTGCTCTGCAAACACTGTAATTGGAGAGCTACACACCGAGCACTGCTAATGACAGGAGGGGCTCTCTGAACTGACAGGGTGCTCGGGGTTACTTGCTTTCCTAACAAATAGTGTTTTTCTCATCCCTGTCAATGTGCCTCATTGACAGAAGAATCAAATCCCAACTATGACTCAACGGTAGACTGAATAAATTAAGAATAAAATAGCATTCTTATCACTAAACTGCAGTGACTCTGAAAGGCTCTAGAGAAACATGTGCACCGTTCTCACATTTATACTGTTGTCTTCCTAGGCCATTTGGAAAGAGAAAGAATTTAAAGAAAATAATGGTCTTTACTTATGATGTGAGGTTACCAAAGCTTTGAGATGTTGGAGCTATTCAGGAAAATGAATTCACAAGACAAACACACACATATATGTGAAATGAGCTGATGCTAAAACCAAATCTTTTTTATCTCTACCAAAGGAATAGAATTGCCGAGAGCTCGTAGTGAAGTATGTCTTCAAGTATATAAAAGGAAATATGGAAGTATACAGGGTATAAAGTCATGCTGGCAAGTGATTGCCATTAGGAGACCTCTGAGACATGTTGTGCGGTGGGGTTTTTCCTTAAACAAACAACAAACTAAATAATTTTAGGAGAAGGGAACTCCTACAAATTACAGAAAGGCTAGAAGGGTAATTTAATAGTGCTCCTGAGCTACATCTGCTTGGAGATTAGTTTTCTTCATTACATAGATAGGTGATTACAGTTTCTTTATTTGTTTCTGGATGATTTCAGCAACCTATTACCAAAGATAAGATTTTGAATTAAGTCTGATTCTGAAATGAACAATCTTTAAGTGGAAACGACTCATAAGCACAGACTTCTTTCCTGATTTAACTGAATTGACGTGAAATCACATTAAAGTTAATGTTAAGCACAAGCTTAGCAGCTCTGTTCCCAGAGCAATCTTAAATGCTCCTAAGACTTCCTTACTCAGGTGAGATTCCCTCAGGGTTAATATAATTGTAATTGCTGACTCTCTGTGATTGCTTTGTTGGACAAAATAAATTCTTAGTATCCATAGCCACATGCTGCTTATTCCCCCGGTCATTCAGCAATGATACGTCTCTTCGAGCTTCAGTTCATATCTCTGGATGGACTGACCAGAGCAGCATACAGGCTCTGCATTTCATGTGGAATGATGTTAACATTTCTCTCCTTTGTTGATATATATATATATATTTATGAAAAATACTCCCATTTTGCTCCCTTTCTTCCCTGCAGGAAGTACACATCCAGAGATGCTGTTTGCCTTTTTTACAGCTGTATTACATTGCTCTCTCCACCCTACTCCTGTTCAGTGCTTCTTAAGGGTTCTTGCACCTACTCTAGGGTTTCCTAAAAGAGATTTGGCTTTGCCCTGCTCCGTGAATGTACCCTATCAGGTACCAGATGTTGCTTGCATCGGCATAGTAACCTAACAGAAGAAGAGCTGAGGGCTGGGAGCCTTGCAGGGCAACAGCTGGGCCTCCCTGTGTGAGACTGAGCAAGATCCCTGACTCTCAAAGGCAGTTGACTCTTCATCACCGCAGAGCTTTTGCTGAATCCCAGGCTTGAATTAGGCTCGCTAATAGAAGATGTCAAGGCAACTTGATGTTTAGATCCCTAGACAATAGTTGAATGAAGAGCCATGAATTAGGAATGAAATGCAGGAGGCATCTGTTATGTTTGCTTAGAATACTAAGTCATGAATTCAGCTCTGGGGAGAGTTGTCTATTTTACTGTTACTAAATGAACACAGAAAGAGATCCTCTGTGGCCTCCTCTTACTAATACTCACCTGGGATATGATGGTTATGAGTTGCATTCGTTGCTCACTCTGATTCAGTGAAGGGATCTGGATCCCTCCCTTGTGACTGGCAGGTTTGTGTCTGTGCTAGGAAAACTTCTGTCTTTCATTTGTTGATGAATCTGTTTACCGACACTGGTTGTGCCTCTCTAAATTTGAATCTTCCATACTAGAGGAGCTGCTCTGGCTACTAGTCATGGCATAGATGATCTGGCCTTTCACTGAAAGCATATGCAGTTCAGGTGTGTATGTATATGCAAAAACACAATAAATCAGAAGGAAAACAGTTACTGTGAAGATCTTTCTCTTAGGAAAGAAACCATAAGAAAAAAAGGCTTTCAGCTGCTTATTTTGGGGTAATTTATGTGCTCTGAGTGTTATTGTGTGTGTTCAACCAGAAAAAGGTAGAAGTATTTATACACAAATTTGAGTTTAATATCAGATGCAAAAGGTGAGGAAAGGCGTTTGGAGGACAAAAAGGTTTCTAACTAGCATTGAAGATCTTGGCTTTCATCCTTGTCTTACCCATAAAATGTCCGTGAGACTCTCAGGTTTGAGTGTGTGCTGCATTTCTCGGAGCTCAGGTAGGATGCTTTGCTGTGCTCCTGCTCTTTGCTGCTTGAGTTCTGCCCACTGGGGGAAAGAAGGAGATTCCAGAGGCAAGGCAGGATATCTGCAGGAAGAGGGGAGCACATTCGAGACAAATGTTGTAGCTTGATAGCTTGGGGAGAAGCAGTTGGAGACATCTACCTTCACTTCATGTATGGAAGTATTAAATTTGGCCGATTTTGAGATCCTCTGTTGTCTACAGCTACGCTGTGTATCACAGGGTTGGCTTCCATGAGTCCTAATGGTTCTTTGTGTGGCTGACCAAGATTTAGGTCTTCAACTTTAAAGTCACTTGTAACCTGCAGCTTTATAGAGTAGGTATGTGCTCTGCTAAGGCCTCCAGACATATTTCTCTACTTTAACTGAAGATCATTACAAGATGAATTGTCTGTAACACCACTTGCAATGTACAGATATCAGAAGTTTCCAGCTCTCACTTTAGCTCTGCGCTGGAGTCTTGGCTGTAATAGCGCCACCTTGATTTCTGTGTAGAAAACCGCAGCTACCTCAACTCCGCTCCAAGGAAGGCTCCGATTTCAAATCCCGTGGACAGGAGCACCTGGCAGTGTAAGCTCTGTAGATGTCTATAGAGTACAGATTACAGTATAAAGATTGCAGATGTGAGACAGACTTTTCTGTACAAATATAACTGACTGGCTGGCTAAAGTGCTCTTAATGCCTCTCAATTGTATAGGCAGGCCTCAGCTAGTAGAGTAACTCTTCTGAGTTAAGGGCAGCTTTTCTTTAGACTGACAATGACTTATATTTATTTACTAGCAGAAATAGTGTTTTGTACAAATAGAGGCCTCACAGAAAGTTTTATGCGTCTCCCGTTACTCGCTTGTGCTCAAGTCTGACGCAGAGCAGCTGTTCCAAGTCTAACCTTCAGACTCCTGCGTGAAGGAAGAGCTCGCTTTGATCTCCCATCAATAAACAAATAAAAGAAAGGATGTTTCGGTAGATGGGAGCAGTTCTGTCTCCAGGTAACCATATCCTTTCCTCATTGATCACTATGGTAACCCAGCTCCCTCCTCCTGTTTCCTCTAAATGAGAAAGCATGTTTCCCTGCTAACGGAGAGGGGAATTCTTTGATTTCCTATTCCAGTCCTTGACTCCGCAATAGCGGAGGGTCACTTTCAATTCTGATGTGTGACGCCTGCATTTCGACAGTGTTAAAACAAACAGACACCCTGGGCAGCCTGGCAGCTGTTTCAAAATAACCTGCTCAAAATTCATGGAAAAGAAATGAAAGCCTCTTTAAAGAACTGTGCTATTATCTGCAAACAGAGATGTTTCAGTGCCACAGTTCAGCTCCAAAGTGCTCCAACAACTTTCTCTGGTTGATCAGGGACTTCTGAGCCTGCGGTTTAATTAAAATCCTTCTTAGGTGCAGGCAAAGGAGGTCTGGATGACTTTTGTCGTGATCTTGAACTGGTCTAAGGCAAAGATCAAACTTTCTGGGAACATGGCTCATATCTGAAAACCTCCTGTCTCTTCATATGTTCAGTACATGCTAGCTACGTGGAGAGGTAGCTTTACAAAACTAGAAATGTTTCACCTTTCATTTTGGTCAAAATGACAACAGAACAGTATTAATGTTTCTTACACTTCTATCTCTACAAAAGTTGCCAATTTTGTGTAGCAAGGCCCAAGATCCCAACATGATCAGGTACCTACCTGCTGTTGTAACACTTTTAACCACAGAGCTATTTTTGAGGTTTTCAAAGTTTCAAGAATCCTCTTTCATGATTTCATTTTAAGAAGTCCTGCATTATTCAGTGGTTTTTGTAGCATAAAAATCTGTAGTTTTCTCTTTTGCTAATCACATTATGTGCATGCTGTTGTAAAAATATATGGTGGTTTTGTCCTACCTGTATCTCAGATTGATATATTAGCATTTTCTCCTACCTTTTTGGCTAAGAATTTATTTCCCCTTCCACTTCAATTTGTACATCTGTGTATCTTTATCCTATGATCTTTGCAGGTCCATATCCATAAATGATATAATCCATGTACCCTCAGATTCACTACTGCTTTAAATCTAGAGGCATCTGGGGTTTCAAACAACCAACAGATTGCACAATGCAAAACGAAACAACCCTTCTCAAGATGAGACTCCATGACAATCAGAAAATTAGTTTCAGAGTTAGTTTCATAAGTTTTATTTTCCAAAAATAGTACACTGTCTTTTTACTCACTACCACTAGGTTCAGCGAGGGCACTGCAGAACAGAAAGTATTTTTCTTCTTCTTTGCTCTATGTTGTTTTCGTATCATTTTCATATCAAAAGTCCAAATTTCAAGGCAAGAAATGTCTTTCAGTGACAAAACTGCATTGAGAGCCAAGAGTTTAAATATTTTTTTGCATAAAATTATGGAAATGGAATAGTTTAGCTTGCTTTTTGTTGGGTTTTTAAAACATTTTTGAGAGATTCTAAATAGAGGATTTTTTTTTTACCTGATCTATATCTGCATATTTTTAAGACCACTTCCCTTTTTTCCAATAGCTACTGGCATGCAGGGAAGTCAGTGTTTCTCCATGCTGTGGTTTTTATCCCCCTCCAAACATGTCACATTTGAAATTGGCAGAGATCAGTCACATATCATCTGCACTATAGGCCCAGTTGGAGTTTTCAGAGCACCCAAGGAGAAGCAAATGTGCAGTGAGCCAGGCGCAGAGCGCGTTGTTGGAGTCTTTCTGCCTGTAAGAGAAGCCAGGCTCGCGGGCTTCAAAGGGTTGCACTCCAGATGGAAACCCTGGAAAAGAGCCTTGCATTGGCTATTGCATCAAAGAACTGGAGTGATGTAAAATGAAAGCTAAAAGCCCCGCTTCTCATCCAGAAGATGATTCCCTCCAGGAAAGGGACCATGTAAAACAACAGTCTCATTCCACATGTCTGTGCATGGCTTCCCTTTGACAGCTGCCCATTCCAGCTTAAGAATAGACTCATGCTCTGAATTTACTTCAGCCTAAGATAAGACTGTATTCCTCAACTGTAAAATCCTGCCTCTTCTCAACATAGAGATCCAATATCCAAAATGATACGAGTTTGTGATCTATGAAAAAAATGTGCTTTGCCTTTCTATATGTGCACGCAGTATATAATATAGAGCAAAGATGATATTCTTGAGTTAGTCAAATGCAGGTTGGTATGCATTATTCAGAGAGCTTCTGCTGAGATATTCCAAGTTTCTGTTTTACATATTATAACCTAATTCACTTTGTGCAAAAACACTCATTGTATCCTTCCAATTTCCAGTAACTGCCTTTGATGGACAGCAAATTCTTTTCTCTGATAATACTACCCAAGACTCAGCCAGAGAGGAGATTACAAATGTGCTTCTCATTCCTACCGAAGCCCCTCTTCAGTTTTACCTTGGACTTATGGTCTTTGGTCTGAAGTAGCCAAACCTATAGAAGCAGCAAGTCTGAAGGATTGTCAGGGCACTCTCACCTCATGAGAAAGAGCAGCTATTTATATATAGCTTGGATAAATGCATGTTGGAGGATTGCAAACTGAGTATAGCTATAAGCTAGGAGTCTATAGCTATAGGAGCCTTCCAGTTGCATAGTTAGTGTTAAGGAAATGTCAGAAACCCTGTTAACCACTACAGTATGTGGATGTGGATGTTTAAGTATATTTATGTGCTTGCATTTGTGTTCTGGTATCTTTCTGGCAGACTCTTGAGCAGCTACCTCAGCTCTGCGCTCACCGCTGGATTTGATAGGCAGTGTGTTTATATCATGGAAATGATTGGAAAATATTTCCCAAAAGTATTTTTGTCATCAGTTTTTCTGTGAAATAACTGACTTTTTTTTTTTTTTGACTAGATTTGGAGGCAGGACCAGAAACTTCAAAGGAGACTAATACAGGAGTAGGTGCTTACCCTACCTGTGTTCTCTGTTTATCCCCATCATGGGGAAGAGCTGGTTTGTGGCCCAGCATGCTCCCTTCCAGGGGGCAGCAGGAAAGGGACAGGCCTTGCACAGTATTAAGACTTCTGTCGTCTAACCCCAGCAACCTGGTGATTTTTTTGCCATTGCAAGCAGCAATTAAGTTCAGAATTCCACGGTGCATTATATTAAAGATGCACTTTTGCTGTCTATGCCAACAGTTTGCTTATCATTTTTAGTCTCTTGGTGCCGTGCAATTTCTCTTCTTTCCCAGCAGGTAGAGCTGTGGCTTCAGATATTTTCCAGAGAGCAGCTGCTCTGTTCGTTAGGAGGAGCGGTGTCTCCCCAGACTTTGTGCTTTAGAGTAGACCTCTCCAAAGCGAAACAATTCCAGAGCAAAGCCCAAGTAGCCTGTTTGCATTTCTATAATTGATAGGAAGCTACAAATGGGATCCCATCGCCAGGACAAACCCTAATCTCCAACACCTCCCGCAAACAAACAAAACAGAGTTATATGGCTGAAAAGCTGTCCTAAAAGCCTAGACATCTTGCTGAAGAGGGGCTCGCTGTGAGGCAATCTGGAGCTATATGATTCATTGTCATACACAGAAAGAAACTGGTCATCTGGTCTTTTGAACTCCTGAAGCATCACCAGGAATAAGTCTACACAGTTATGTTTATCTTCTCAGGAAAGGGGCAAAAAAAAGCTCCTCAAACTGAAACATAACCTCATTGATTAGTGAATTTTTTATTTTTTGGATGGAACAAAACAGAATCTTGAACAAGCTGCATTTTTTTGGAACTGCAGTTTGCTTAAGCAGAGTTCTTTTTATATTTTTTATTTTTTTTTAGATTTTTTTCGTTAGATATCCATAAATTTCCTAAGCCATTCAGGGCTGGCTGATTTAGATTCACCCGCACCATAACCATAGCACTGTGCTCTTGTGTGGATCATCATGGATGGCTTATAACTCAGACATATTAACAGTTTCTTAAGAAAGTAAATTACAGCAGGTTTTCTGAACCTGGACCACACCTGCAGGTATTATACAGACATTTACTGTCTGGAGAAGAATAAATCTCTGGTCTTATTTTCTGAACATTTTATTTATGTTCAGTTTGTGTACTCACGTAAGTGCTAAACACTGCCTGCCTGCCGTCTCTGGAGAAAAGTGCACTTCTAACTAAAAAAAGACAACTATTTGCATTTTACTGCTCTTCTTCCCCTCATTGTCAGGACTTGATAGGCTGATGGCAATTTGTTTATTCCTTGTGAAAAATACGGGTCCCATCCTGGATATAATGCTTCTGTAGCAGGTCTGCAATTACTGAGGAAGGCAGAATTGCTTACAAGACAATGTTAGAGGCAGCACAGGAATTTACGAATATGGGGTGTTGTAAGCAACACGAACACCATTCAGAATGCCTCCAGTGCTATGGGAAAGATAAAATGAATTCATGTGTTCTGGCATCAGGCAACAGTGCCGTTTGCAATGCAGGCAATCATAATTATTTTTCTTTTCCTGGTGTTAGTGCTGAAAGTACAATTTGTTGCGGCCAAGTTCTCACTAAGTTGAAAATAGTGTAACTCCATCAAAATCAATGGATCTAGCCTAGCAGCAGATCAGAACAGTAGCTTTTGGGGTTTTTCCCTTCAGAAACCTGCTGACATGCTGTCATATTACTCTGCTATCTTTCATTATCAACATTGGTGGCTAACAGTTCTTAACGTATTTGGGCCGTTAACATATAGCAGAGCTGTGTCTGCTGGCTTAGGCGACACCAGAGATGATATGTTAACCTCAGTAATATGTCTTCCTTAATCCAATATTAGAATTGCCATGGAAACCTCTTAGCAACATAGAAGATGAAAATGGAACCAAAAAGAAATGATGCAGACAGATCAAATGATAATGCTAGGGGAACAAACAAACAAACAATCAAAAAAGGCCAAACCTATAAATTTATTGGCCTTGGAGAAGCAGAGGGGACAAAAGTAAACTGCATGGAAGACATCTGTCTTTCAAATTCCAAAGCGGATTTTTGATTTTCTTCTTATACTTTTATTTATTTGTACTTTTATTTGTTTGTTTATTTTTCTTAGGAACAAAAATAGTCAAGTTGTTGTGATGCCTGCGATGGTCACTGGATGCTATGTTGGTGCCCCCTTCGTGCAAGCTTGCTTTTGGCTGCGAGTATATGGCAGGTTTTCCTGGTGCTTTAGAACCAGTGTGCTGTGAATCTGTGGCTGGTCACCTCTTTTCCTATGATATCTTAAGGTCCAGGGATGTTTAGATCCCCACCCAATCCTTTGGTATTAACAGTTACCAGTGTTAACAGAAGCCCGGCTTCAGATATTGGACCTTTTCAACTTTTTTAGCCGTGGGAATTCCCTTCTCAGAGTCTGCATTATCCTATAGAATACATTACACATTCAGCAACATGCAATTATTCACTCCCTGACAAATGGTGCCTCTGTGGTTTCACAGATTTTGACTGCACAGCCAACATTTAAGGGATGATTAATGAAGCTGGATAGCTAGACTGACATACACTGAAGGTGCCTGAGGAAATACTGGTAGCAGGGGTGCAGACAAACATCATCTCACTGCTGGTTAGGCATGAATCAGTTCCAATCCAAGAACCAAGGAGCTGTACTAGGATCCAAGCTAATAAATAGGTTGCATATTGAATATGTAGCTTCATTGAGTATATCATCATGCCAGCATGGGTATGTAGCTTCCCCACCAGCTCAGCATTTATGCAAAGAAGCTCTAATTTGTTCCCACGCTTAGAAGTGCCCTCAATCTCAGATGATGATTTTGATCCTTCCACCCACTTACAGACACTTTAGTCTTAAGAATGCCCATCTTCACACCACATAGACCTACGCTATAGCAGCAGAGCTGCTTCTGCTGTAAGTGACCTGTTCATGCTCGTACAGCAGGGTCAGAAAATATGCAATACAAGACACTCAAAATGAGGATGTCTACAGGACTGGCTACTGATATCATTGATTTTTGTACAAGCAGGTTCCAGTCATATAGGAATTCATGAGAGAGGCTCATATAGTGTTGATCTCTGCAAGGCCAAGCTCAGTATCTATATAACTGTCTGTAACATGCAAAAATAGTTTTTGTGCCTAGATGTCGGATATAAAAATGTCATGTTGGAAACCATAGTAAACTGCTTTCTAGATCTTATAGATCTTTTTACAATGTTACAGACTTTTTTGATTTTTTTTCAATTCTATGAGAGCTCACATAAAATTAATCTCTGAGATTAAAAAGAGGACAAATGTCTTTAAAAAAATTACCCAATAATATTGAATTAAGTAGTAAGACAAATTCACAAAGGTGTGATAAAAAAGATAGTTTAGGAAAATCATTAAAGCATCTTTTGCTTGCTTATATTAGGTAGGATACTGAAAAGATCTACAATTCAAACCTTCAGGTATATGCATAGACTTGCCACACAGGGTGACATCCATTGTCCACAAATGCATCTGGGTCCAAAATGCTGTCCTTAAAACTCATTGCAAATTCATATTTTTTGTATATGATAATCTATTATCACATACATAGAAGATAATCTATTTTGCCCCTTACTTTCAGGCACATCTCCCCCCTTTTTTTTTCTGAACATGTGAATGCATCCTGCTTTGAGACAATTGTTAATCCTATTAGTTTTAAGGCACTGTTTCTTGTTCTTTAGCTGCTACTCTTTGCAGAACTTCTATCATAATCAAATAAATCAATTCTTATTATAATCTGATTCCATTGTGGGCTCATCAAAACAGTTTGCAGTCATTTAGAAAGGTAAAATTGATCACCTATAAATGAAAATATATGGTGTGGAATGAGTTGATTTGGTGACCATAAAACTTGTCAGTCTAACAGTCCTTGATTCCCTGACTCTTCCCATTAGCTTTTGAGTGCTTTACTTTGGATCTAGAGAGGAGAAGACAGCAAACTTCTAATATTATAATGTTTGTGCAAAATCCAGCTAATCTGCTGCAGTCAGTTAGAAACCAAGGTTTTTTTTTTTCTTTTGTGACAGATTTTTCTGCTTGCCATTAGAGAACTTCTTCATTTGTGATGCAGTTTATATTTTTAAATATGTGACTGATAAGGTTATTATATAGACACTGATTCCCTAAAAGTTCTTAAAAGGAAAAAATATACATATAGAATCTTCCAAAAAGTGCTTGATTAAAAGAAAAGAAAAATAAGATCATCTAGAAATATTTTTCTGAAAAGTTTATTATACTATTATTATATTGCATACACCTATAGAGTAGCAGTTAGACCATGTAAGATAGCAGCAGATGGCTATATTAGCAGTTCCTACCCCTTCCATGTAGTGTGCATACAATTTCCTTCTTGGTTCAAAATACCCATAAGCAGAGAGGCACATTTCAGATGTCAGAGGAGCTTGAAATTTTCAGGACTAAGTTCCCCAAGTACAAGCAGGAAAAAAACACTGGAGAGGCCAGTTTATGGAGTGGAAGACTCACAGCTCCCCAGCTGCTGAACCTTATTAGGGCTTTCTCCCCCTTTTATTTCCCATCCATAAAAAGAGATGCTGCTGTTAATGCTCCCATTAAGCTCTTGATCATCCCTATCTCTGAGGCAGATTAATCAAGAGACTAGTCAGAGAACTGCCCCAAGCTCCCAAGCTGAGAGTTCAGTGCACTGGGTCCTCTGTTGGCACCTCTGTGCATTTCCAAGTGCAATAGCATAAGCAGTAAAACAGAGGTGTTCATTTGGTGGTGTCACCTGATCCACAGCTGAATTCCTGCTTTCAAGCAGGAGATGGTAACTCTGGTCCCTGCTCTTCCATCTGTAGCTGGAGAGGTTGGCATGGCCCCACCATGAATTTTATTTAAAAGGCAAGGCAGTAGAGCAGTCAACAAGGTGCCTCATTAGTTCTGCAGAGATGCTCAGCAGGGGGTACCCTTTTCGTCTCTAAAACAGCAGGAATTGGAACATAACAGGAAAAAAAATCCTCTTTAAACAAAACCCAAGCAGCTCCTTTGCATCGCTCACTCTTGGTTGTTCCATTTCGCTCCGTTCCTCCTAGAAGCTTGTGTCCTGTTGTTTAAAGAAATGTTTTTTTTTTCTCTGTTCTTCTTAAGTATCTTTTAAAAATGTGAGAGAATGAATGAACTTTGTTTAATCTTGTGCCTCACAGGGAGCATCTCTGCAGACTGAGCCTACACAGACCTCCGTTCACCCCACAGTAACCTAAGCATTGAGCTTCTGCCAATAGAAGAAAAAGGGCTTAGAGAGAACATTTTTTGGTTGCTTAAAAAATCCTCATGAATTTTGAATGCTTCCAGCAGTCTCTCTGGCTATTTGGAGAAATGCATCATTGCCATAAATTGATGATACCATCAATCCCTTTCTTCAGTCTCCCATTATAAAGAATAACCTTGCTGTATTTAAGATTCAAATGAAGTTACGTAATCTTTATCCCCAGTAGGAGTCAAGGACAGCGTTCCTCCTGATAGTGTGATTTTTGGAAAGATGTATTAGCTGTTTGCTGCTGTTGGTGTGAATCCTAGTCTTGCTTGCTCACTGCGTGAGTTCCTGTTGCCTACAAGAGTTTTGCAGAAGCTCCCAATGTGCTTTCTTCTCCAGAGAGCAAACATGAAATAGATACAGCAGGAGGGCTGCTGCTGGCAGCCTGCTTAATACTTCAAGTTGTCATAGTAAAGATAAACAAGAGATTTGATTGCAGGATTAGATTCCTGCGAAATATTTTGATACTGGATCAAATTTCTTCTTATCCAATCGGTATCAGAATGAATGTTTTTGAGTAAAGAAAACAAATGCATGGTTTAAAGCTCCCTCAGTACAGCGCTTGATCCTAAATTGATCAATACGAATGCTAGGAGACCAACACTGACTATCACAACAGAAGACAACCAGAATCAATCAGGAAAATGTGGTCACTCGTTTGGCAAGACAGAGGAGTGGGCAGAAAAGCAGTCTGGACTAAAGCAGAAGTCTCTAGTTCATTCCTCAACTCTTGGAGTGACCTCTCCTCCTGCACCTACACTGCTTTGCAAGCGCTGCAAACTTACTGATAAACCCAGATACTTAGTTATGACACAACCTAAAAACATACGGATGGTTTCTCCTCTTCCTAATTTCTCACCAGGCATTCAGATAGAAGGAATCCTCCTTTAACAGTGTAAAAGAAAAGCTGATTTCTGTTCACTCCCAATACAACAACTGCAGGAATGAGCTTGCATATCTGAACTGTAAACAAATCAATGATGTCCCTGCACTGAAAGAACATCTTCCCTATCACTGTCTTGTCCTTACTTTTAATCAATTGTGTGCAGTGATAACAGAATTGCTGGGAATGAATTCCATAGGAAATTGCACTCTGCCTTGTGGACTGTGAGCTAGGAACATACTTCTGACATGGGCAGAGATTGCCATTTACCCATTATAGTGAAAGGACTTGCCAGAGATCATGACAGGAAAGGGCAGGGAATGGAGGAGGAAGGAATGGTCTTGATTTTCATTTGCTTGCCTCACACAGTACTTTTACCCTTTCATCCTGAAAACATTCCTGCCCCCTAATGCCGTGCAGGACTGATAGCATAAAATAAAGCAAAGACTCCATTTGCTCTCTCTCACTCCCCCGCAAAACCCTATCAATCAAACTGACTATCCATGTGGCAGCCTAGGAGGAAGGAAGTTTTTAGCAATTTTGGATGTAATTTTGATGCAAAGGCTTTACAGACCTCTGAAGGATTATTTGACATTTCACAGATGGAAAGTGGTGCAAAGAGAGAAGAATCACTTTCCTAGTTAATATATATATTTTTTTTTGTGAAAGAGGGAACTAAACAGACATGTTGTCATGATATGTCATTACACACAACATACTATGAACCTGTACCACTCTTCAAGTCAGTAAATTAGCCTCCATCCTCATGCAACTACAAAGCTCTTTGTATTCAAACCATTTTGTTTAAAGTTATTTCACATATTTATTTAAGCCTACAGTGATTGCTGGATTGCTCCTCATATCGTCTGAATAATATCTTACATTTTGAGTAGTCTTGCCTCTGCCGTGTGACATCCCATAAAGGAAATTGCCATTGTTAGGAAGAGTAATAGAGCCAGGTCAAATATGGAATCGTTGTATTACCAATAGACATTACAGTGAAAATATATGGAAAAAAATGATGACATCTGTCATCAGCTATGTCTTTTCTACTTATGCAAACACCAGAAAACATTTTGATAAGGGAGCTTGTTTATCTAATTGGATGCCACATAGATATTCCAAAATTTACTATGCATTTCCTATTTTGTGGGATTTCTTTCCCAAGAAATTAATTTCAGCACTTGACTGAATTAAACGCGAAAAGGAAATTCTTAATGAAGATAACAGGTTTTTATGTTTTTAAGAAGATCAAAGAGCTTTCACTGATAATTGTGCAAAAAATTAACTTGGAGGGCAAGGTTTCTAAATGTTATTTTCAAAAAGGGCAGCAGGTAAGATTTATTTACCTTTTGCATCTTCTTCAAAAATTCATATTTAGACTGCAATCCTGCAAGCATACAAATGATACCTGTTGATAATCTCATTAGAAATCCATGTGTCTTGATCTTATTAAAAATATTGTTGCTGAATAAGGGTATCATAGATCTTCAGAGTAACTTGCACTTTACTTATATCGGAAATGGAATGATACTCCATGCCGGGCGGTCTCCAGTTTGTCCAGCTCCTTGTCCAGGCTGTTGGGACCCTCCAAGCTACAAAATCAGAGACTGAGGTGGCTTGTACATGAGGTACACGTGAACTTTGCTCAAATCCAAATAAATTTGTAGGACTCCAAGGAAAAGTGAGGGACATACGAGTGACTTGGCAGATCCAAAGATTTTGTAGAACACTTTCTTTTCCACTGCAGGACTACCTGCTAAAAGGATGTGAGTTCCATAAATCTTCTTTAAGAAAACCCACATTCAGCAAAACAGACAATAACCATCTGCCCTTGAAGTTGTTCTCTCAGAGGACCCTCCTAAGTGACCACGGTAGACTGCGTTGACAGGTTTTAGTGCAGTGTGATTTCACAGACACATCAAGACCGTAACTTCTAGGCCTAATGTTCTCCTTGGAAATTAATGTAAATCTTAGTGTAGCTACTTCTTCAGCAAAGGTATTTATGCTGTGTTTTAAATACTACATTGCAAATCTGTACTGGATGGAAATTTGCAAGCAACTCCCAGATGCAGTCATTTCAAGAGGAAAATAAAAAGATAATGCAAGGCAGAATCTGAGCAGTGTTTCTCCTCTAAACTTAATTAGGATCTGCTTGGATGTGTGTATGGCTTTCTGTCTCTCCGTACACACATATTCATATAAATATGTTTAACACACATAAATACACAGATATATATCTGTATTGAAGCACCAAATGGCTTTCTAATAACTGGTACTCCCTGCCTGAAACAGTAACTTGTAAAGCATTCAAAGCAGTAACTGTAAAGCTCATACTGAGATAAATTTTTAAGCTGTATCTGGCCATAGGGAAAAATCCTTTTACAGCTTTTGGAAGCAGATTAATAGATAAAAATTATCAGACAAATCTTTATATATAACCATGCTGCCAGATTAATACCAGCTGAATTTCTATCCTGATTGTAGCTATTGCACTGAGTACCAAAAAAGAAACTACTGCTGTGTAAGATGAAATGATCACGCTCTTAAACCTACCCGGGGAAACTAAGGCAAGATATAATAGCTTAAAAGGAAAGTGAATGCCAAGTGATATGGTTAATTACATGTATTCTGCTGAAAAGAAGATTTATAGATGTACTCAAATAAAAGGTTTAGTTGTCTTCATATATATAAATCTTGCATATATATATAAACTGTAGCCCTGTGTTAACAAAGGAGTGACTTTCTATATTCCTTGAATCTTCTCTGATGTTTCAGGTATGTCTTTCCTACATTCAGCGGGGTGCATTCTGTATCCCAGGTGATCTTTGAGCCTTGGAGAAGTAAAAAATTCGCACTCCAAAATAGCCGCACATGCAAATAGCAGGAAATGGAAGCTACGTAGCTACTTCTAGCCCCTTTGTGGAGTCTGTATGTGAGATAGAGCAGGGGGTGCTGCACTACATAATGTCAGTGAATTTCTCTTCTTCCGTGCACTTTCTTGTATGTGTTTTCAAACTATTTAAAACAGACGGAGCAGAAGGAAAGCTAGTGATCCTAGCAAACCACACAGAGCAGTTTACATTGAAATCATCAGTAAGAATGAGGGCCTCACTGTGTTCCTTACTCACCAGGGTATTTGGGAGGATTTTTTCGTTGCGCCTCAGTGAAAACAGTGACAAACATCACCAGAATTCCTTGCTGAGCCTGCTGGCCCACATTGCTCTTCACAAGTGACTGTATAGATTGTTTTCTTGCTCTTCTCCTGTGTTGGCTCTAAAATGACATTGGGGGCTCTGCCTCATTAGTGGATACACTAATCCACAAATGCATCAAATAGGGGCCTTGATAAAGTCATAGTCGTGGTGGAACCTGTGGCTCTCAGAGGGGAGTCAGTCTCTGGGAATCACATGATCATAAGAGAACTGCAATATTTGTTGAAAATACAGAATGTGTGTGTACAGTAGAATAATATGTGCATCAAAAAACTGAAATCCAGGATCCATCAAAGCCAACAAGCAAAGTCATGTTGTGTTGGAGGCAAGTTTTAAGCCTGTGAAGCTTATAGCTGGAAACATGAGCTGACTGATGCTAAAACTTAAAAATTAATACATTGCTGAGATATTTGAAGTTCCTTGTTAACTTCATAATTCTGCTGACCATTTGTAAGCCTAAGGATAGCCTTCATAGGGCTTTTTTTCCCCTCTGATTGCGTCTCCTATGTATGAAATAAGCTGAATTGAAGGGCAGCTTTATTCCCATTCACTACTAACTCTTGTGTCTCACCGGCAATAAATCCGCCATTTGAGAAATGGCTTTTGCAGCTGCTTCCCGTGCTTGATCTGAAAGGGGACAGCAGGGTGATAGTTACAACCGTTCCCACCGCGCGCAGAGCTGAGGCTGGGGGCTGTTTGGGGGCTCCTTGCGGCATCCTCTGCCTCGGAGCACTGCTGCAGCTGGTTTTATGTCTAAGCCCAAAGGTAACTCCATCTTCTTGTGTTTCTTGTCAGGAACAGCAGTTTTCTGTCCGTATAATGGTGGAAAGGCAGGTTTGCAGAGGAAGGTTTTGCTGACAGACTCTGTGCTGGCTATCACAAAGAGCAGTGATCCTTCTTGAGTGATTTTGATTTCCTCTTTCTAGTTGCTCACCCTCTTAAAGAGACATCAAATGACGACTGCTTCATTCACACGAGGTTCCTGTGAAGGGTTTTCTGGCACTCATAGAAAGGAAGGTGGCAAAAGCAGTCATGCAGCTGTGAGATGGCAGTCACGGTAGCTGGTTCATGCAGTGTGTGTTTTTCCACAGGGGCTGTCATGCTGTTTTACCTGTTTGTACAATGTTTGTAAATCTGCTGCAGTTTGGGCTTGAATTTCAAGTGAGGGGGCGACATGAAGCTCTGCTGCATACACTAATTCCGCTATATCATAATTGTGTGCAGCTGCTAGCTTGGACTGAATTTGAAATAGAGAACTTGAGCGCAGGAGTTCATTGCCCAAGTTTTTAATCCTCACAATCTGTACAGGGGCTTTACCTAGTCATCTGCATCCATTATTTCTCTTTCCTAGCTGCACTCTACAGACAGGGCTGCTGCTGAGTCCTTCTCACGGTTCTGTTCAAGTTTTCTCAAATAGGAACCAGCCCAAAGCAGAGGGTATTTTTTAATCAAGCGAATAGCACAGCCAGCAATTAGGACTTCTGCTGGAGATAGGAAGTTTTTTGTGTGATAAGATGAAAAAGGAATCAAAGTAAGGAGTATTTCATAGTGAAAAAGATTGATATGGCCATCATCAGGCAAACCGTCACTGGCGTGAGCAGAAGCAGCACCCAGCAGAAGATACGAATAGCGTCATAGTTTGCCTGACAGAACATGACAACCTGGTTCATAAATAGCTGCTTCTGTGAAAACAGATCCTACTGCAAAGAGGAAAAACATATTGTAAAGGGAAGCAAGTTTATGTTGTGCTAGCCTCATTCTCATTAACACACTACTCCTCAGGCAAAAGGAGCCCTCTTCCACAACCCACACTCCAGACTTTCAGCGTTGCCTATCTCCTGAAACAGTAAAGGTTCGTTTTTCTGGATGAAACCAATCTTGCAAAGCAGTGCAGTCAAAATTGGTCCATGAGAACACACAGACTCTGCTGGGGCTGCAGAGGCTATGGAGGAACTTCAAAAGAGGCTCTTTTTCTTCTCCGCTTACTGTTTTTTTTTTTGAAGATTGGTATCGCCTGCAAGAAAATTTCTGAGGCGTGCGACACACTGTTGGGAATTAGGTCTATGAAAAGGAGATGAAGTATGAGTAAAAAAGTGTAGGGTGTTAGAATGACTATGCACATGCAACAGGAATATAGTCATTTTAATGGCACTTTTTTACTGTCAGTGCAGTTGAAGGTTATGGATTTCTGTCTCAGAGAGAGTGATAGTAGCAAGTGACAGCTTCTTCCAGCAAGGCCATCCTCACAGAGTAGGCCTCTTCCCCAGACATATGCGTATTGCTGGTTGGTTAGATAGGAAACTGCACGTTCTTCAGTAGAACTGTATAAAGATGAGTCATTATTAACTTCTTACCTGGTTAACTTGAGTGCACACTGGGCTGTGTTGTCCCAAACTGAAGCACTGCACTTTACATTTACACTCTTTCACATCTGTGGTAGAGTAGCGGCCTCTATGGTGGCAGTGATTGTAATCAGTGCCCATTTAATCTGCATTTCTCTCTGTTTCTGCCGAATGTTAAATGCCAGAACATACCACATAGCATTCCTGCCGTGTTAAATAGTTGACTCAAATGCCAAAGTAGGTAAAAAAAAGAAAAAATATATATTGACGTATCATGCAAGTGAGATAACTAGGAGGAGAACAGCTGCCATATTTTGTTGCCCCCATAACTTCTTGTATTTATACTGACGGATTTGTCCCTGACAATGACAAACCCAGTAGTAAATGTTTCAACATAATTGCATTTATAAGACTATACAGCATAAATTGCACTCTGTTTACCTCCCTGAATTCATATTCATATGTACCACATTTTTACTTTTCAGTATTTCAAAAACATATTTAAGAGTTTCCAAAATGATTTAGATCTTTTCACAATAAGGGGACCCCAGAGGCCCCAGCTTTAGCCTTGCCCGTAGGCTCCCAGAGGGGATGGGAAGGAACCAGAAACAAAGCTCCCACTTCAGTGAGCAACTGGCTCTGCTGGTGAGTCCAACCTGCTGCTTCTCTGAGTCTTAGTTTGATGAGAAGTGCATGGCTGGACTTTTCTGTTTTTACCTTGGAATAAGAAAAAAGCATTATGGAAATTAAAAAGCCATGCTTATTGGACAGGTATCCTGTAAAAATTAGGGAACAGGTATAAAGATAGTATTAAAAATTATACTTCTTCAGTATTGTAGTTTCAGTTGTAAAGCTGCTTTCCTATGTTTATTACTTCTTTATTATTATTATATTTTTAAACCACTCCACTACTTTTTTTCTCCAAACAAATACCAGAGAATCTATTCCTTAAAATTCCATAAAACAATCGCAGGTGAAAGCTCAGGGGCATAAGACTAATGCACAGTCAGCTCATGAAAATGAAACATTTTGCGGCTTTGGAAAGTTTTTTCGAAGTCAAAGAGGCTCTAACACCTTTCTTTGGTATCAGTCTAGACTTGCAGACTTTGTCAATCCTGCCATTTCCCAGTGATGACTTGCACCTGTGTGGTATTTTCCTGAGCTCACGTGGATGTTGGAATGAAATTGAAAGCCAGCGCTATAATGGTGCATTGCGGAATAAGCTGAACAGCTTCTGTGAGGAACAGCTAATTCCTCGCTTTCTCTGAAACTGTTGGATAACCCCCAAATTTAGCCCAAATTAGCCCCCTCAAAAGGTTTTTCCTTTTCAAGTTTCATAGTAGGTTTATTTAGACAGAATCTGTGATAGTGCATCCTGCCATAGTGGCGGGGACTTTCTGGGTGCCCAGCCTGTTGCATTTTAAAGAGGTTGGCTGCACACTTTTCTGCACAACATAAACACTGCTGTGGGATATTTAAACTAAGAGCAGTTGGCTGGGATTTCAGGACTGTGCTTTGGACTCTGGGGGGAAAATCATTTCCCTGTGACTTGTATTTCCACTTAAATCTCCCCACACAGGGAGAGCTACCTGGATCTTTTATGGGCATCTTGAAACTGTCTCATGAAGAGCAACTGAAAAATTAAACACAGTGATAAAATGCTTCTAGCCTCTCATGTAAAAGTCAAGATTAGCATTCTGTATTTCTGCCTGTGATCCTGTAACCTTGAGGAATAGAGGGGATGTTAGGAATGGTGAGCGTGGTTGGGGGAATAAGGATCCTTTGCCTTATTTAAAAGGCATTACGGAATAAAAGAATATTTAGTAACACAAAGTGTGATGCAGTGATTGCTGCAAGAGAAAATCTTGATGTTCAATTTTAATAATATTCAAAGCAGTCTAATTAAAACCTGAATTTTGTTTTGTTTTTCTTCTGGGGGAGGAAACACCTAGAAGCAGTTATAAAGATGAATTACTGCATAATAAATACTAATCTCAGCCTTGGTAATTAGACCTTGAAGCATTTTGATATTTAAATGAGAACTCGATTTTGAATGGATATACAAGGAAGACAAGCAATATGTAACAGATGTAAAGTAGTAGCTTGTACTATCCTGATTCAAGGCTGAGGTATATGATCTCCAGAACTTAAAATGTATTTTAAAGCAAAGCACTTCATAATATTTATTTGTACTCAACTAAAACTTAAAGGCCCCTTTCATAGCAGATCTGACTCAGATGTTTGGTGACAGCCAGACCTAAATCTGAGGAGTTCATCGCCCAAGGAAGGAAGGTGCGCAGACCTAGCTGCAACAGCAGAGGAGCTCATCAATTCAGTCTTGAAGGTCTCATCTATCAGATCATGCAGATATTACTGGTTGTTCTAGCACTTGTGCTAATAATACAAGGGAATATTCTCTGATGGACCTGCAGAAGAGCTTTAGAAATAAACCCACTTCAGCAGATTGTGCCTACAATAGGACCTCAGTTGATTAAAAAGTCTCAGCAACTGACTGACGGGAGGCAAGCAAAAGTCCACAAATCAAACTTTAAATTGTTCATGAAGAAAGAGCTGGTATGTTGCCTGGATGTCTCTGGTTCCTTTTTCGTCCTTTATTGAAATAAATGACTTCCTCACACAAAAAAGGAAAAAAATGTCATGAAGAATTTATCAGTGTGTGATGTGCATTTAAAGAAAAATCTTAAAGATAAAAAAAAGAAACTATGGAAACAGAAATCTAAGGTGCTCTGTGTTTTGAATCAACTCCAAAGGACCCAGCAATTCAGTGTTTAAAAACTGCATGAACCTTCACTTGTTTTCCCCTATTCATTGCAGTGCAGTTGTTCAGCAACCAAGCAGATCTAAATATAATAGAATTTACTTGATGTACTTTTCTATCTAATACTTTGTGTTTTAGCTTATTTTAACGGGTGCTTTTAAGTCAGAATCAAGGTCAATAGAAATTGAAATACTTCAGTATACTTCTCATCAGTTCTTTGACCTCTCATCTCATTTACAAACAAATCAGAGCCCTATCTCCTATCTCCTATCTCAGATGAGAAATAAGGTTTTAAATTTTAAGAGTTTTGAGCTATCCCTCTTTGCAGGTAGCCTGCCCAATCTAAGTGCAGATGGTTAACTTCTGATGTGGTTGGCTTGCATTTTGCAAGCCTTGTCTAAGTAAAGTGCTGTCCAACTGATGGGAATGCTGAGTGTTTACTTGTTCAGTGTTCAGTAACCCAAGTGTTTACTTGGGTTAAGAACTTCTACCAGCATCTGTCTTATGAAGTTATAATGAGTCTGAATCTTAATTTGACTTTTTAAATCATTGTTTCCCTTGCTTATTATGCAGAACAACAGACCTTACAGGAGCAAACAGATTTTTTCTCTTCTGTTCCCCACAGCAGGTAACAGCTTCCAAAACAAGGAGCTCCTCTGGTTCTGAGCAGCTCCTTTGTCTGTGTGATTGCCATCCCTGGCCACTCTCCTGCCTAAATTATTACATATATTATATGTAATATATATATATAGCGTATATATATATATAATATATTATATCTTATATACATTATACATATATTTTATATATAATATATATATAATACATTACATTACTTACATTGTACAGACCACATCCTCCTTGTGAGCTGTCTCAGCTGGCTAACCACACAAAACCAGCTCAGAAAAATAAAATGGACATACTTTTCAGTATTGCTTCTTTGAGCAATCTCATGAGTTGCTGAGATGACAGCAATGAACTGATACGCTTTGCTAGTCTAGTTGAGGGGATAAGAAGGAGGGATAGGGGGAGAAGGGAGAACTCCCTTTCGCTTCACCAGAGCAGCCTGCATTTCCAGAGTGCTTCACACTTCGGCTCTGGCACCATCTTTACCTGTGGCTACAAATGCAGACAGGAAGGTAATAATTTGCTGTGTTATTTCACTTGAGCTAATTCTAACTGTAAATGAGCTTTAATTTCAGATACGTGATTGAACTCATTAGTTGGCAGCCAGTGAGGCAGGATATCTCTTTTCTTCCACTTAAAGCACGGAGCCCATGCTGATTGTGGTGAATAATCCAAACAAGTTTAAGAGTAAAAAGCTAAAAAGTAAAAAGCTAAATTCTTTAAACCAGAAACTTAAATAATAGGATAACTGGCCTCCATTCATTTGCATTCATCTCAGAGTCTCTTCACCCAGCTCCAGCACTACAAATAATTTTTCCATGATGCAGATGATTTGGTACTGCAGGCATTTAAATCTAGATAGCTTCCCATGTTCATTTAATTCCAGTCCTTTTAACTTGGCATTCCTTGTTGCTCTTTTGAGCATAATCAGTTATGTGTTCAGCACTGGCATGATATAGTGTATTATCTTTCAGGCATATGGGCTGGTTGGTCCTATAGGTTTGTTCTTCTTTTGAATTACTGACTGAATTACTGTCAAAATTAGCTAATTTATTTGCATCAACTTAGCACTACATTGTCTTTATTCTGTTAACTAATAGTACAAAACAGTGCAGTGATAATCTCAAGGAAATGGTATATGAGCAGGATTATGGGATTTTAATCCTAGGATAATGTAGTTTTAAGAACTAATCAGATGATGCGCACTGGGGCTTAGCTGTTAAACAGATGAGTGTTTGCTTATCTTCAGAGCAAAGAAGTGGTAAGAATAAATTAAAAGTATGACAGACCAGGCGATGATTAACAGTGGTGGGGGTTACTCACGGCTAAACCTGAAAGAAAAGTCTCCTGAATTTTTTTTTTTAAACCTTCAATTGTTTTAAAGAGAAAAACAGAGTTTGGCAGCATTCCTCTAGAAATCAATCTTACAGCTTGGATCCCAAGCCAAATGGAGTAGACAAAAATTTCTTTGAGTATCCAAAGAGCTAAGAGAGTCTGTGGGGTGTAGTTTTAGTGATAAAACCTGATTCATTGTTGAGCTCTTTTTAAAATGTTACTGGTCTTGGGTAGAAGCTTCAAAGTTGTAATCAATCATCGTGATGACCTGTGCTGCAGTGGGGCTCTTCTACCTTGCTGTCAGTATAGCCATACTTCCCTCAGCATAATGTAGTTGTAGGGGCTCTTTCATGTTTTATCTATTTATTTATTTAACTTTTCCTCCATCTCTTTTGACTCCTGATTTATTTTCCTCTTTTGTCTCCCCTTTATACTCAGTGGGTTTGGGATGGAAATGAGTCCTTTATTGTGTTTATGACTTTTGCTCAAAGGACTGTGGAATCTAAGAAATTTCACATTTCACATAGAGAATATGTGTTATGAAATAGTTGATGTGCTTTGTTAAAACATTAAAAAATAATCTAGACCAACAGCTTCTCTTTTGTTGGAAGTCCTATGTCTTTTATTGAGAATCAGTTCCAACATGAGACCAGTAGCCCATCTTCGAGAAGCAATGCTTGTTGATCTTAATTTTAATGAAATTGCATGTTTTTAGTTTTCTTTCTACAGTGACAGCTGGACAATTAGAATTAACCCAGCCATAAAGTAACCTCATTCAAAGATGTACTCAATGTCTTTCTGCTGTAAGTAGCACTATTCTTCTCTTGATTAGTCATTAATATGACTCGCTCCCATGAGTTAATGCTCTCTGTTCCAATGGCCTGAGCGTCTCATCTTAATCCTGTCTGTAGGTTATATGCTAAGGTTGTATGCATGCATTTACTCCATATAGCCTTCTTCCTTTAATTCCAAGAAATTCACATGTGGATTTTCTGATAGTAGAATCTCACGTCTCTGAAGACAGATAAAACTCTGTTTTGGTCCAGTGAGACATGTTTGGTATATTAAAGTATTACCATCTGTTATCTTGTCATAATCAGGTCTAGACAGAGCAGGTCACTTATGTGGAAGTGAGATTTTCAGGTTCACAATGTAAGTGACCTCGCATTTGTTTCAGACATAACTTGGTACTTTTGATACCTAGTATGGCAAAATGGAGTTTGAGTAATTTAGAGTTATAACAAGTAAATTAATCGAATACCTCGCTGGCTTCACAGCAAAGTATTTGCCTAATAGTTACTCTAGTACAGGGACCTTATATCTGGACAGTTGCAGTCTATTTATTTGACCAATTCTAGAGTCATGGAGTTTTGCACAGGCGTCCCTGTATAGAGCAGTTCATAGGGACCTTTTGCATGCATTCATTACTGTCTCTGGAAATACATAGTATATTAAAATTTGAGGACTTTCTCTCGGATCTTTTCAGTTTCACTTGTATACTAGTGCGGATTTGATATTGTACATGGCTCCTCACAAAACTTAATAATATGATAGAACAGTGTTCTGTAACATGCACATCACTGATTTTAGATGGGCCATTAATATGCATTAATAGAAAAATATTCATGAGTGAATATTGATAATCACTTGCTCAGTGCATGTCAAATGTTACATCTTTCTATACTGGATTCTGCTTCAGCAGTAGTCTCTGTAAACCAACAAACATCTCAGTATTTGATATTTTAGCTCTCTTTTCTTTACACTATTCCATTTACATTGCATTAATGAAGAACTGGAAGTCTTAGAGCTAATTTTAAACCTACCACATGGCCACAACATGGCCACAACTTACCAGTAGAGCATGTGGTTAGTCATGCGTTGGGACTGCACACCGTGCTGCATTCCTGTGAGCCAGGGCCTGTGGGTGGCGTTCGCCAGTGCCTTTTGTCTGTATAAAGTTGAGTTCTTCTCAAAATCTGATTCAGGTGGGATTTCAGTCTTGGCCAAGCTACAAAATAGGGCCTTTCAAAGTGATTATTAATGCTAATAAGCTGATGTCCTTGCCGACAAATAATCTGTTCAGTGGCGTATCTCCAGCTTCTGTGGTATAATGAAGAAAGAATGCTGAGGACTGCTCCTCTGACTTCCACCTTTGGAAAAGTTAAAATTGCCTCGAGTCAGCTGGAATCTCTTACCTTCACTGTTGGGGTAGACCAGAGGGCAGGAGGGGATGTCTATGAGTGCCTTTATTTCCACATGATTCTGGCCACATATTGATGGATGTATCCCTGATAACTGAATTGAAATAGACCTCTACTGGACCTTACCTCTGTGTTTTAAGCGAAGATTTAAATGTGGATCTTCTGCATGTTGTAAACCTGCCATTCGCTATAGAGCTAAGGAACAACACCAATGGTAATTGTATGAGATTTTCAGGTACAGTAGCAAAAACCTGCTGTTTCATTGCCCCTGTCTGGTTGCCTTCTTGATGCAAATTGAATGTGTGCATGGAGAAGCTGAACTAATTAGCCAGACTGAGGCTTTAAGGATGGAAATATCTTGTTGCAGGTGAAGCTTCATAAATGCTGGACCATAACTGAAGTCTTCCATAATGACTGAGGGTTTTATGCTGTATGTGTATAGTTGGAGTTTTACAGTGTTTAGTTGAAAACTGCTCCTTGTTTCACTTGTTATCCTCAGTGAACCTGCCCTTCTACTTTTTGTTGATCTCACAACTTCATAAAATGACACATATGTTCTACAGAAAATGCTGTTGCAATTAAGTATAAATGCTCTTTAAATTCTTAAACATTCACATGAAATGCAGGTTAGGCCAATCTGAATAGCTTTGTTTTACAGAATACTAGTCCTTTTTTTCTAATAAGGATCTGTAAAAACTGGGTTATGTATGTAATACTTTATTTGTACTTGAGTTTTTAAAACTAGTACATAGTTACATGTCTTTAAGTCTTTTTCATACTTACCAAAAAGAATTAAAAACACCTTTAAAAACTGAAGAGCCTTCTAACAAACTTCCAGGTACTAGGATTTAGGCTACATAATGTCATTCCAGAAAGTTCTGGTGAGATCACAAGCTCAGTAAACTCGGTAAAATCATAATTTAGTTTTGTACTCTAGGGTTTTCAATTAACTCAGGTCTGTTATCATTTCCTTAGCAGGCCCTTTTAGAGTTTCAATCTCCCAAGCCATAAATGGACACAGCAACCTTTCCTTTCTCTATTTCATGCAACTGAGTGTTTTTCTACTTTCCACCTCTGTTTCAGATTCCAACCTGAGCCGATGTTGCAGTTTCTTTACTAAATTCTGAAATGAGCTTGTCTGCAGCTGTTCAGACACTGCAAGTTTGCTTACTTAATGCTGATTTCCATTAATAAACTGTAATAGTTCAAAATTACTCCAGTTTGGAGTTGATAATTATGCTATTATGTAAGAACTATTGAGCATGTAAATGAGGAATGGTGCCATCCCCTTTGGAAGAAGTTCTGCCTACACAGAAACTTGTAGCTGAGATGAAAGGACTGTTTCCAGCAATGGTAACTCACTGGCTGAGACCAGTGAGTGTAGTAAGACTAAAAAGCAGGCCTTGGAGTGACAGGTACAAAAATCATGCAAGTCATTGCTGTCCAGAAGTCCTGGGCTGGAAACTTGTATCACTTTCACACTGGAACATGAGCTTTGATGAGGGAGCTCTGCTTGTTCCTGTAGAGTTTGTGTTGTACCATGAAATCAGTGCAGGGTCTAGGTCAGAGTTGCTTTGCAATGTGGATTGTCTACACCCAGACCTATGAACTGCCACTGAAAATGAAGCGTCAGAATTGAAGCAATGTCAGAAGTGAGGCTATCCTGGAATTAAAAACTGCATAAGGATATATACAAGGATGTGTTTCAGCTACTTTTTCTGGTGAAAAGGTTTATATGCAAAATTTTTTCATCCTCATTGATATATGATCATACATACATTTAATGCTTTATTTCACGCAGAAAAATGTTTATTTTTCCTCCTTGAGAAAAAAAGCTCCATCATTTATTCGGTGTTCTTTTATTGAAGACTATGCAAAGAACATGGAATGTGATTAGAGAGAAAGTGCTGTTAATTACAGATTTTTTAATGTTTCATTAATCAATTCAGGCATTCTCAGGTGTTAATTTTTACCATATTAGGTAAGTTGTATTGAGTAGCTTTTCCTCAGTTAATTGTTAACACCTTCGAAGTTGATGTTGAGGATAGTGGTCTGAGTTCCCATTCCAGTCATTGGAGGCAGATGCACGCTTCAACTCCTCATCTTGTTTCTTCTTCTTTCCTTGTGGATCCTATTCTGTAACTTCTTTCTTAAAGCCTGTAAAATTAGCTTAGGCTACCTAACTCTTTCAGGTAAAAGCCCACTTTTGGATAGACTGCTTACGGTATAATGTGCTGCTGTATAAAGATCACTGACTACAAAGAATTTTGAAAAGCTTTCAAGGTCCTTAAGCTACTTCAAGGCAATTAGCTAAGTAATGTTGCTTAACACACTATGTGATTTTTGGCATTGCAAGGACAAATTGTATTGAGACATGGTGGGACCACAATGCAGTAATGTTATCTTTAAAGTTTACAGAGAAAATCACCTCCCTTTTTCCTTTATTTTTTTTAAACAAAAGTATTCAGCAAGTGTACGGTAGGAACCAACTTTATTTTATGCTAGCCAGATCACAGTGTTTTGTAACTTCTCCAAGCCTCCTCATTTGGAAGTGTACAAATGGGTCCATTTTTTCTTCCATCTTCATCAGTTCATTACATGTGAGCAGGTGGCTTTCATTTGCTTTACAAGGTCCACCAGTCTTCCAGAAATGGAGAACAAGCACATCCTGCTATGTGCGTGTGACAGTCACAGCAGCTGCTATCGAGTTTCTTTTGATGCAAAATGATGAGTGTCACTTGTCTGTGCTCAGAGGGCCCCAATTCAGCAACCCAGATATGGGTGTGCTCCAAAGCTGTTGGTGATTATGGCACTGAGCAGATGATGTGTGTGTGTTTGACTGAATTGCTACCCCAGTGCTTGTGCTGGTGTTTTCCTTTTGGAGAAAAAAAAAAAAGTAGTATAGGATTTTTCCTTTTAAGAAATAAAAAAACCTAATTACTGCCAAGAACCCTGCGGAAAGGATTTAGTAAAAGAGGGAACAGCGCGTTTCCTTGTGATTTTATTAGTTGATCTCCTGTTCCAATGCAAATTCATTTATAATCCATATAAATACCCAGGATGTCTGACTCTGTTCATTGGTAATGAAGAAAAAAATCCATAGGAAGGTGTAAAGAACTTAGATTTTAGCAGTGACATATGCAACCGTACGTGAGGAACGTGTCTTAAAGTTGCCTGCTGCATAAGCCCTCTTCCCCCTCTGCTAAATCATCTGGCTCTGGCTAATACATGACAAAATTGAGCCTGACAGGAGAGGAATGGTCTTCCCAGGCTCCTTTACCATGATTGCCAGTAATTCACCTAGAGCTTCACCATTCGACCACTGATTTTGCAGGAACTGTAGCTTTATAGAAATTAAAGAGACTTTTTTTTTTTGCCTTTTTTTTGGTTTGGTTTTACTCATATCTCTGTATAAACAAACTGTAACTTTCTGTATGAACATGAGTGCATCACGTGGCTCTTGCACACTATATGTGATGTCCACTGCTCTGTCCCAAAGGGCTAGGAATAAGGACTAATCTCATTATATGTAGGCACCCGGAGCCTAGCTGGGAAGAGGACCACACCTGTGGATAACAGAAGGAGGTAAAAGGAAGAAGTGCTCTGGGAAAGCTTATATCCATGAGCACTCCTGAAGCGCAGCACTTTGCTAATGCCAATATGACTTCGTTTGGGGCATCCTGAACCGCGACAAAAGGGTTTTGAATAAAACATGCAATCAGAATTCGAGAGGAACTCTACTTCTATATCTAAAGGCATTACAGTGAGAGATGTCTTTCTTATGGATCAAGCTGTCAAAATTTACAACCTCTCTGGTCTTTTATTTGTCAAGGCTGAGAAAAGACAGCAGGAGTGGATTTCCTGCTTTTCCTTCTTTCTAAAATAGAGGTGCTTCAGCTAATTCCATTAAAGGACAAGATTCTCTTTTTCCACATGCATACATTTTGGACAAATAATTTGGCTATTTATATGAAAACTTAAAAACTCTAGAAACAGAAAAAAATCCACATCACTTGAAGTTCATCTTTTTCTCCTTTATATATGTATCTTTTTTTCCACTTTCCACTGTCAATTTTTCCTTCACACTCTGTGGGTTTGCTAAAATTATGAGACATCAGAATGTTCATAATACAATGGTTTGTCTTCTGGCTATGTTTTAAGGTATGAATAGCCTCTGTAGAGATGAGAATATGTTGATATATCTTCATTTTGAGTTTGAAAAGGGAGATGGTGCCATGTGGGATTTCTGCATCTTCTTGTGCAGAGAAAGGGTTTGTTAAGCAAGCTGTTCCTTCCCCCTGTTATTTGGAAAGATTGTTTTAATGGAACTTGTTTTCCATTTCCTCCTTGTCCACATTCACTTCTTAAAAATCAAACTGAACATTTAGGAGGATATATGGAAGGTGATATTTCTGGAAGAAAATCACAGTGAAGAACAGCTTCAGTGGGGTCATTATAAAGAGTCAAGGCAGGAATAGCAACAGCATCAGAAACAGACTGATAAACACAAAGTGCCAAATGATGCCAGGGGTTGCTTACTTGAATGGAAATATTTTGCCCATTGTGTTTGGCTCAAGGTTGAAAATGAGCCTAGCTGCTGCTCTGAGACATGAAATCTGTGGTGTCTGCTCATCAAGTCTGCCATCACCCAAGCTTTCTAACTGCAGGCACCGAGTGATTTCCCTGCAAATTCTGCTGCTTCGCTAGCACTCAGGAGTGTCAGGTGAAGCTCATGGCTTCATTTGTCATAGAAGCAGTGACAGAGGCACAAGGGCTTGTTCTGAAACATCTTGTCTGGGATAATCAGCTGCCGTCTGCTACAGCAACAGTTTATTAGACCCAGGCGCGGGGAGGCAGCTATCATGCACAGAATAGCTTGTGTCTCCTACCCGCTACTTCCCCATTACTCAGATCAAAATAACCCTGCTTCATCCATACTGACATTAATGTATTTACCTACATACTGAACTGTCTGAAATATGCTTGCCCAAAAATGACTGGAAGGACTGTTGTGGTTATCTGTAAATGACATTTTCCAAAAATTGCTGCTATAGTCACTACTTATGCACCTAAATGCATAGCCTCATTTTTTCTGCCTTAGAGTACTAATGCATAATGCTTATTCCTATTGATAGTTTTGAAGATCCTGACTAAAATATATTCACAAACATCTAAACTATATTCACAAACATTTCTAAAATATCTGACAGGATATTGTAACTGTGTTCTAAAAGTTGCAGATACTACTAGACTAACTAGAGTTACTCTGTCGTCAGGTTCATGTAGTTAAGGTACTTCTCATTACTAATTTCTAATTTAATTCAGCCTTGTTTTTCTTTCACTAGTCACTACTGTGAGATTTTTATTGCAGCCTGTTCCAGCTGTGAGAATCCTGAACCAGACAGGCCACGAGCCCCTTGTGTCACTGCAGTAATCCATCCTCTCCTCCAAGGGGTGCAGGAACATGCTGGATGGCGGGATGCTGGCAATCCTGATAATAGCCTCGCTCTGCTGTGAAAGCTGGCAGTGCTTCTGTCTTTATAGCCTTTTCCTCAAGATTTCTGGCACATGACAAAATGGGAGAAATTTTTTTTATTTCTTCCTGTCGTGCTGAAGAAATCTGTGCAGTGTGTTACGTACCTGGACATTGATAATTCAGTACTGGACACCCAGTTACTTGCTTCATCATGGCTATTATTTGCCTTGTCTTTGCATTTCTTTTTGTGATCTTTATTTTCTTACTACCATATACAGGTAAAATCTCATCCTGTACGTCAGTGCTTGCTTTTTTTTTTTTTTTTTTTGATCTTGCTTTGTTTCATTTTGTGTTCCCTCTCACCACCATTTTTATCCAGCAAACTTTGGCAAAAAGAATTCTCTTGCCGAAATCAAGGCATTTCATTCTGCTCCAGGAATTGTTATAGTATTCTTCACAGTGCTTACGTATGTTCTTTTGATACTCTGAATTTTGTGCTACTTTTATATAAGGTTAGGTCTTCTCCCCTTCTCGCTTGCTAAATTCAAATATAAAATACATTTTCTAGCTTTGCATATTCTACAGCTACTATCTGACTTAGCTGAGCATTCTTGCTAAGCTCTTCCCTATATCTTTTTATCCTTGTTAAGAAACTGTTTTGCATGGTCTGTAAACACCTGCCTGTATTTTTCCCTAGATTTTTTTTTTAATACTTACAAGAGATGCACCTTCTTGTTTGACTAAAAAGCCTGGCAAATCTTCAGACTTTTGTGTGAATCTTCTGGCCATTGAGACTGACAGTGAAGCTGCTCCCATTGTTTAATTCTGCCACAATATTATGGATTTTTCTGCCTTGTTATGTCCTAGGGAAAGTCTCTTTACCCATATCATCTTCATCTGCCAAACAAGAATCCAGCAAAATGTTATTTATGTTTTGGCTTTTTGGTGTTTTTCTTCTCTTATTTGCAATGCCCTTGACTTCCTGTAGCTGATGCTAATTTATCTCAGACTTTATGCAGAGAGAGCGATAGGATAGTACAAAATATTATATACACAACTCTCTCCCTTCTGATAACTGCATAGAGCCTTTTCCTGGAAATTTTTTATTGCAGTCTGAAACTATCAGGTCCAACTCCTGCAAATGGCCAGTTTGTTTTTTTTTTCAGGCCGGTCAGTAAAAGTTGACTTTTAGTTGAAAAGGGGATGTGCCAGCCTAGCATTGAGCATCCTTGCCTGAAAGTTTGGCTTTGAGCCTTCACGGTAGTGGACAAAGACAAAGAAATCTGTCAGGTTTAATTATCCGTGCAGTGTAGCACACTGAGAGAAAATGTTCTCCCCTGCCTCCTAATCCTCCTTATCTTTGGTACACGTTAAGGCAGAAAGGCTGAGTTTCTTTCATAAATTACCTGAAGCTTATTACCCTGGGAGGCCTGCAAAGCATGATTAAATAGCAATGCAAATCTGTATTAAGAAGAATGACTTTGGAAATGCACGGAGTTAATGAGGCGGCCTTTTATCTCCACTTTGTCACCTCAGCTGCAGGCCCAGTACTAGCCCCTGCTTTCAAGCGCTTGGCTGTTGCCACATCTCTTGCCTCTGAAAAATGCACGTAGCGGCTTTTGTAGCTTAAAAAAAAAAAAAGAAAAAAAAAAGAAAAGCAGAATAGGGAGTGATGCTAGCTGTAAGGAGTTAATTCTTGCTTTCAGCATGTTCATACTCAAACATGCAATATTTATTTTTTAAACACTATGATGATATTTTAAAATTGCCAGATACTTTTTTTTCCAGCACTAAAGACATTCTAATTAGATAAAATGCAATAGTGCTAGAAATTCTGTTTTAAAATCAAACATTTGAAAAACTGTTGCAATGGGAGAATATGAGGGGAATGTGGAAACATTCTCAACACCTTGTACTTTCATTTTTTTTGGCCCTAGCATTGAATAATTGCTAACTCCCTCTGAGAAGGCACACACGTAGAAACGAATGAGTCAAGGGTCAGCTTACCTTTCTTTTCAGAAGCCTGACACAGAATTTGGATGTGCTTTCACATTAGGGGAAAAACACTAGCCTGCCTTTAAAACATTTCTCGAATCTCCAAGTTATCCACTGCAACACAAAGACTTGTAGCTGACAGCCAACGCTTATCCCTTGATTTGATAAAGATTCAGAATGAAGAGCAGCGTGGGCTAGTCACCCAGCCTGCAAACATTTGTCAGGCTTCACGGCAAATACATCAGTACCTAATTCATGGCACGTCTAAGGGAACGCGGAAACTGAAAGCCAGGGAGTCTGGCACCTAAAGAAAGAGGAGGGCTGAGTGTTTCTGCTTTCTTGCTTTTGACAGATTAGGATGGATGATCCTTTGCCATTAAAACCTTGGCTGATATTAAGTAGGTGGAATGTAACTTTTCTCTGAAGCTCATCCCACAGCCTCTTTCAAACTACTGATTTGATTTAGAACCAAGAAAAGCCACTGTCGTATCTAAAAATGTTGTCCACTACTTCAAGCCTTGGATTTAGCAGTCTTTGGAAAATCTCTGTTTTGCTGCAACTGTCTGGTTTCTGTGCGATCTTCTAGGAATGCTGTGAGTGATAAATACAGTGTTTCTCGGCTGAGTAGTAAGATGCGAGAGAGAAAAAGATGGCAGACAGAGCAACGCATCTCTTAAATGCTGCTCAGTACAGCTTTAGGGAGCTTGCTTGACATCAGACACTGCTTGTCTTCATTATTTTAATCTGATATCCAGGAGTCCAAAAGGTATCATCTAGTTTATTGGGTATTTATTTGCATTCAAAATCAGGCCAAATAACAGCCAATGCCCAAAGCTTGTATCCATCTCGATCCCAGCTGAGGTTGACAGTTTGTCTGTTTTTAAGAGCAGAAGCTTTGAGCTCCTGGACTGCATGCCCCAGGGACAAGACACTGATATTTAAAACGGGTCTTACAAAAGCCTGGAGACGAGCAGTCCTGCGCTGACCATGCCATGCCTGGATAATGACTCCGCTGATTCCTCTCCATTTCTGCCTTAAACAGCTCAGTGGTGGTGACCTGCGTGCCCCTGCTGCTGTGTTTTGTGCTGACTTTTTCTGTGCTGCTCGGAGCGGAAAGGACGGATGTAGTGTTCAGCGACAGGTATAATGTTTCGGTTGTTATGGAATCAGGTGTCATTTTGACATTTTCTGCTCACTTGGTGCCTTTGTGTCAGCTGCCTTCATAAGCCCAAGGGGAAAGACTTTCTTCATTAAGGTAAAGGGAATTTCAGGTATATAATTAACAGGCACGGTATTGGTCTGGTAACCACCGAAATACTAAATTAAGAATCAGCAGAAAATTGAATTACTCAGATGTATAACGATTACAAAGATTACTTTTCTCACCTGTCAATTGCAATCTGTTCCACAGGCATGGCCAGACTTTGCTGGCAGAAGAATATCACCCGTGCCGTTAGCTCTTGCTACATGACGTTGCAAGAACTGACTGAAAAGGGCACCAAGCAATAACAGCGCTACTGTCCCTGTTGTTTTTTCCTTCCCCCCTAGTACTTGCATTCAAGACCAGAATGGACTAATTCCAGTTTTCAAGAATACATTTATGGGTTGCTGCTTTACCTACTCATTAACATTTACGTGCTCTGGTTGTTCTCTGTGTAACAATTTTAAGAGTATGAACTGGGTAGTGCTCAGCATGCCAAGACAGTTTAGTTCAACTATATGCTGTGTTTATTTAAATATCATCTTCATCTATTCCAGTACTAGACTAGTTAAATTTCCGTTTACCAAAGACCACATCAGGAAAAAAAAAAAAGGTGGTATTCTGGCACCTCCCGGGTTTCTAGGGCTGCATGATATGCACTGCACAAGACACACAACTGATATGCATCCAGGGGGAATTCTCCCATACATTTTGGAGTGTTGTCACACTTGGCCAGGGGATACTACATTATTTCTCTTTCTGCTGAAATTTGCTCCATTTTGATCAGTTCAGTAGAGGCATCTGAAAATAGGCTCGTCAGACACTGCGTGCTCTGCCTGCTGTGATTACTTGTTGGCTGCTTCTGAGTCTTGGGTACTTGCTGACGAGCACACACTGGTGCTGGCTACGAGTAATGTAGGAAGCAAGTGAAATGGCTCATCACTCTGTTCTTGCACAGGCAAACTCTATTTCTGTTGCCCAATTTTCGAGATTTAACGTTGTAATGATTTCTGGTTTCTTTCTTCAAAATGGGGAGAGAAGGTCAGATAGATTGAAGCAGACTCCTTGGGAAAACTGTCTTCTGTCATAACTTTAAACAGTGAGGTTGGATATATAGGTTAGAGCTTGTTAGAACGACAGTGTTATCATTTAACCCTCTAAGTTGTTACTCTTTTAGCCACCTGTATTACTTATTCACTCTACAACTGTGTGATTTTTCCCGTTCCAGCTTTTCCTCTTGGATAGGTTAGCCTTCCTTGACTGGCAGTTGACGTTTCACGGATAATCTGTGAAACCCCTCCTGTGAGGTGACTGGAGAAGTTAAGAACCTGATGTACAGAGCTGTGTAGAAGATAGCTGGTCCTCAGAAAAGATCTGGCCCTTTCACAAAATATTTATGCATTTTTTCTTTTAATAAGTAACTGCAAAAGTTTTGGAAAGGTAGGGAATAAATGGGTTGTGAGGAGACTTGCAGTGACATTTCTGAATCCTGCTGTGGACTAACCAGTAATCATCTTAACTGAGAGGAACCAGAAATGTGACAAATGAGTCTGTCCTTGCTTGAGACGCACGTTAAGCCATTCACTAAAGTTCCAAGTTTGGAATATTGTATACTGAAGAGCCAATTGTTAAAGTTATTCCTGATTGGAGAAACAGATTCCATGTGTAACCAGTGAAAATTGTATAAGGAGATCCCCCTTCCTCTGTTACTTGGACAAAACCGAGGACATCAGCATCCTTCCTCCTCTTAATCTTACCATGGGACGTTGCTCGATCCTTTCAGCAAAGCTGAAACCAGACAGTGATGCAGGGGGCAGGATTTCGTTTTTGTACACCTTATCCCCAAAGCTGCACTTCATGCTCTTCTGCTGCGGTAGCGCTGCAACTGCAACTGGTCAACATTAAGTGGGACCAGAGCTTTCTGAGTGCATGGGCCTGAACAGGACAAGTTAGATCAGTAATGGGAGAAACCAAAATAATAACTTCTTTGCAAAACGGTCTCCTCCATGCATTCTTGTATAGCTTTGCGGACAGTTTTGCCAAATTGAAACAAATCCAGCATGAAAACCAAACCAATTCTGAATGCATAAAAGAGAATGCTGTGCTAAGTTTTATTCTGTCTATTCAAATCTTTTTTAACTGTAAGAAAAACAGCATTATGCTATTGCTAAGGGGGGCAAAACTGCCCTGTTTTGATTTATTGGTAGTTGGCTGTCTGGATTTTTTCAGACAACAGTCTTGGAATCCGAAGTGGACTGAACTAACCCATGATGAGACTGCATGAATGGAATGCCCTGTAGCTTTGGCAGCAATTTGTTGGACAGTGAAGGATGTGTTACCTTGAGATAGGCCCAGAGAGCAGGTATGTAGTATATCTACTGTTGGAAAGAGTCTCAGTTGAGCTTCAGTTCTTTCAAAACGCTATTCAATCTTCCTCTGTGGTCAAAATAAGTAAAACTGTAGTAAGGAGCACAGACAGCAAGAATCTGTGTACGCAGATGAAAACACATATGCGGGGGGTCCTGTTAAGTTACACTCAAGATAATAATTTTCATGCGGTTACATGTCCAAAACAGGAAAAAAAAAGTCAACACCCTTTGCAATTTCAGTGAAAATTTCCATCTGGATATTACTTTGTTCAGCGGGCAGTATCTAAATGAGGATCTTCTCTACAGCAGCCAGCAAACTCCTGAAAAAGGGTGGCAAAAGTGGAGACACAGGCACATTTCTGCGACCCTGCTGGCTGCCTCGCTTCGAACCTCGCAGACTGCACTAATTACTTCTCCAGCAAAGAATTCTTCTTCACCCCCTCAGGTCTCGCAGTGCTGAATTGTGCTTAGGAGCTTGTACACATTGCAAGCAGCTTGTGAAATAGAAAATGTTCCTGTTATTAGCTGCTCACCCACCAAGCAAAGCAAAACACCCCTTTTAAATAGCTATTCTATGCAGAGAGCGAGGCTTTTTCACAGGGCTGCTGTGCCTGGCAGCAGACTGGCCCTAGAGTTGAAAGGAAAGCACAGGATGTGCGGAACCCATTGCCCATGTGAGTCTGCCATTGAAAATGAAATCTTTTCTGTAATTCAAGAGCCTTTGTCATATTAAGGCATGGAAATGTGGCCATGTAGAAGGATAGGTTGCCTGGATGGGGGAGCCCTCCCTTGGTTCACAGGCTCCATTGCCCATGGATGTGGAGACCAGCCTTGCCGAGGGGATGCAGCCCGTCGGCCTTGCTCTCCGGCCCCGCCGCGCCGGGCTGACCTTCCTTGAGGAGGTTTTGCTCCATCTTAGGTCCTTTCTAGCCTTGATTTGTCCTTCTGCACCCGTATGATTATTTACCCTGCAGAAAGGAGCTTATAATCTTACCACAGCAGCTCTTTTACTACTTTCTTAATTTTATGATAAACAGGAGGTTTATATGGGATGAAAGCAGGAAGGTGGAGTTTCTGTTATAAACCTATCATATGCCCTTATTACCACCAATCTCTCTTAACATTATAAGTGATATTCCCTTCACCCTAATCTGTATTCAGTAATTTAATGTAAACTGCTTCCAGGTTAACCTGATATCTCTTTTTTTGCCCGTGGCACTAGCTCACTTGGTGTACCCGTGGGTCACCAGCAGGTCTAACCATTGCAATGCTCTCAGCTCCAGCTCGTTCCTTCTAAATTTATCAAGACATAACTTTCTATGAACAACTTCCAATTTCTCGTAGTATTTCCACTTTTCCATGCAGTACCTTTCAAAGAACTGCCCTCTCTCCTGCTTCCCGTTTGTTTCTCTTCATATAGATCCTTCAGGCCTACCAAATGATACTGGTCTGATAACTTTTCACCGTGGAAGCAAGGCTGCTGTACCCACCCACAGCTTGAGCTTGAGTGCTATGTGTGGTCATGGCATATCTCCTTTAACACCAGCACTGGTGGGATTTCTTAGGCATAGGTGACTCTACCATGCTCTGATTTCATCTCTGCTACTTATTGACGCATTTTCTAGGGCAACCTCTCTGTCATCCTGGCATTTATTTTAATCCCAGATCGGCCCTGCCTGTCTTCTGAGCTAGTCAAAAGTATTGTTGTTAATTTAAATGTCTGTCAGTTGTATAATGTCATCTACAAAAGCTGAGAGGTTTAAATCTCAACTTGTCTAATATTTTAAACATTCATTTTAAGGAGGAAAAAAGTGAAGAAAAGTTTTAGGCATTCTTGTATTATTTTGTATCTTACCTTGAACCGGTTGCTTTAGTTCTACTTAAACTAACTACATAACTAGAAATTTGCATTTAATGTTTATAATTACAGTGGTGTTTCCTGTTGCTGGTTGGGGAATTTATCTGAAGAGGTTACTTTTTTTTTTCTCAAACTGGGACATTCCGACTTCAGTGGAGCTGGTAAATTCCGCCCTGGACTTGGCAAACACTTTAACAGGGGAATAACAACCAGTAGTTAAATGACAGGATTTAGAACCTGATAATTGCTTTTCCAGGTTACTGGCTATTCAGAGGTGAGAGTTTTGTTTGCTTTCCATGAAACCTTTCAAGGTTACTGCTACAACCTAATATATAAACTAAAATTTCAAACATTCATGGGAAAGAAAAAGATCAAAAGCTAACTGAATGCTAGTATTTTTGACCATGTACTATATCCTGGTACATATGTAGACCTCCCATTAATAGTGGAATGGTATGAATATATCCACAGAAAATGTTAAGCCTCTGTCTTCTGACACAAAAGTTAGTGAAATTCTTTTACCATCCCAAAATGCTTGAGGAGTCCTTGACTTTCTGGCCCATTCAAGATGGAATGTAGCTATATAGTCTCCTAATATTCCTTTTTTTTTTTTTTTTTTTCTAAATTTATTTGGCCTTTGGAACATTTCAGGCAGCTGAATCTGCTTCCCTCTCAGATCTTTGGACTGTAGTTCTGGAACAACAGACAGAAGTTAGATGTAAATATGTAAATATCCAGAGCCCAGAATTCCCCAAAAGAAAAGACCCAAGTTGACTGTCAGTTTTCCTTGTACTGTTTCAGTTCCAAATTAGTATGTGTCATGGGGCTAGCAGAAAAAACCTGCACTGGACTCATGAACATGCTTAAAGAAAACAAAGTAGTGTTTGCAGCAGTGTCTTAAAGAGTGTCTTTGTTCAGCCTATAAGGCAGTGGCTTGGAAAGCTGGATCAAGCACTTCCAGCAGGTAGCTCGCCACTTGGTTTTGAGTTACTGCTTACCTAATGCAGTTCAACGTAGGTTCCTTAGAGACATCAGAGCCAGCAGTGTGTTACAAGAGACTATTACACCTGCCTGTTGTCTCTGTACCAAAGATCAAGGAAGAAACTGTCCACCTGAAAAGGTTATTGATTGCCAAAGCAAGGAGAGCTTTTAAAAAGGTCTCTGAACTGACAGACAAAATAGGATTGTAAAGGTCTACATAGTGTCTTGCCCTCCTTAAGGGAGGAGATGATGATTTGTAGTGTTTGCAGTGATGTTTGACAGAGGTAGTGGAGACAAATGCATCACAATTAAAATGGAATGGTTTTTGGAGATATTCTTTATTTGCAGAAATTCCTGGCAAGTAGAGAGCCCTCCAAAAGGAACAGGAACAGAATGCTGAAATACAGGAAAATGCAGTTCAGATCAGTTGAACGGAGTGTTAAGAATATTGCTTAATGTCAGCATGCTTGATGGCAAGATATTTTTCTATATAAGATCATCATATATTCATATGTAAACAAATGCCTTTTAGGTGCAAAGAACGAGCCCAGGAAATCCAATTTTGTTTCTTGGATGTTTAACTGTAAAGGGGTACTTTCTTCAATGCTATCCATTCTATGAGAAGAATGTTATATTAGAAACAGTGAATTTCAGACTGAAGTACATCTTCCTATTATTACAGATTTAAATACCATATTTGCTGCTATACTGCAGTCAGATCTAAAAACCACTTTGCAGCTCCATGCAGTGTGTGAATGAAACAGTTTTTTACAACAAGCACTTCCCCAGTGCTAGAGTAGCTACTAAGAGAAGAAAGTACTGACTTTGCCTTATTTTTGAATTTTCAACCCTTATTCCATTTATAAACATGCAATGTAAATAGCTTAGTCTTGTTTTAACATACTTTTGGATATTTGAAAAGTTTTAATAAACTAAAACCACAGAAATGGTAGCCTGTGAAGCCGTTCCGACCTCCATGCATTCTTTGTAGTTTAGATCCATATGACAGGTGATCTACTTTTAAAATTTCATTAAAGACAGGGCAAACTCTAGTCAAGAATAGCTGCAGCTTCCTAGATTTGTGAAGTTGTTTGGTCTAATCTTTATGAAAGAAAAAAGAATTTCAATCCAACCAACTAACTTCCGACCACTGAATTCATTTCAAACCACATATTCATTTTCACTGTATTGAAACTTGATGGTTCTCCCAGCTGTGGGCTTATTGCACATGAATGTATTTGGATTTTATCTGGATTTTTCTGTTGGATTCCTTCCTTTTCAAAAAGGGAGGTGAGGAGAGCTCTGCAGGGCAGCCGCAGCGTCGGGTCAGTTCATACTCAGCTCTGATCCTGCTATTTGGAAGAGTCAATTGGCCTGTCTATACTTTGACTTCCTATAAAGTGAAATGAAGAAACTGTGTGCTGGAGGGTCAGGAAAAAAAAAACAAGATTTTTTTTTTTTTTACATTTGGTAACACCTAGTAGCCTATGTCTTGATCCTGTGAGCTGTGAGTTTTGCAAAGAAGTAACAACACTGGTTCATATCAGTAGTGCTTAAAGGTCTAAAGAAGTAGATGTCCAGAGAGATTTAGAAAAATGACAAAATAGGTTAAGCGTTTAGTCTTCTTTATGTCTATGTAAGGTAAGTGTTTAGCTGACTAATGTAACATGAGAAGTCCTATTTGGTTCCTAAATAATTGTGCTAATTTGGTCTCCAAATGGGGCTTTAGCAAATTCATAAAGCGTTCATACAAACTAAATGGGCCAGTGGATCAAAAATGGCCCTTCTTCTGTTGGAAGCTATATTTTCATGTCTTTTACAGAGAAACAGTAATCTGTGAAATCAGATGTTGTGGTACAAACATCACTTAAATGACATGAACCTCAGTTTCTTGGTAGGAAAATTTATACTTCAGGTTGCTTCATCAGATGGGGAAAAACTGATTATTCCTGTGGCTGACTGGCTGCCAGTTTCTGAGAATGAATTTTTGCTTAAGCTTCTCTCAGAAGGCTGTCAAAGTCTAAAATTAAGTGATGCCGCCTGTCCTGTCCTCCTCACCCACTCAGCAGCCTTAGGGACCTGCTTGTGGTCAGGTCAAGATCTGTGCTGACGGGTCAAAATCCCCTCAGCTTCTGAAAACGCAACCTGTGCTTTGGTGCTGCTCATTTTCTAAGCACTCAGGTTGAAACCTTCTCTGAAGAGAATGTAACTTGTAAAGGGATGCCCACAGACGTTGTTATAGTAAAAGCCTTCAATCTTGTAAAGTTGACCCCGGTATCTTTTGAAAATCTGTAGCTACTTCTTATATTGGCAGTCCACAATATGTAATGATTTATTTCCCCCAACGCTGAAGAAAATACAGTTGTGATTTTTGAATGTAGAACTTCTTGAGGCTTTCATCTTTAGCAACGGTTTGCTGAGATGGGTAAAGAAGAGGTCACACAGATAATTTCACAGTTTTCTTCAGAGTTTACCCATGGAATAAGTTCAAAAATAGTTTTAAAAGAAAGCAGTAGCATTAGTGTAGCTTCCAGTAAAAACAGCAGTAGGAGAACTATCTTGAAATCCCAAGTCATGTACCTCTGAAAGAGCTGTGTGTAGGGTTTCTCATATAAACAAAAATTTATGTCCCCCTGTATTTGGGACATACAGAGAATAAACAGAATTTTTTTCCCGTGTTCCCCCAGCAAATGATGGCCTGTTGCTCATGTAAGAAATGTTATAACTCTGGCCACAAAATAAAGATACGAGAGTCACTACATCCCTATTAGGATTTTGTATAAACTGTGGCACTAGGGAGCCAATTATGACATGATCTTTAAAAAAAAAAATGTAGTAGCAATCTGTTTGGACTGTGTGTCTGCTACGAGCATGTAAAAGGCTTTCTTTACTGTAATGAAAAAGTTATTTGCAGAGCACTGTGTTTATGCCCAGGCTTCCAAGTCTGTTTCAGCGCAATCATCTCACTTATATATTTGTAAGTGAAAGCATGAGAGCAATGTAAGGCAATACTGTGGTTATGTTTGATATTTTTTTCTCTATCATCTGATCAATCATCTAAGCTATTAGGGAGTGTTTGAAGGGGTTCAGTTTAGCACCAACTTTTTTTTTTTTTTTTTTCAGGCTTTACTACCATTTTTGAACGTTGTGAAGTTTAGGGTGTGCAGTAAGAGATGTGATAGAGCCCAACTCCTCATATATCTGAAAACAGTACATAAATGCATCACTTCGTACAGATTGTCGTATTCTTTTCCTTTTAAAAAAGTTGAGTGTTTTTTCTCACATAGACTTTAGCTATACATTGGTTCCTTCTGTGACTTGACCACATCACATTTATGCCAAACAAGTCTAGTAAAAAGGAATGCCTTATCAGTAAATCACCAGTTCTCTGTAACGCATAGTCAGACAAATGAATCTTAATGTGACCTTGGTTGAAGTCTGATAAGGAAGAACAAGAAAGAAATTGTGGCTTTCGTTAATGCAATTCATTTACATTCTAAAACACAGATTATCTGCCAGTATTCATTTTCAGCAGGAACATAAAGATTTGAAAGTCCGTACAATTCTTCCTTCTTTAGTGGAAACAGCTGGCATCAAACCACTATGCTCCCTGTGCCCTAAGCGCAGGGAATTAAATGGGACTTAGCTGTTAAAAATTATTTAACTTGTTATGTTCCAGTACTTATTTGAATTCACTGAAATACGACAGATAACCTGGATCAGTCTTACAAATCAAATTCTTTTTGAAACTGGTTAGATTTAATACAAATTATTTTATGACCTTGGTAAATGTCAGACATACAGCACTGAAGCTTTTAGGAATGCAGCAAATGTCACTGCTGCTATAGTTAATTTCCTGATGTTCACAGATTAATCCTCTCATTGACAAAGCTATGAAAGATATATTAAACAAACAAAAAAAATCAATATGACTTTTAAAGTTCAGTCTCATGCTGTGCTTTTTTTGACTGCAGGAAGCATTTGCAAGGTGTCCATCTATCTCCTGCGTGAGCTCTGGGGCGCTTTGTCGTCTCTTGAGGACGCAGTGAAAAAGCGGGAGGTGGAAGCAGGGGAAGAAGGCGACCTGTGGTTGAACTAAAACTCATTTGAAATGAGTAGCAAAACTCCGGTTGAGCACAACAGAAACACAAATCGTAGAGAATTATTTGCATGAAATACAGTATTTAATGATGCTGTTGAGATTCTTGGCATCCTGAGAATCATGTTTTTTTTGATCTTGTCTCTTGTTACATTTATTTTCACATCTACTAAAGTGATCAGATCGCTTTAGTCCCTCTAATTTGTACTTTTGTTTCTTAAAACAATCTTAAAATCTTAAAGCCTAAAATCTTAGGCTTTAAAAATGTTCCCAGCAATAGCAGCTTACCTCCCATTTTATCCCCCGTGGTCATTTCAGGCATGTGGTCATTTAGGTTGATCTCTCAGTAGTCAAAGCACTGCAAGGAGCAAATCTTGCATTTCTGTACTGCTGCAGTTTCTTTAGCTAGGACTGTTCAGACATAAGAAGATGAATTTTCTGAAACTTACTAGTTTCCTTTACTTTTGGTGGCCCTTTCAGATAGGTATTGGGAGTGTAGCTCTATGCATTCTCACTTGGCTGTCAGATTAGTCCCCAGGCAGCAAGAGGGGGTCCTGTTCTGTGGGGGCCCAGTGGTTCCTGCCCCAAACCTGCAGGATCCTTCATTCTGAAATGGCTTTCTCATCCATCAGAGAGTGTTGTAAATGCAAACCTCTGCAACTGGGCTAGGAACTGTCTGGCTCTTACATGTCTGCAGAGAGTCCACCAGCTTCTTTCTAGGCTGATAATTATAGTGAAAAGCAGGAGCATTTACCTTCAAGACATTGACTTCTTACTGTCATAATAAGAGAAAAAAAAAGTTAGGGCCAAAACCAGCAATTCTTAAACATTATGAAAAGTTCCACCATTTATGATTTCAGAGGTGAAAGATGAATTTGGGGAGAAGATTTACAGATGCCTTGTCTTGAGCATATAAAGGGAGGGAGGCTCCTTCATCCCACTTTATCCTTCATCCTCAGAGACTTTTAGGAATCCTGTCTTCAAACAGTCTTGATAAATAAACCTTTTATCATATAGCAGATAGAAAGTGTTAGTGCTCAAACTATATTATACTGTTAATGCACTTTATAGAGAAACTTAATTGTGAGATATTTCTAACCGAAATAGAATTGAGAATATTACTCTTCAGGAAATGCAATTCTGAATAATATAATTAATGTATAGTTAATAATAATTTTGCTAGCTGAAATAGGAGATATAATTTGATACTAACCAATTAAGAATTTAAATTAGACAAATTACTATAATTACCTGAAGACCTACTTAAATATTTCCTGAACACATCACTGTGTTATATAAAAATAGAAAAATCCTCTAGTCACAGGGGCAAGTGGTGCATTTCACAGGCCACAAAATATTGTACAGAGCTATGTGTTTTGAACAAGGACTGAAAATTAAGATTTCTCTTGACTTGAGCTGACTTTAGGTCATCCTTTGATCTATTTTCTTAGCTAAGATTAAAAGGTAGAAGTATCTGGCCCACTACAAGCTACTAATCTTGCACAGCCACTTTGGGTAGAACTGCAAATTGTATTGCTGTGCTGGAACTAACATATTTCTCTGTTATTGCAATAATTTTTCTTAATACACTGTTTAATGGTTTTACAAAAGTTTGCTCCATTTTTTTTGTGGTAGCAAAATATCTGCTGCACAGGTAAACAGTAACAGAGCTTAAATGCAAATGTACGCAGCAATTTCCAATTCACTACAATGAAATTTATAAGTCAGGGCAATTCAAATTAAAACATGAAAGAGATTTGGAGAAAAAAAAATCCTCTCTTAGCTCTAGGTTTCTAGTAGATGATGGTAACTTTTTGCTTTTCCATGCTTAAAATCTCTGTTTTCTATAATAGAAATGTAATGCCAACGGCGTATTGTTATGTTTAAAAATAGCTTATATATTGAAAAAATAACAAGAGGTGTTTAAAAGCTATGTTTTCCTTTTAAAAAGAAAAGCAGCTTGACAAGAAGAGAAGCATTAGGTATAACCTGGCTGTGGTCTTAGGATAAATTCAAGTCACTCTCTGCTCTGCGGAGGCGACGAGGTTTGTTGCGCGCTGCAGACTGCAGCTGCTGACTGAGACTGTGCCAAGCTGCTCACCCCGTGGAGGAAGCCCTTCCCCTGCTCTGGGGAGCCTGGGGTGGATCTTTTCTTCTTCATGGGACTTGGTCAGCCAGTTGTGCTCCGTTTTGGCTTTGAGAGACCTTGCTCCTTCTTTTGAGGGGAAGATACAGACCAGGATGCTTTCCCAAGTCTTGATTGTTCCTAGGGATGTAATGGACTGCTGCTGCCGAGAGTAGCATTATGGAGAACTTCTTCAAAAATAATTTTCTGTCCTCTAAGATAAAGAGTGAAAATGTTAAGTTTTGGTGTTTATTGTTACTGGATCCTTTTTCCTGGGAGGAGAAGCAGCGGTTTGTTTTTGCAAATCAGCATTTATTACATAATGAAGACTGAATATGTGAACAAGCTTTGAAGATGCTCTGCTTGAATGCCAATCTTTGAATGATATTAGGTGGTTTTCAGTTAGTTGTGGTCTTAAAACTTGGACTTAGTTTACCAGCTTCAAGGCAAGGGAGCACCATCGGTATTCTCATACTCTCTAACACATGTATTCCCTCCCAGATGGGTAGATTGCTGCATACAGTTTCTCCTGTGCGACTGAGGGTACCTAGTTTACTCCAGAACAGCATGCAAGTACTTGTCATTAAGTCTGTTTTCTTCAGTGAAATAGCTGCTGTGTCACCATATATATATATATTTTTTTTTCTGCTGACGGGATAGATGTAATGGTATTCTTCTTCTATTGCTATTGTCACAGCCCTTCACAGAGCACCATTAGGCAAGTGCTTCCAGTGTGTCACACCTCAAAAGGCTCTGTATTATCAAAGTTACTTAGTGCAAAGAGACGTAGGCGCACTTTCCACCTTTAAATAAGTGTGAGTATCCTCTGGCATTAATTTTCTGCTGCCCTGTTGGACGAAAAAAAATCTCTCCTTGCCAGACCAGTAGGAGGTTTGTTCTTACACAGCAAGGTCCACATGACAGTGAACAACTGGGAATTGCCTTAGGTCCCGCTGCCTCAGCTCTGAGCCCCAGGGTATCCTCAAGGCACTCGTGACCCTCTGCATAGTGTGGGGAATGGCTTGATATGCCCTAAGCTGCCGATGCCTCGCCCCGGGGGAAGGAGCCAGGATTCCCTTCTTGTCCCTTTGGCACGGGCAGAGCTCCAGGCACAGCAAGCAGGGCTTGTGAGGGGGTGCAGAGGGGTGTTGGAGCTGCCACACGGCCAGGGCTGTTCCTTGACACCTCGCTTACCTTAGACTGCTAAGTTCCTGAGTTTTGTTGTGTTGTTGTACGTTTGTACATTTTGTTGTGCATCTGTTAACCTGCAGCGCTTGGGGAAAATCATTCAAGAACAGGTCAGCCTGAAGGTCTTGCAGGCCTGGTAGCCTCTCTGATTGTGGCTTATAGAAGGTGTTTGAGGAAAGAATATAAAAATAAGCATGCAATATATAGACAGCGAGATTCCCTATTTGTGTAACTACCTCTATTTTTTTTTTTTTGAATTGTTTTGAATTTTAAGCTCACAAAGCTCAGAAATGCCTTGAGAGGAAGGGAGCTCAGCTGTGTGGGCCACTAAACCTGTACAGCTGGACACTGCAAAGCCCCTGCCCTGCAAGGTGTTAAAGCCAGGAAGGAAATGGTTTCTCCCTATCGTGGAAGAGTTTTCCCCAGCACTGCTCAATTTCAAAATTGTTTGTGAGAAACCAAAATAAAAGGGGAGAAAGGAGGAGAAGGATGTCAGTGTGAACCTTTTGTGCAGGAAACTTCCAGGAGTTTGAATTTTTAATATCTTCTGCTATACATCCAGTTTAAAAAAAAAAAAAAAAAAAACTTTTTGAAATCAAAACCCAGGAACCGTTCCATTTATACATGACAGAATGTCACAGTCTCCCAATCTTTTAAAAGGGAAAGTGCCACAGAAAATGTCTCAAATCCAGTGCTTGCCATGAGTTGCTATTTTAATGAAACAACATACTCGGAATAACTGTGAATACTGATGACACTTTGAGTCTGAGAAAATTACCTTCTATATAACTTTACTTTTTTTATAAATTTCTCAATCCCTTTGTTGTCAAAGTTTGTGTAGTAGAGCCTAAAAAGTTATAGTAGCAGTACAGTAGTAAAAAGTGTAGTGTAAGCTTAAAAACAGAGACTAATTTTTGGTCAGATGCTTCCCTGTTAGCATCAAGGACCGCTTTTTCTTTCAGTAATGTGGTTTCTAGTGTCTGACATCCTCACGTAACACAGTAATTCGTGATTAACTTGTATATGTTCATTGCTCTCAGCTTCAGTGATTATGTGTAAACAGGAGTCTTACCCTCATTGCCATTTGCACTGGCTTGAGATTTTCCTTGGGAACTACATTGTGAGGCAGTAGGAACACAGCAAAAGTTACAGAGAGGTGTGTTCAACTGTGTTTTTATGTATATTATGATAACATACTGCTAATCACCATTTAACACAGCACTAGATCTCGTAAAGCGACGATTTCCCCAGTCTAATATGAACATTTTGTTTTTACCCCTTCCTCCCAAGGGTAATAAAAACACTAATGCAACTGTGTTTTTATTTAAAAAAAGCAGTTAAGAAAAGCTGATAAAATAATTACTCCTTTGGGAAGCGAGCATCAAGTACGAGAGGGTTCCAAAACCTGCAAAAAAAAAAAGGCGAGATACCTTCTCTGCTGAAGAGGTACTCCCTTGTCTCACCTCCGCGCCTCCCACCCTGTGCCTGCTTCTCTCCTTCCCTCCTTTCTTGGTGGGTCTCCTTGGCCAACGCCGTGTCTGGGTCCTGCCCTGCCTGCTGCAGCACCGGTCGCTCTGGGCACGGGCTGGGCGGCTGCCAGAGAGCGGCTGCACATCGAGGCCTCGGGGCCAGAAGATGTGTCCTCACTGAGCTCTCATAAACAACTTGTCCTCTGACGTTAAATTCTTAATATAGCGTCGTACTTAAGCATACGGTGCAAGGTGTGTCAGTCCCCAAAGTTCTTAGACTCATACCAATATCCTCTATAATAAATTATTAGTTAAAAAAACAAACCTTCAAAGCTTAACAAGAGATCTCATAAAGGATTGAGCATTACATTTTGTGATCTGGGGAGCAGAGAAAAGATTACTTAGCTATGCAGCAAAAACTGCAAACTGAGACTTCTGATCCTATATTTTCAGTTATGAAATGGAAATGATAAGCCAGGTGCTTGGTTCATTGGATTTGAGTAGATAAAACACATAACGTCTAATTGTAGGCCCATATGCTGGGGGTGTTTGCTATCAGCCGGTTCATAAATGTTCTTAACTGACAGGTGCATAAATAGTTAGCCCACTTACTTAAATAACAAACACCCCATTTCTTCAAGGACTGGATAAGGAGGGTGTGCAGTCAGTGACTTTCAGGTATCATTTAGCTCAGCCAGCTCAGTTGTTCTGAGAAGGGTCAAACTTCCATGATTATGTCGATATGCATGGAAAACTAATTATAATGTATAGCGATGCTCTGCAGCCTTCATGGTACGCAAATTATTTCCCTTATATTTTCTTTATGTACACAGTTTTGTGTGGCACCATCTTCTCTGACTCGGCTCCCTCTACTGTAGTTTTTGAAATTGTCGGCATCCTTCAAAAGCTGACTCTGACCCTCCACAAAACATTGTTACGTCTTAAGCGGGTATCCCTGAGATGGTAAAAAATTTACTGTCATGGCTGAAAAGCTGCATCTGTTTTCCTTGTTTTTTGCCCTTGCTAAAAACTACTAAGGGTGCTCTGTAGACTACCCTCTTTAGAGCTAAATACAACAGTGTCAAAACTTACTGAGCTCCGTAATCTACTGTTGCCAGCTGAGGCTAGGAACCGTGCAAGAGAGCACTCAGAGGATTTTTATGGCACATACAGTGTTTCATGAATGAAAGGTAGGAGCCTTCTCATAAACAATTTGTCCTCTGACGTTATATTCTTAATTTAGCATGGTACTTAAGCATATGGTGCAAGGTGTGTGCGTACAGCTACCCGTCTGCTGAAATACCTAAGTGAAACTTTGTATTAATATATCCAGTGGACAGGACTGCTGAATGATCTAGAAATGGCAATTCAATGTTCAACTGCAAAAAGCTTAGTTTGTTAACATGCTTTCTGCGTAAGTGAGCATGTGTTAATAAAATGCATTTACATGGAGCACCTCCTTCAGTTTTCTGCATTTTTGAAGTATCCCATTGAGGAGTGGAGCTTGTCGGAACAAAAGACCTTCTAGTTCAATGGAGGAAAATCCACACCTCCTAACTTTGATTTGTCCAGCTTTATTACATTAGAAGTTGCTCTTTTCAGTATCTCAGCATCTTCTTCCAACTGTACCAGCAGATACTGGATCAAGTATAAAGTTATGCATGGAAGACCTTGTAGAAGAGCAACTTCATGTGAAATCAGGACTATAAAATCAAGGAGTTTACTAAAGGATCTTTTTCCAGCTATTCTGTATCTTCATTTTTGTTATATGTTGAGATTTGGAAAACTCCTGCATTGTGAAAACACGTGGTTCATTGGTTGTTCCTTCTTACACAGCATGTTCACAAGCCAGGGCAACAAAGTAGCAGCCACTTAAGCTGCCCTTGAGTAAACAAAATTTTCTGTTTCAGGCTTGGCAGCATTACTTACTCACCAAGGGGAAAATGAGAAGTAGGGGAAGAAAATCTGTTTAAATTCAATGCATTCTCCTAAATCAACTTCTGCTTGCTAGCGATTCGGTGAACATGCTTTTGGAAATATTTTATGGCAGAGTTTTTCATTCACTTACAGCTTGTCCCTGTAGAGCTTTTCCAGGCATCTCCTATCTTTTGTATGTGGGCAGCTGGTATACAGCTATTCACTACAGAAATGGTATATCAGTATTTCCATGAAGTGAGAGCAAATACCAAACCTTTACACTTGTATAACTCGTTGTTAGGGCTTATACTCGTATAGCTATTTCTATAAAGCTCTTCTTCAGAAACTGCATTATTTGAACCAGTAAAAATAAGTCCATAAAATCACAGGAATGAGAGATTAGAATACTTAATGGTATTGCATAGTCTAAATTTGAGTTCTCCTTTAAAAAAAAAAAGCACCAGAAAATATAGTGCTTTCAGTAATTCCTTGGAACTGCTTAGATAAAGACAGGATTTTATTTTAAAATAATCATTCAGAAAAATACCATCGTCAGAAAAGATACTTCAGTGGCAAATTTTCAGCCTAAGCATGAGGTTTATTGCCTTAGAGAAAAAAATGGTTACTGTTGTTTTCTGTTTTATTTATCTTCTCATTATATATACATATATATACACAGGTTTTCTTTGATAAGAGAAAAAATGACCTAGCACAGCGCTGGCAGTTGACCGTGGGAGGAACGCGGCTTCTCCTTTGCCTGTTTTCCTTTCCTTGTTAGTTCCCTTTCGTAAACAGGGAGTGAAGGACAGCTCCGCTTGTGACTGCTTTTCATGTCACTTAGAAGACATTTCTGAGAGTGTATTTTGTGTCCCAGTTTTGCCTTGAGTGTGACATTAGTTGCCATTAGTACAGAGCAATAAAAAGAGACCCAGACACAAGCGCCTAGGCCATGGGTGTTAGTTTTCTTAGGTGGCAAACAAGTTTCTAAATCTCCAGCTATCCCTGAAGACTGCTGCATACAATGAAAATTATGAGTTGCTCTGCCAGCGTATCTGGCTTTCAATCCAGCTTTTCTCCTGTTTCGTTTCAGAGCCCCAAATAAACAAGTCTGTGCAGTAGGAATGAGATTTTTGAAGGCAAATAAGGTATTTCCGTGCCCACATCCTCCACTGAAAACTGTGGTTTTGGAACTTGTCAAATGAAAAGAACAGCCCGAAAGTTTTTAATGTACTTAAAGTAATTTAATTTTTTTTTCCATCAAAAAGTTACACGCTTTGACTCTGAGGTGGGAAAGGAACGAAGGGGCAGCTGAGGGTAGCAGCTGGCATTGGCAGTTTGCATTAGCAGTAACGTGATGAACAGGAACCACGAAGCCAGCTACAGCCCTGCTCGTAATCTCAACTAGTTAGCAGGTAAGACCATGTTTTCCATCAGTGCCATCCTCAGAGATGTGAGTGCAACTCCACACTTACCTGCATCTCATTTTTAGGGCATTTACTTAGTTGTTGGACCATGCGATCCGTCGGGAAACTCCTCTGCTCGAGGGACGAGTTCCAGGCCATGCCGAGTTGTACAAAATACATTTTTTTAGGGGAAATAGCTCTCTCCCCAGGCCAAGCCCCAGCCTAGTGAGTCCCCTCACCAACTGAGTCCCCTTACATTCCTTGCAGTTAGCAGTTGATTATATCTACTAAAATTCTGATATTGCCACTTGGTATTGTGTGCCCTGCCCTTTCACTGTGGAGTGGTCAACTGCATCTAAAAAGAAACATAGGGTAAAGTTCACTAATAGGAAAACTTCCCGACAGAAGCAAGTATGTGGCAAGAGTTGTCTCCCAGGCAAGTAACTGGACCCCTGAACAAGCATATTTAAGGCCAGATTGCATAAAGCACTAAGAATATGACACAAGTGTTAAAACAGAAGGGATTTTGGATGTCATGAACATAAATATCCTAATATTTTTGTAAATTATTTGCTGAAAAAATGCATTTTAAAGAGCCATGTGATTTGCTGAATTACTCTGAGAGTAGTTTTGCTTAGGGCAAAACCAGAAAGGGAAAGTCTGCTATCAACACTTTCAATTTTAAATTCTCGAATTTAAGTCAATTTTCGTAACAGATTTTCCCTCTGTCTTTTCTTTTATAGAGCAAGACATACTATTTTGGAGTAATTGAAACATTTCTTCTTATTTGCAATGATGTTTCACTCAATCAATTTCACTTGAACAGAAACAGGTTTGCAAGAGAGAAAGGAGAAGGTTGTTTTGACTGGCTTGTTTAATGTGGGACTAGGTGCTTTTGTGGTTTCCTCAATGGAGGAAAAATTTTGTGCAAGGCCAAATTGCTTATTATTTTTAATGTGAGATTCAGACAATGAATGACATGCATAGAGCTTAGTTCAGACCATCTGTTTTTATTACTAATATCCGTTTTATAATATTTTCCTTTTATTTCTTTCCTTTCCCATTACTCAGTGTTTCCCATTCAGCCAGAGGCGCTTCTCTGTTAATGTTTCCTCTCTCTTGCACTTTTTAAAATATATTTTACTTTGTTTTATTTTACTGCCAGGCTATCCAGCTTTTCTTTCTCAAAAGCCTAGAGAAAAAAAAATCACTTATTCTTGTGAGCTGAGCAAGCCGAGGCAGGTGGGCTGTTCTCTCCTACCCTTGCAGTTTGTGGCTTTTGTTGCTTGTTTGCTTCTTAGCTTCATCAGCCATGCCAAAGGGGGAGCTCACTGTGACCACCTGACAGGAGAAAACCTGGCTTGGTCTAATCCATGTATTTTTCCCTAAGACGGTGTCCCTTCTCCCATCCAGAAACCACATTTTAATTACAGTACTCGTTCGAACTCTAATGTTGGACAAAATGAATATTCAAGTTTTCCTAAAGTTTCTGTGAAATATCTTTTTCCTCTTCAGTCTTATTTTCTTTAACTGCAGTGTGGAGAAGGAAGGAGGAGGAATTAAAACAAGGACAAAGTTTGGCAGAAGCAAACAGCACAGAACTTGTATTTTTAAAAGTTAAAAATTGCCTCCCAGCAAGAAAGGAACTAAGAGAGAAAAAAATCCATAGAAAACTTTGGGTTTGAAACTGTGTTTTGGAGGAGGAAATAAACTCTTCCATACTCCTCTACAAACTACAAACCTTATTTTAGCAGAGATGGGTCTGTGTGCAGGTTCTGCCCTAGAGAGACAACCAGCTCCTTATTTCCAGCCTTAAGGCATTCCCTCTGAATCCCCAGCTCCACCGGCAGCCTCATTTTATTGTTGCCTGCACCAGCCAGCATCAGAGGAGAAGTTTAGTTTCCTTATTTATGGAAGGCATCCAGAAATGGGGGGGTTACAGTCCACATAGTGTAATACTACTACCCCTGACTGCCTGCCAGGGATGCTGATAGGGACGAAAGCTGCTGCCCATCATTTTGTAAGCAAGAGCTATTGCTGCCTGCTATAGTGGGGAGGAAAATTACAGTGACAAATGATAATGTTGTTGACTCCCTGGTAAGAAAGTGGGAGCTTTATTGCTCCACAGTCAAACAAACAGCTTCCTTTGTAGCTAACGAATAGGTCAGATCTAAGTAAGTCAAACATAATCTCAGATAAACCCTGCTTAATATAAAAGCTCAAAGCAATTAAACCCCCAAAACTCCATCAGTTGTTCCGTGGTGACATTTATTACGCAAATAGTAAAAAAAAAAAAAAAAAAAAAAAAAAAGACAAAAATCTCATGTTGGTTTGAGTGGTTCATTTGGCAATGGAAATTCTAAGGAGAGTTAATATTCAGAGCAGGCTTTCTGTGGTTGCTTTGGGGCTGTATTTATATTTCATGAGAAGATTCTAGCTTAAGGTGCAGCATTTGTTGTATTTATTACCTTGGGATATTGGCAACTCTCCGGGAATTCAGATTGAGGAGACCTACGTTCTCGGCTCCAGCAGGCACCAGGAGCAGGTCCTGAGACCTCGCAGCAGAGCAAGGCAGGCAAATGGCAGATTAAATCTTTCATTCCTGAGGGCACAGGGAAGGTACATAAGCTACACAGACACCATTTGTGCTTTTTGTTGTTGTTGTTGTTGTTTTTTTAGAAAAGAGACTAAAATGATCAGTGTGTTTCACTGGATGAAATGAAAGCGGTTACGTGCCCCTGCTCTGCACAAGGTAGATCCGCAGCTTTCGCGGTGCCGCTGAGACCTTGTGGCTGTTCCTGCAAGACGATTCCTGAATTTGCCCAGGTATCTCCTCTTAGACCTGTAATCTTCTGCTGTGACCAGCAAGAGGTTTCCTTGCACCAAGATTTTCCTCTGAAGAGTTAGAAAGTAACTGACCACTGAGTTCATTTTTAGCCAGTGATAGGTGATAGATTAAAGGACTCATGTTCTTGTTTAAGAGTTTTTTAACTATTGCCAGCAAGGGCTTCTGCTTGTCTCTTGATGCTGCTCCCAGGAAGCCTCCGTTTCTGAAGGGAGGAACGACAACTTTTAAGTAGTCTCAGAGGCAAATGTGTGTTCATGTGATAGAGAAGTAAATACAGATTCATTCTCCTAGCATTACTAGATACATTTCAGTTTTGCCTTAGCATACATAAAAGTGTCTGACACTAGCTATTTTTAAACTACTTTTCTTAAAGAAATTGTTTTTTAGATCCTGGTTGAGCAAAGCAGCCCTTGTGGAAAGATGCCTGTGCCTAAAGCTGTTCCTGAAAACCCAGCTCCAGCCGTTGCCCTAGGGTTGCCCACCTTCTGGGGGAGCAGTGTGTGGACACTGCGTCAGGAAGCAGCCCTGTCGCCTCCGTAGGAAGTTAGTTTCATGTTTTTGCAGCTGCTAAGCCGTGGTATTTTACTCTGAAAAACAGCTTCAGAAGAGGAGGTGGAACAAAAGATGGGAAGATGACAAATAGGACTTTTAACTAGAGTAAGAATCGTGATCACTGGGCTACAGGATAAACATCCACACAAGAGTGGAGAAAGGGATTAAAAGGACTAAGACTGGCAGTCATTACTACCAACCTAATGTTATTTATTTAACACTTTAGCTGTGCTCTAGGTATTCAGGTGAACTTTGGACATGTTTACACCCTTTAAAACTCTTGCTGGAAATCTGAGGTAAAAAGAGGCGATGAATTTTTAATGAAGCTAAAAAAAGCTAGACTCATTTGGAAATCACAGCATAAATGTCTATGCAGCACTCAGCACAAAGGAATAAAGTAATGAATAATAGCAGCCAAATACAGAGAGAATTTAAGAAACAATACCAAAGTCCAACTGAAGTTGGAAGTGCCTTACTGACTTACAACGGCCAAGATTGTGTCGGTTCATGGTGCCTATTGAGACAGGGAATGGAAAAAAAATCATAAACATGTGAGGGAGGAAGGAGAGAGAGATGAGCTATTTCTGAGGGAGGCCAATGTTCTCCACAGAGAGTAGTTCACAGAAATTGCTGTTTATGTTTCTGGTAAGTTATGCTGTGATCTCGGGGGCGTTTATGTCTGGACTGTTTTCGGCAGTGGAGTGGAGGCCTCGCCGTGCAGTTTGCACAGTAGCTGATGTGACACCATGTTAGTGCTGCAGTGGCAGAGCGTGAAGCTATGGTTTCCCATGGCAGAAGCATGACTTCTCTGGCGTTTGTTTGGTGTTTTATCAATGGAATAAAAAAGATGCAGCAAACAATCTCTTTTTTTTTAAAAAGAGTAAATCTTCCAGAATTCCTCACTAGCAGGTTTTGGCAGTGCTCTGCAATAAGCATTTCAGCCTTTGCCCCTTCCATTTTGGAAGTACGCAACTTGAGCTCTCTCATCCTTTGGTTTAAGGAACTAAGGTAACATGTCCCTCTGATATTTTTGCTTGCTAAAAATGTGCTAGTTTTAAGTTTTCAGTGCTGCATGTGTGCCCTCGCCTGCATTACTTAGGAAACCTGTGCTGTAACTTGGCCATTGGCAAATCTCAGAACTTCAGTTATTCAGTTTAGATGAATATTTAAAACAGCACGTACAAAAATAGAGCCCAAATTCCTGAAAAACTTTGGAAGACTGCCTTCCTCAGCATGCTGTGAGGGTTGAAACTTCCTATCTCCTCACAAAAATATTTGCCTCATGAGTCTCAATGATTTTCCCCTTTGCTTGTGTGTTTGACGCCTCAATATCTGCTTTCCTTGTACCTTTGCCTCTACCAGGTGACATCAAAGGGAAGATTTACAAAAACTCCTTTGACTTTGACTTCTTTTGATGTTCTTGCGATGCCAGAGAGCTGCTGATGCACGCTATCCAGTCCAGACCGATAGCTTAATACTTTGAGATTTCATGTTTGGGGGACTTCTGGAGTTGCCGCGATGGTTTCATTCATATTGGCCAAGTCTTTTCTTGCCGTGTATAAATCAGGCAAGAACCAACTTCTGCAGACTGTCCTTTTGGCAAACTGTGTATTTCTGAGAGCTTCTCAAGAAAATTCTCCCTACTTCTTTCGTTATAACCAGTCCACTGTTGTACGTGGCAGTGACAGAGAGGCAGAAAACCATGTTCAGCCCACGCTTTCACTTGGTCTGAGCAGGGCTGAAAAATGAACATCTGCACATACCAACTTTACCACCATTTCCAGCACCAAGAGAGCTATACCAGTGCTACCATTGGTCTTTCCCAAAAGGCTGCTTAGTGCCAGTATTAAAATCTCCATGTTGTGCTAAGTATATTTGGGTCTATTATTTGACTGCTTTGCCCATCCATGACTGTAATGACTGTTTTGCAACAATATGTTTTCAGTGTAAGGAGCAATTATACTTCACGCCTCAGGCGGTTTAATTTGTCATTACCACATTAAACTCTAAGGCTGTTTCCCTGCCTCAGATCCACAACATCTGTCACCACCTGTCTCAATAAGTTTGTCTGCTCTGCTAGTCACTGTGCTATCAGATTGACTCACCATCAAGCTGAAAAGTGGTTCTAGCATTTCTGATATTACAAGCAAAATTGATACTGTGTTTTTTCCCCCCTCAGAAAGCAGTATAGATCACATATGTAAGCCTTTTAAGAGAAACTTTTAAGGAATTCCTATAACAAGGAAAAAAATTGCTCATTAAGAGTAAATAGGTAACAGTAAAAGCAATCTTGATTAAGGAGCATAATCTTATTTGACATGACTCATCAGAGCTTAGTGGGTATCAGTGGAACTTTGCTTATTTATTTCATCTACAAATTTGGTTCAGGTGGTAAATTAGATTTAACTGCTATCCTCTGATTCCTTTTGTAAAATAACTGAACTATTTAGGATAGAAAGTCAGTTTTCAGAACTCCGTTTGTAGAACTCATTTAATCTTTAACCACCTTACATGTGAAGGCAGCATATAGAAAATTACATCCCTAAAAACTCGCATTTCTCTAGTAACCTGTGGAAATTAATCATCTACTGCTTCTAGTGTACAAAAGGAAAGAGGAGAAATTAATACCTATGTATCCAGCTGGGGGACGAGAGAGGTTGGATAGCAGTCACAAGTCACCCTTACACTGGTGAAGAATAAGAACTTTTCCCCCACTCCTTGATGTGCTATATTCATTATGCTTCTAAGGCAGAAAAAAAAAGAAATTTCAAAATATACGATGGACCCTTCTTTGTTCATAATCAGCCAAAGGAAGCAAGTAAAAGTGTGTGTAGGCAAAAGTGAGTGTAGGTATCACCGACAGGCAATCTGTGAGAACGACTGCAGGTGACATAATGCTGTTCTTCTTGCATAGATTGCAGATTACCTGCTAAGCAAACCCTCCTTTCTGATCCTTGGATGTTTTTAGGCACAGATCTCCTCTGTATACATGGTGTAAACCCACGGAATAATTCCACCATTCATAGGGTGGTTTCTACCTGCTCTTCCCTTTTCTCGTTTCTCTGCTGACATTACCATTTCCACGTCAGTCCTTCCTCAGTTTGGTTTCTGTGTCTGCTTCTTAAAAGCCTCCACTCCAAAGGCTGTCAAGTTGCCTTCCAATCTCACAACCTGTCACTGGAATAAATGCGGATGTCCTGCAAAATAAGCACGTGGGACTTCTGAAACTGCCTGATACTTTATGACTATTATTTTTGCCTTTCAAGAGTTGAAATTAAATTAGCCTAGTTCATTTCTGGAAGAGCAGATGCCAGCCATTTGTGCGACCATCAATCCCTCCACAGGCATCATTAACAGAAGCTTCTCCTCTGGGCTCTGCATATTGTTAGTGCCAGGCAACGACTCTCTGGGCATATGAGTCAGTGTTTCACAAATGCTAATGTGCCATTTTTCCTTCTGTTAGATTGCTACAATTACCATTCTGTAAAATAAACCCTAAGTCACTGTTAATTTAAAAAAAAATATGAGGCTGTTGGTTAAGGTAAGGGACATCATAGGAGTAGAGTCAGTTCTGCATGTTTCTAGGCTCCGTTTTAATGGAACCGAGACACTGCTCATCTGGAGATTGAGTACTTGATGTCGTCCTCTGCTCCCAGAACCAGAAGAGCAGGGCCCTGGCTCAAAGTCCTACCTAACGGGGCAGATGATAGAGAAACCTTGAGGCAAAAAGCCATGAACTTGAAAGCAGAGATCAAATTCAAAAATAAGAAGGAGAAATTCTCTATTTCCCAGCTATTCCCTGTTGCAGCCCTCCCTGTTTAAGCTCGTAGATGCTCTAGAGATGTCCTGCCTGGTGCTTATTCCTACAGGCATTATAAATGACTTTTTTTTTTTTTTTTCTATAGCTCTGCTGTATTTTAAAGGATGTCACAAGTTGTATTTTAATTAAGGAAAAGTGTTAAGGAAGTGTTTTCCACTTACCAGCACCTGGTCATAACCAGCAAAGCTTTCTGGCGTATAGTAACATATTGCAAGGTGCACTGGTGCCTGCGGGTCCGAAAAGGCTTTCAGTTGAAAGGGAAATCAAAATATTTGGCAACATCTAATTAACATGTTAACTGAACTATAAATATGGTTTTCCTAAAAACTGAAATCTGTTTAGGAGTAGTAATATAAATGCTGAAGCTATTACAACATTTTATTTTCTTTTTGCTAAATTGATTGCATTGTAAATGCTCTTTAATTTACACCATTTTCCAGTAATAAAACTCAAGAGAATACTGATAGGCCAAAACTAGGGTTCAGCTGTAAACTGAGGGGGAGGGAGCTAATTTTAGCTTAGATTTTACAGACCACTTTCAGAATCATAGAATCATAGAATCATCGAATCACAGAATGCCTAAGGTTGGAAGGGACCTCTAGAGGTCATCTAGTCCAGCCCCCCTGCACACGCAGGGCCACCTAGAGCCTGTGGCACAGGGCTGCATCCAAGCGGGTCTTGAAGATCTTCAGAGAAGGAGACTCCACAACCTCTCTGGGCAGCCTGTTCCAGTGCTCTGTCACCCTCACTGTCAAAAAGTTTTTTCCTTAAGTTCCTCTGGAACTTTTGGTGCTTAAGTTTGTGGCCATTTCCTCTTGTTCTGTCAGTGGCCACTACTGAAAAGAAGCTGGCCCCATCCTCCTCATTGCCTCCATTGAGGTACTTATAGACACAGATGAGGTCCCCTCTCACTCCTCTCTTCTCCAGGCTGAACAGGCCCAGCTCCCTCAGCCTCTCCTCACAGGGCAGATGTTCCAGGCCCCTGATCATCCTCGTGGCCCTGCGCTGGACTCTCTCCAGCAGCTCCACATCCCTCTTGTACTGTGGGGCCCAGAACTGGACACAGTACTCCAGATGTGGCCTCACCAGGGCTGAGTAGAGGGGCAGGATCACCTCCCTCGACCTGCTGGAGACACTACTCTTAATGCATCCCAGGACCCCATTGGCCTTCTTGTCCACGAGGGCACACTGCTGCCTCATGGTCAACCTGTCGTCCACCATGACGCCCAGGTCCTTCTCAGCAGAGCTGCTCTCCAGCAGGTCGGTCCCAGCCTGTACTGGTGTCTGGGGTTATTTCTCCCCAGGTGCAGGACCGTGCACTTGGCCTTGTTGAATTTCGTAAGGTTTCTCACTGCCCAGTTGTCCAGTCTGTCCAGGTCCCTCTGGATGGCAGCGCAGCCCTCAGTCTTAATGTGAATCGTTCTGCCTAGTAAATAAATATAATGAAGTTAGGTTCCTCATAAGAAGATAAAGCTTTAAACTATTTAAAAATAACTCACTGTGAGCTATTACTTCTTCATAGTAATGAATATTCTCATGAAGTTTTTTGCCTGGGTTCTCAAGCTGATGTGATTTGGATAATCACATTAGAAAGAAACACAGAAAAAAACCTTTCTGAAACTTGCCTGTTCCTCCTTGCGAGTTGTTTTCATTTGGTTACAGAAATGTGCGAATTTTTTTCCTCCTGAAACTGTCCAGTATTTTGTAATTGATCCTGCTCCTTTCCCGCAATATGGGCAGGTGGTGTTGGATGTAGGAAAGCGACTCCTTTCAAAGGCCATAGGGAATACAGTGATCTTTGGATTGTGAGAAGCTGCAGTGCTGGTGTCTACACTGCTGCACTTCTCCGTAACCTCCCTGGGCCCTCAGACATAGGGATGGCCCCACTTACAAGGAAATGTCTGCCAAGGACCCGCTTCAAAGGAGAAGCCACGTAACACCTCTCGGTATAAATTCTCAGCTGATTTCTGTGGAGCTACCTGGAGAGGAAGAGGCTTGAAGTAGCTCTATTTCACTCCCTGCATTTCCCCATATGCCTCCTTCCATCCCAAAAGCGTCTTTATGTGCCTCTCCGAAGTAGAACAATTTCTCTTCTATTTTGCAAACGTAAGGTCCATATCAGAAATCCTGATATTAGTAAAAGTTAGGCTACTGAGAAGACCTCAGAGGAACTGCTACAAATCCTAAGTGTTGATGCTGGTATTAGTCTCATTAACTTTGCTAATGTAGTGGCAGCATGGGGATATGCCAATGGAAGACTGTTGCGAGAGGCGGATTGGGCACATGAAATATGAAACTTCTGCTTGTCTATAGCCTAAGTGGCAGCTAGTTTTGATCACTGTGCTCCTGCGTCGAGCAGCTTGGGGCTGGCCTGGCTGTTCTCTGCCAGATACTTCGCAAATAAATACAGATGAGGGTGGAAAAGATGTATTTCCTCTCCAGTTGCTCTTGAGAATGTACCCGTACTGAATGGACCTTCTGGTTTACTGAGTTCATTTATGTGTTCTCACAGTCATGACATACAGTAGTAATACATTCTCTGCTATCAAAATACATGTTCAGCCCAGCAGTTTCTCAGCATCTATCGAGATGGAGTTTTGGAGTCACACTTGTCTTTTGTTAGAGAGTTCTCCCAGTTTCCAGGCCAGCTTTATCTAAGGCTGGTTTATATATTGGTTCTGTGCCAGCAGTATGCAATAACTTAAATCATTTTTTCTCTACATGATACTTACACCAGGACATTTGGATGATGAGCTGTAGGCAGCGATGACAGTGCAGTCTTGGCATCTCTTTTTGGGGTGCTAAACAGTGTGCTCTGCTCGATAGAGCTGCCCAGTTCCAGGTCATGGTAAAAGACTTAGTGCCTTTTCTGTCTGAGTTCGATTTTTCATCAGTCTAAACGATCAGAACCATCCATAGTATTCAGCAGAAGTTTTCTGAATGTCTTTTGCATCAGTCCCTTGTACAAGACTTCCCCTGCTCTGCTGTAAGTTCCTTGTCATTGGTGTCATTAGTTCCTTGTCATCCTTAAAAAGATATACCTTTTTAAGGTATGCTGGAATTGAAAATACACCAAATTGTTTTGCTGGTTCTAACCAGCATAAAGTACCATCCTTCTTTTCTGTGTTTGTTATATGAATATACAGCGTTTGGCTTGATTAAGAGTAATGGCGTCATTACTATTTGTCCATATAACTTAAAGGATGTCTTTGTGCAGATAAAAACATGAATTGCTTCTGACAGTCTGAGGCTACTATAGGCATAATTAATAGCGGCTGTTAAATTTTGCCCTATACATGAAGCCATTAATTGTCCTACTTTGACTGTATAACATCAGTCATGTATAACCTACATTAATAATAAATATTTCTAAGCGCTTAAGCAATTAGATCAAAAGCTGCTTGTATTTCTCATTTATGAAGAGATGTAAAGCACAGAGGAATGGTTTGCATTTATAAATTCCAGGGCAGACACTGTTTTGTTCAGTAGTTGAAATAGGATCCCACATGCATTTATGGATTTTGTGTGGTTTCTCAAGCCACTGTTACCTACACTGAAAATCTGTGTCCTTTCCTGACTGAATGCGGTCTGAGCTCACAAGTGCTGCTCAGCTTTCTAGCGTGTGGCCAGCTCAGCTGTCCTTATCCTTCCCACCCTGCCTCCGCACTCTGTGGTTGCAGCACATCTGGAAGAAACTAGGCACGAAAGCAAATAGTTCTGTACAGATGTTCCCCTAACTTCCCATTCCTTGGTCTTCGGTCTTTCCATGCAGACTCCTTCCTGCCCTCTGCAGCATGGGAGAGGGACGGCACTTTGTGTCACCTGCTTTGCTGTTTTCCACTCAGCTGGCCCCAGGCTGCCAGCATAGCACTCGCTGGCTCCAGACTTGCAGCCGTCCTCGCACACAGTCCACCGTGCCAAGAATGTGCTCCGGTACCCAGCCAGCTGGCCACGGGGGTTAGCTGCATTCTGCTTAAGCCCCAGAATTAGGTTTAAGGAAGCACATTGTTGGCATCTGTAGCAGAAACACCCATCGCAGCAGAAACACACACCGTAGGCCTGGGATTCCTTGCCAGAAGCAAATTGAGTTGAAACAAGAATAGTAAAAGGCAAAGGTGCTAAACGGAGGCACAACAAAGAGCGATGAAAGCAGTTTCCTCTCTTTGCTGTGTGGAGACTGACCGGGCACATGGCAGTGTCCCAGGAGCTGCACTCACTGATCCCTCCTGGATACTGTTCCCCTAAAACTGGGAGAAACGAAGGGCAAGAGGAGGGCCTGAGGGGAGAGATTTCCCTTTGGGAGGATTCAGGTGGCTATCAGCAAGCTATTCTACCAGGCATGCTAGGAGACATTTTCTCACTTGTCCACAGAGCTTGTTTTGGGACTTGTTTGCAGGTCACATCATAAAGGCCTATGAGCAATTGGAACAGAGGAATGGCAAGGCGGTGTGTCCTTCCCCTCAGATTCATTATGGTTTTGACCAAAGTTTCTGTCCAAAGTCCCTGTTCTGACAGACAGCCAATGAAGCACTGGAACAGGCTGCCCAGAGAGGTTGTGGAGTCTCCTTCTCTGGAGGTCTTCAAGACCCGTTTGGATACAGCCCTGTGCCATGTGCTCTAGGTGGCCCTGCATGTGCAGGGGGGTTGGACTAGATGACCTCGAGAGGTCCCTTGCAACCTTAGGCATTCTATGATTCTATGATTCTATGAATGTGAAACAAGAAGCCCCAAATTCTCCAGAATGTGGAGAAACATCCTTAAGGTCTGTGCAGCAATTCCCTCTCCTTCTCATCATCTCCACTCCAGAATTTGTTGGCTTCTGCCTTTCTTTACTTTGTTGCTGTGTCCTTAGTGGGTTGCCCACACTGTAGCAGATTAAAGAATGGAGATCGGCACTGGAAGCTCTATTGATATACCTTATCTCACCCTCTGCTTTTCAGGGAGAAGAAATGTCATATTTACTTTAGACTTTGAAGACAAAGTTTTAATAAAATAAAGCTTTCAGCAGTAGTCTTGCTCTGATATGACCCACTGTCTTGTGGGCTCACACCTGCAGTCTGAGACAGCCCAGTGTGCAGATTAACAAGGAAGGATATAAAAATGATACAACTTGCCAGGCAGAAATGAAGGTGGAGAAAATTGTTTCTTTCAAGAAAGGAAGAAACATGTTGAGCTCGAGTATCTCTGCAGGCACTTAGGAGTGTGGAAGGCAACCACTTTGCCTAGGAGCTTAAGCACATCTGCCACCATGAAAGGAGAAGAAAGCAATGAGAACCATTGCTGCAAAAATGCTAACAAGAAGTAGTGAGCTCAGGGTGGTTCCCAGTCACACTATGATGGGAGGAACAGGAGCAGAGGGTGTAGGAAGGGTTATGCAACAAGAGGTGGAAAAGACAGCTACCTGCAATGCAGTGCAGGTTCTGCACAGACGGCACTAGCAGACCCCGTGGAGTCAGGCAGGCACTGAGGAGTCTCACAAGACTTCCAAGAAGAAGCTGAAAGAGCTGGAGGTGCTGTCCTCACCTGCAGAGAGCCTGAAATTGCATGCAGAACTGCAGTACCCTTTGTTTCTGGTTTGCATTTTAATTCTATATATTGCACTTGGTGGGATACTAAACAGCTCCTTGATTGTTTAATAAGGATGGGCAGCCAGCTCAGCTCACTGCGCATTCCTTTGTCTTCCCTGAAAGTTTAACACAGTTTTATGTTTGGCATTTGCCATTCTCCTCATTGTGCGAGTGTGTAGTGTGTCTTGTTACTTCTAATGAGATAAGTTACCACTATTATGCCAAAAAGTTTTATTAAAATATTAGAAAACTGTAAGCAGTCTACGTAAGTCAGTTAGATGGCACTCCAAGAGCATAAACTAGGAGTCCCTGAGATAGATTCTGCTGACATTTTATACGGTAAGAAAATCAACCCTTATCAATGCCATCCATACAATTATTCTGGCACGGTACGCCTTATGAGAATGGGCAGGCTCTCATCACAGGATAATGAACTCAAAAAATCCCACACAATACAGCAACCAATTTAAAGCACACTTAACATAAAAGTACAATGTGACCCACAATAAAGCACAGCCTCTGCAGGAAAAATATCAGCTGTTCAAATCACCATCGTTGTCCAGGATATGAACACCGCAGATGGCTGGAATTTTCATTTTCACTATTGAACCTGGGTTTGTATTGCTGATGGGGAGGAAATTAAGATAGATGCTTTCATCATTTACACAAATTACTGAGGAAGTCCATAGGAGTCCAGAATTCAGTTCATTTGTCTCTGTTTAGTGTTTGTCTCTGTGTTCATATAGATAACACAGAGCACAGTAGCACATCGCCGTAAATATGATGCTTGTAATAAAAACGTGCGCACATTAGCTGTATGCACGTTCCTCTGGAAGTACCTGGAATCCTGTCCTCTCTGCCAAATGGTTCGATGCTAAAAATTCCCTTGCTATAGAAGCGATGAAGATTAGCCACTAATAAAAAGGTTGGACTGTTTTGCTCAATCTGTTTTCTTTTGTTTTATTTTATTTTATTTATTTTTATTTTATTTTTTTTTTTTTTATTTTATTTTTTTTTTTTTTATTTTATTTTTTTTTTTTTTATTTTATTTTTTTTTTTTTTATTTTATTTTTTGAGTAAGAGACTACAGATCAACCAGAAGCAGTGAGTTTGGAGTCCTCTAAGTTCTCTGCCTTCTAGATGGGGAGATTAGTCTGGAAGTGGTTATTTTTTGAAAAGAAGGAGACTATTCACCATATATGACCAGATCAGACACACTTTTGAGAAGCGTTTGTAGACTCTTTCTCTGCTGCACCTTATTCCTGCACTTCCTAAGGAAACGTCGTGCGCTGTAAAGCACCCGGTCCTGGTTCCTGCCTGTCTTCCAGCTCCATGAAGTGCAGAACAATGGGATTTGCGCATGGTGCGTTGCCAGCGTCTGGGTGATCCGGGATTTGCCTTGGGGATTAGATGATTTATTTTGTTTACATGTAATTTGTGTTATCCAACTGAAATGCCACTCTGCTTCTTCAAAATGTTCTGGTCTCCACATCGCTTCCATTTAGGGTCACAAGTAATCGGCTTGTGCAGGTCACTTACGTAAGAGATTGAAACAAATAAAATCAATCGATAAATCAAGGGGTTCAGTCCCATTTGAAAGTTCTTTTGTGTGTGTGTGTGTGTGTGAAAGGAAGCTCTACTTTCTCTTTCCTGAAGGATCTCCCGTATCTTCTGAAGGTCCTGTTTGTCCGTGTGGCTCCTATTGCAAAGCGCTGACTTGGCCGTAGCTGGCAGCACCCTGTGCGATTCTGCTTTTTCTCTAGGTATCATAAACAGCTAAGCATTTTGAGCTGATGCTTTGCTTTGCTTCAGGAAATCTTTGGCACATTTCTGGCTCAGTGAGGTTAGACCCTGGAGGCCTTTTGGTAACTGCCTTTGTAGTCTCCATTTTTTTAAATGGAGATGGATCATAAAACAGGGAAGAGACCTTTCACAAGCTGCTCAGGGAAATCTTCTCCTTTAACCTGAGGGTGAGATTATCAAGCAAAGAAGGACATACCTGAAACAAGAGTTTACAAATAATATTAAGGTTCATGACATTCCTATAGTGCAGTTGCTCGTTTGTGCAGTTTTTTCTGCCTTGTTCCCCTGATACCTTTGTGACATTCATCTTTGATCTATCTGCAAATTCTGTTTTCACAGCAAGTGACTTTCTAATCTTGTTTTGGATCTTACTAAAGAGGTCACTGTAATAATACCCCGGAACAATGATTTCCACATGCATTATAAATCCTTTCCAAATGTATCTTGGAGAATGAGACTATTATATACAAAGAAATTTAGAGCAGGCGCTCAGTGTATAATGAAGAATTTAAGAGTTTGAAAGGAAATAATACTGTTTGACTTAACAAGATGGTCTCTGTATAGGCTGCTAGGGCTTTTGATGTTGCTCTCTCTCCAGGGCTATATGAGCAATTTTTATTCTGTTTTTCATCATAATTCCTTATTATTGCAACATTTCCTACTAAGACAAATGCTAACTGGTGGCAGTTCTACTTCTGGCAGCAAGCCAGCCTCTCAAGTTGTATCATTTCTTTCTGATACAGAGATTCCTCTCCATCACATGCAGTGGTTTAGTCCTAATTACTCTGCCCTTATATTGACTTCATCTTGTTCAGTAACATAGCTTGCTACTCTCAGAAGTACAAATGAATAATTCTATCATCTAACATGTTTTAAATTTCCTTTTCCTTGCTCGACTTTCCAATCATACTAGTGTTTGCATGTGTCCTATTTGTATGAGTTTTCGTCAATCAAGTCCCAGCAGTTGACTTTGGCTATTGCTATGTATGCTGCAGTTGGCTAAATTAAACTTTCTATACAGTTTCACCTCTGGCCTCAGTTTGACTTCACCAAATAGTGATGCTTTCTTTATTATATTTTACCTCAGTATAATACAGAGGCAAACAATAGTATTTACTCCTCTGTCTCTTGGGTTTGATGGGAAGTATATTTATTACATATATGGCTAAAAGTAGTTGTGTGGTGTCTGTTTGTGCCAGATATTTAAATTAAATTTAACATTTCAGTTGTTTTTCTGCAGAAATGCAAAAATCTGAGTTTCCTGTAAAAGAAAAAACTACTATTTCCCAGATGAAAGAATTTGGATTGGGTGTGATGTATCTCACTTCCTTTCACAATTACAAATGCTGGAATCTCCCTCCATTTCCTGCCTTCCTTAGTTGCAGTTTGCTGCTTCTGTCTCTCTCAGCTGTCACTGTACAATATCTTGTATGCCTAGAATACATACACAGCTATATGTGTGTGTGTGTATATATGTGCATCTCACATACAAATCTGTTCTTGTCATTGCACTGTTTGGCACTAAATCAGTTTGTAAAATGCTGGTGGCAGAGCTGTAACTTGTTGGCATCCATATGACATTAAATGCACTGTGAACACTCAAAGAATAGGCACATACATGCAGAGACCCCCTCCCTGATGCTAAATAAAGTTTCCACAGCCGAACATTCAAATGTCAGGAAATGTGAAGTTTATGATTGAATTAATAACACCATTTCTGCTCCCTAGGGATCTCTAAAGTCAAAAGACAAGTGAGATTTTCTGCTTTAGGCAACTGGCTCACCTTTGATAGCCTTATTTTGTCAGACACGGGTTTCTAGTGATAGTAATTTAATAAACTTTTGTCACACAAAATCCTTATGTAAGATTATCAGTGGACCCTAGCTAACTCTGGCATAGGTAGGGTAATCTTGTGTCTGTGTCATAAGTGAAACCCACTCATAGATGTTGAACAGATAAAAGTCCAAAGGACCAAATAATGTCTTCAGTAACATTTTGTCTAAGTCCCTTTCAGTGGGAATTTTAAATGGAAAAGCTTGCAGCCCTACGCTGTTTGCAGTAAAGGTCTTTGAATAAAGGTCTGTATAAAGGCATCACTTTTCTTCTTATCCTCAGGGTTGTGTTATTTTATAAGGGGTGCAGGGAGTGAGTATATCTTTAGACTGTGAGGTATCAAAAAATAAACTAAAATTAAAAGGCAAGCATGCATGCAGCAAGCCTTAAAAATGTAACTCTCTTCAGCAAATGGAGTTTGGTGGGGTGAGAATCATCTTTGGACCAAATTCATTCAGGAATTTTTGCGTCCTTGCCTGTCAGAGGTGCCCATGGTGGCCATCACTGGGAGCGCTGCCCCTAGCCAGGATGCACACCCGGAGGCTCCTGTGTCCAAGTATGGGACCTTGTAGATCTAGGAAGGGGCACGGTGAGATGGTGACACTGAACTTGGCGCTAACGGGTGCTGAGCATCCTGCTCATGTGGCCGTCTGCTATGAGGGAAAAAACACAACGCCGGAGAAATAAGAGGAGGTCGCTCTGGTTAGGGCCAAACAGAGTGTGAAAGGCAACAGACTGGTAAATTTTGCTTTTAGAAATAAGTCCCTGCATTTCTGTTACCAAGTACCAAAGGTTGAATATGATAAAACCATGAGAACAATGAAAAATTGTTGACATGTAGGATTGAGTTCATTTAAAAAATAGTGTTGCTTACTGTTGTTTTAATCAGAGGGAAGAAAACTCTATTATTCTGTTAGATGTTGTTACTCTAAAAACATTATGGCTTTGTTTAGCTCCAGCAACACAAATGGGTCCATTCTGTGCTGTTGTTAAATGAGGATGGGGATTATATAAACATGCGTGGAAGCTGTCTCCTATTGCCTTGCTCTCGCCTTGGCCGCACCAATGGTCCAGCTGCAGGAAAGCGTTTGCTACAACCACATTACCGGCCTTCAGTGAGAAGTGCTCACTGGCTTAACGCTTTTATTTTCTTTTAATGTAGTTTAGTGTTACTTGTGTTTGTAAATGTGTGCATGTATTTAGAAAAAAAAAACACCTGCAAACCACAAAGAATGTTATTGTTTGTTTAGTTCCTAATCTTATCAAAAAAGGGAACACTAAACTTTCCAGAAGTTTGAGTGGATTTGAATATAATTTAGCTGTTCACTCAGTTACTTAGGTCTTGTTTTTCAGCCTACAAATATCTGTAGCTGCCTTCTTTAGGAAAGGGAACCTTTTAAAAACCTGTCCACACTAATACTTTGAAGTTGCTACTTGCATAAGTAACTTGATGAGATACAAGCCGAATTGATAAGAACAGGAACATACTCTTCCATAAAACATTTCAGATACGTATATGAAACTAGCACGACTTTTTTTTTTTCTTTTTTTCTTAACCCCAGTCATAATTTATACAGTCATTATCCCAAGTCTTGAGAAAATTAGTTAATGGTTGAAACAATAATCTGAGTTGAAAATATGAAATATAAATTGCTGTGGAAGAAGTGTCATTTGAAGTAAATCTACATGATATATAGCTCATGGTGAAATTTGCTTGTCAGTAATGCTGAAATGCTGTGCAGGCATGAAACATATGTTGTTTTGCTGTGATTTGTCTCTTTTTTTTTAATTGCTATTAATAAAGCTGTGCTTTTTTTTCCCCTAATAAAATACAGGTGTACTTCAGATTGGAAGACTTTTCAGAGATAGACATTATCTTACTTAAAAAAAGAAGAGAGAAATCTTAAATGAAAAATTTCAGAATAGAAAGGGAATATGTGTATTTTGGAAATCCCTGTGGAAAACCTAGTCTGTTTTATATTGACTTTGATTTAGAGGCTAAACTACATTTAAATATTTTACAGCAATAATGCCTTTAAACGGGTTATAAATAATTCACTCTGTAGCTGAACAGATGTCTCTGTGGAGTGCAAACTCTCTATATCTTAATGAGTAGGTTTAATAGAGTAAAACAAACTTCCAAGCTTTCAGTTATTGGAAAACAGATGACAGGAAATCTAACATTCTGCTCTGTACAGGATTAAAAACAGATAAACTAGCTATAAAAAGCTATGGGGAGTGCCTAGACTTCTTCATTTTCTTTTCTTTCTTTCTTTCTTTCTTTTTTTCAGCTGTCACATTGCACAATATCATGGCCTATAACGTTTTGTTCCCACTTGTATGTTTAGAAGAAGCCTCTGTTTTTATTTTTTTGTTTTTATTTTGCTGCAACAATCTTCACATGGGAAGGGGAAAGGCAAGGGCAGAAAGATTTGGGACCCGGACTTTCAAAAATATAAAAACCCTATGCAAAAATCAAGTGGGTTTGGGAAATTTAACATAAGAATAAAAACTGGGACAGTACCCAGTGTCAGTTCTTGAAGCTGAAAGTGGCAATGTTACAGAAGCAAATATTCTTTTACAAAATGTTATACCAAAAGGATGTACAAATAAAGCATCAGAGGACATAATAAGATAACATTTGGGGAAACTTTTTGAATTTTTTTTTTCAATAAGAGCAAAAAGATTTCCAAATGTAATCACAACCCCAAGTCTGGCTTCTAAACGAGTGCTGGTTGCTACCCGCTGCAGGTTTGTGGGACACGTCTCGAGGAGGCCTCCGCCGACCTCCCTGCTCTGCCGCAGCAATGTTGAGAGGTTGGTGCAAGGCTCTTCTTTCCTTTATTTGTTTTTTTTTTTTTTTTTTCCTTTCTGAATTTTTAAACTATATCTTTTCTTAAGTTCCAATGAAATCTTAATTCAGCCGAATGGGGCTGCAACACTCTCCCATCTGTCTGGCCCTGCTCGGTGCGCTGAGCATGTTGAGATGCCTCTGCCCTTTCCATTGCAGCAGCATCGTGCCCCTCACTGAGCAGCTTTCTTTGCAGTACGTAAGTATTAAAATCTAATGGGAAGCATCACGGAAGGCTGGTGGGAGCAAATTCAGACCAGCTCTTGTTATTTTATTATTGGATCTCCAGGAGCCTGTGCCAGAGCGCTGCATCTCGGCCCCTACATTGGCTCCCACAAGTTGCTGCTTGCAGTATGGGGAATTTTAAAACATGCACACCTCATTTATTTCCCTGTTTTCTCTGTATACAACAACGATGGGAAGTAGGAATCTATTCCAAGCCCTGTAGGCTGTTTTCCAAATGTTGGCCAGGCATCATGAGCTCTGAACTAGATGTATGCACAAGTGCTTTGTTGTGGAGTGTGGTAGGAGGTTTTCTGGCCCTGTCTTGTCCTTTTGCAAAGCTTTTCTCTTAAAACATGTGTGATGATCATGCTTCATCCTTGCACCCACTTTAATGGCTTTCACTGGTGCCTGCAGCTGCCCGTACCAGCTTGTTGTGGTGAGGAGTCTTCCACATCCCTGTGCACAGGAGCCCAAGGAAGATGTGAAATTATCCTCAACTGAGCAGAGATTTAGAGCTCATTCTGAGGAGGTGCAATATAGGATCACATTTTTTCCTCTTTTTTTTTTCTTAATGGATCTGAATGGTTCTCCTGTACAGTCTGTTCAGTCATGTACAGTTCTGTACATTTCTTAGCAGCATTCTCAAATTTATCCTTACATTGACTGACAGACATTTTCATATTCTCGAAACTTCTGCTTTTACGTAGGAACGTTAATCATAGAATCATAGAGTCATTATGGTTGGAAAAGACCTTCAAGATCAAGTCTAACCGTAAGCTCTGCCTGTTAATAAGTGCCTCAAGTATTAAGTATCACTATGGAACATTCTGGGACATTCTGTCAACTAACTTGGAACTGATCCTTTGAAAAGGTAAAATCGTGAAAAAAATTAAGGTTTAGGGGTTTTTTTCACCTAAATTAATGGTTTGTCTATTTTTTATTTTTTTGTATGAAATAATACTAGCTGTGCTATAATGTTCCTAAGAAGAAACAGAAATAACTCTGTCACCTCGCTTCCTCAGGCAACATAACTGATGGAGAGACACCTCAGCTTTTCCTCTTACGGGTCAATCATTCTTCATTTTGAGTGAAGTTTCTTTCTGAATGCCTTTCAAGGAAAAACTCACAGAAACATCACTGCTACTCTTTGCAGCAGGTAGAGCTCAGATGGGGGCTGGTTTTCATGAGCATCATGTGGCAAGGACTCCGTCACCCCTTGCTCCCACCCCAACCGGAGCCCCATGGCAGGAAGGTCCTTGCAGCAGTTTGGGCTGCAGTGGCGTGGCCCTGCTGACCCCGCTCCGTGTTTCCCTGGGAGAGGCAGGGGCAGCGTTGCCGCTGTCTCACCGTGCCAGCTCGCTGGGCGGCCGCGGCACGTCGCCTCAGCAGCAGCCTCCAGCCCGGCTGCGGCACGACGGGGCAGCCCCTTTCGCCCGGTCAGCCGGCACTGTGCGCTGGTGTCGGCACAGTCACCGGGACGGCTTGCTGGCTCACGTCGAATTGCTGTGCAGACCACGGGGCTCTGTGCCTACCCCTGCCCCCTCTTCCCGGAGCACAGGCAGGTCTCGTTATCACCAAGGCAAACCGGCAAGGCAGGGCCGGCTCTCCTGTGGTGTTCGCTTGTCGCAGGCACCGTAGATGTTTCCAGCTTGTTGACTCTAGTGGGAGCTGATGGCATTTATGTTCCCCTTTAAGCACCAGAGTGAATTACCACACTCACTTGGCTGCAGGATGGTTTTAACCTTTGAGCAGAGGCAATTCGATTCGCACGTGTGTCTGACGTGAGGAGCTGCTGGGGGAGTAGTGCCACAGAGCAAACTGGAGCAACCTAGGTGCCCCGGAGCTAGGCAGGTAGGGAGGGCGACTTTGCCGTCTTATTCATGTCTTTGGAAATCATGAACTCATTGATTGTCAGCTTCGATTAGCTAAGACACGGCCAGACGCTGCTCGTCCTACTGGAGGTGCCCAGCTGGAGCTGATGGCGAGATGTTGTGGCGTGCAGTGAGCAGGCTCTACTCCTCGCTCGTAGGGGTGAGAACATTGGCAGTAATCTGTGACATAACTGGCACCCAGCTCACATCATAGATTAGGTGATTATCCGAGCAGAGCTATTCCCAAAGTAATTGCCAGCCTAATTTAAATATGTGGCAAGATCATCTCATCACCAACTTTGCATTATTTTTTGCTTTGCATTCCTCAGTGCTTAAGTCTGGGCTGTTTACTGTGAGATGGTCCTTTGGACCGTGGATGGTGCATGGATGGATAGAGTAAAACACGGCCTCTGTGGCAAAGATTTTACAGATAAGTCTAGCTAGCAGAAAAGAAATGACCAGAAAGGTAAATGTGACTTTTCTTGAAGATATTTTGGAAAAAAAAAAAGAATTTCTCTTCCATATTTCTCTCTCTTTTTTAATGACAATGTTTTCTGGAAAACCTACATTCTTTGGAACGAGAAGTTATTTCTACCATTTTACTGTAGAACCATTTCTAGAGGAAAAGAATGAGCCATCTAGATATATATGGCTGTGGAAAGAGATGAAAAGTTAGTACCTTTACCAAACCAAAAGGGANATTTCTCTTCCATATTTCTCTCTCTTTTTTAATGACAATGTTTTCTGGAATGAGCCATCTAGATATATATGGCTGTGGAAAGAGATGAAAAGTTAGTACCTTTACCAAACCAAAAGGGAAATAAACATTTCTTTCAACTAACTGATTACAAATTACAAAAATTTAGTGTTTTTCAAATGAAGTTCCCACTTCTTATTTTTGTTTTCTTTTTACTGTTTCATACAAGCAAAGTGGCACAAATGACTTGTCATATGAGGCATGGTCTCACCTGGATACTGCAGTAGAAAGAAATGCATGCTTGTTGACGGGATTTGCACCTAGTTTCTCACAGCATTTCTTTAATAAATATAAGTCAGCATTCAAATCCTATGTTAAAAATATGACATACAGCTGCGCTCATTATATTTTTTTATGACTTTTTGGACTTTGCAACTGTTGATGAATCCTGCCAATCATAACAGGAGCGAACTATTGGATAAACTAGAAGTGAAGAAATCGAATCTGAAACTGGGGCATCTGTGGACTGCGATGAGATTAGGTTGGCCTGATATATATTGCAAGTGTCATTGTAAATACAGTCTTAAATGTTTTCAACAAAAAAACGTTTCTTGGAAAGAACAGAAACTGGGATTCAAAAGCCGTCTAATTCCCTGCCACTGACTTCCCAATGGTGAAATTATTTTCTGAATCCACTTGGGTTTAAGAGATTTCTCTAATCCGTTTGAACAAAGTTTCATTTAAATTTCAACTTTGCCCATCTTACTCATGTCAAGAACCACAGAGGCATCTAAGCGACTCGCTTCTGTGCCTATTTTAATTGCCTTCTAGTGAAAAGTTTATTAACCATTTCTTACAAATGTATTAGCACATCTGTAGCAGGGCTCAGTTCTTCTCATGCCTGATTAAATCTGTGAATTCTACTTAGGAGGAGTGGAAGAGGACCTGAGTTTTTACTGCTGCCCTGATAAGGCATGAAGGGGAGCTATGAGAAGTGCTCATAGCAAAGGCACCAGTGAGGGCTGCGTGCTTCGTCATCACCTTGTGCTCCATGTCTCTGCAAGCACTTTGCTAAAATAGACTCAGTTTCCTGAAAAATGCCCCCAAATTGACATTGTGGTGATTTTTGTGATGTGGAAAGAGGCAGTTCTTTGCTTTCATATGTAATGATGCATTCAAAATCAGCGCCTGGTCTTGCAGTGTTGCCTAATGTTCAGATAAGGAAGGATATTTGTGTTTACTCACGTCCCTTCTTGATAAAATCCTGAAAACATGTGGCATACTTGGCATATAAGTCCTTTCCCTTTCTGTGATTCTGATAGAAGGAAATTTACGTCCCGGATCACGATCTGATTGAAATGTTTTTGTAAAACTCTTAAAAGTCTTTTCAGTGGGTACGAGTTCTCTGCTGTGCTTGCAATGCCCACATTTCTGCATGGTGCTTTCTGGGCTAGTGTGTTATAGCCAGGACCTCAACCTAAATAATCTCTTTTCATTTTCCCCGCTGAATTTAGTGCAAATATAGTAAAATTGTACAAATGATGGAAAGCAATTAAAGGCCATTATCTTAATAACATGTACACACATGGATAGTTCCATCAAGCACAACGGAGCTAATTCACCTCATGAACGTCTTAGCTATTTAACGTGCTTTCAGCGTTAATAACTTAAGATGGATTATTTTAAATTAGTGTTTTAGGCTTGACTCAGTGTTTTTTTTTTTCTGACAGTACTTAGATGAGTCAGTTCTGCTGTTTCCTCTGACCTTGTTTGCAGTGAGTGCTGTGTGAGCAGGTTAATGTATAGAAGCTTATTGAAATCACAAGGAACAACTAACTATATTGCAAGGAGCAGGGAAAACTGCACCATCCATACAGCCAATGGATGGAAAAAGCCACAAGACCTGCAAAGCTGGGTGCATGCCGGTGGTTGCTAAAATGGCTGTCTTTTCACCTAGAAAATGTGAAAAAGAGTCGATGTTGAGTGTCGTTTTGGGGACGTGTGATCCTTTTTTTCTAAACCTGTACCTCCTGCCACAGTGTTTGTCTTCCTTTGAAGGAGAAGAGGAAAGAAAACAAGTAAGTTGCTTGCACGAGCATCTGCTGTCTATTGCCATTACACATTGTGCTAACAAGTCACCAATGTCAGAAAACTCATCTCTAAATCAAGTGATTTTATATTTTGGTGGAAGAAAACAGGTAGGAAGCCCAGTGTTTTATTGCTAACATTTTCAGTGCTGCAAACAAAATCTGAATCATTTAAAGAGGCCTCCTAAATTGCAAAGTGAAGTTCATCTTATCTTTTCTTGTATGCTCAGGTTCTCACTAGCAATCAATTTGCAGCCTTCTGCTCCTAATAAGGTACTTCCTGTATTGGGTTATTGATGGTTAGAAGATACATGAAAATCCCAGGAATATTGTTCTCCTTCTTGTTTATGCCTGAGGGGCAAAGTAAAAATCTGAGGCAATGAGAATCTCTTCTATTCTTCAGATATTCTGTCTGCTTCCTTCCTACTGTCTGTTCAGGCTCCTGTGTCTCAGAGATGCCCGTGGTTCATCCTGCATTATTTCTCACCACTTGCTTCTGTAAAGGGACCTGAAAGGTTATGTGCCCACACAGCAAATTGTCTTTAACATTTATACTAACTTGTGCAGGAGCTCTCTCATAAGTGCTCCGGAGCAGAGCCCCGATACCGCAGCAAAACTGCCCCACAGAGCACAGATGAGAGTTCTCCGCCACGGGAAGGCCTGACCTCGGGCACTATGAGAAATACCTAAAGAGGTTGAGTGAAAGACAGGGCTTTCTATACAACCTTCTCTTTTTGAAGTTACTCTCTAGGTAAATTTAAAAAGCCTTCTTATCAAAATAAGATTTCAATCCTGAGGGCTCGCAGTAATTTTCCATCCCATTTTGCAGACCAAGGTAGTTGCAAAAGTGTCTTTCTGCAGATTTGAAAATGAATTTGGGTCTCTAGTGGGGCACAGTCAAGTTATTGTAACTTCTTGTGCTCTTTTGGTGAGCATTGATCAAGTTTATACACTCAGCTCTTGCTTGTTTTTCCACTGCTGTAAAGTTAAAATCATTAATTTAATGGAATGGACCAGAAACCAATGAGTATCCAGGAATTTTAAAATGAGATTTCTGATCACAAAAGGGAGGATGAAGAGGAGATGCAACTCGCACCATCTGAAAAATGTAGACCTCTTTTCAAATGCTTTATCTTCACTGGGTTTATCTTCATGACATGCACATGCCTAAAAATGAATAGAAGAGGGTAGAAAAGGAGTTTCTGTGTTTTAGCCAAGGCTTGTTCAGCACAGAAGGAACATTTCTGCGGGAAGGGACACGACTTCCTCCCAGAGCTAGGGCAGAGTGTGGTTGTGTGGCCAAATGATCCCTGCCTGACCCACTTCTTCAAGAGTTCAGTTGGTGCTTGTATTGCTTTAGGGGAAATGTTGGTTTTCCGAAGAACTTCTCTTCCCGCCTCTTACTCATCCTTTTTTTTTTCCTATTCCTTTATTCCATTGATGTGGGTGATCCAATGAAGCTAAAAGATGGAAGTTTAGTTTCATCAACAAAATAGTAAATGAGTTTTAATGACACCTGTATTACTGGTCATCACCCATAATGTCATGAAAGCAACAGGGAGCAGGACTTGCAGTGAAATCGCTGATACACAGCAACGTGAGGCTATAAAATACCACTTTCACAGAGACACTTCAGGGAACAACGGCTTGTTAATTCCCACAAACAGAACTGAACTAATTAAATTACTTACTTTTTCTACTGTTCTTTTGTGATATTGAACTAAAAAAGGGAGGAGAAGAAAAGAATTTACTGGAGTTAGCAAAAGATCTATTATCATTAAGATTTCCAGCCTCCTCAGAGATTCAGAAGTGCTTTGACACCACTAGAATAAAGTGCAGGTGAAATACATCCACTTCTGCGGAAATTATCATACACAATTCAGCAAGGCTTTAGAAAAGAGCAAAGGAAACCTGCCCTGCTTTGATACCAGCAGTTTTGAATGAAGCTTTTCCCACGTAGCTCTGAGAGTTTCGATAGCAGAATTTGTCCTGGCCTAAGCAGGCAAATTGCAAGGGGACAGAGAAAAGGAGGCTGGAGATGGGATGCTGAAACTGACATTCCTGCGAGAGCTTCTCATCCACGGTCTTTTCTTACCAGCTCTCTGTTGTTAGATACTGTTATCAATGGCATTACTTAACAGTTATGTATATATTGCTGTCAAAATACTATCATCTCAGATATTATTGTAGTATTCTGTTGGAAGTATAAAGAAATCTGATGAGATTCTGTTATGAAAATATTTCACAAACTTTTTTTGTAGCATGGCTTGATGAACATTGAGGGTTTTTTTGAATTCTGAATTGAGTATCAAAATCTCTGAAACTGTTCCCTGGGTCATGCCGTACTATTGAGATTATCTTGATTATCTATACTCTGGTAATTTTACCTTTTAATTTGATACAAGAATTTTCCATCACTGTGTATATCAGCATTCCTTACAGATGTTATATATACTCTTATATTTTACATATAATTATATGCAATTAATACTATATATAATATTTAATTTGTTTATTCTATATATACTTTTGTATATTTGATATAGAATATAGCATATTTAAAATACAGAAATATGTAGGTTATATGCTATTCTATAGAATACGCTGTATAGACTGTGTATAATATAAATATTATATAGAACCTATGCAATATACAATATAGAAGTATATTTTTATGTAATATAAAATATATATTAGATGCTATAAATGATGTACCTTTATTATATCAGTATTCCATTAATTGTGTATTGGTATTGGTGAAAATTACTTTAAAATTATGGTTCTATTATAATTAAAATACCTGCTAATCCCATCTTTTTTCCATTATGGCAGGCAGAGATTGAGAATATGCTAAAATCTCCCAAGTGATAACTTAGATCACTCAGGTTTTGGCTTAAAACTGCTTTGAAAAAACAACCTCCCCCTTCCCACATAATCCCTGCGGTTTTACTACTGGCAAAGTAACGTGGTTCACTCATGCTACTCTAAGGACTCAAGTAGGAAAAGCACTCTAAAAGTTTGCTGCACATCAGCTAGAACTTAGCGCAGGCTGGTGTCTATGGCAAAGTGAGCATGCAGCAAGGCCTGCTGCGCTTCAGCTCCGCAGGCTTGTGCAGAGGGGTGGCTGACAAACACGCTGACTGCCCTTCATAGCCGAATAGCAGGATGCCCTCAGTGTCTTCCTGCTGGAGGTGCAGTTCAAGTCCATGATGCAGAGTTGCAGTGTTGTATGCCAGAAGCTGTGTGGGGAAGCAGAAAAGTGTTTTTACATTCAATGCTGCTGTAATCCGAGATGAAGAAATCTCATGCCCCCAAAATTCCGATTAGATAAACGTCCGTAAAACAGACCTGCTGGTGGCAGCATATTAGTTTTTGATATGAGTTTCTCTAAGTTCATTGTAGACACTCATTCCTTAAAGAAGGTCTAAAAGCATCTGAATTTCAAAGCAAAATTTAAATTTGATCAGTGTCCTCCATTTCTTTTAAAAGAGAGAATCTGGATCTGTTTTCCAGATGATTACAAAGAGAGTGACTAACCCTGTTTTCTACAGGAGTAAGAAATTAAAAGGTTACAAAACCATTCTCTTGAACATGCTTTAAATTTAAAAAGTCAACACGAATGGATTTGGCAGATTGCTGAAACTTTTTTTCCCAAGTAGCTCTTTTAGTACATGATATTCCTGGGATGAAATTTCTACATTTGGCTTAGGACTTTAGATGCTTTGAGGGAAAAGCAAGATCTTTCAATACAGCCATAGCACGATAAGTTATTGGTGTGTTTACATGTTTTGGAGTTAACAGCTTTGATTCAGATTAGGATGTCAAACAGCTCTTCATACCATCTGCTTAATGATATTGCTTTGGAAGCTAAGATTTGGTTAGGATAAGAAAAAACATTGCAGCACTCTGCAAATGCAGTGCTCTGTCCTTGGCAAACACTGAAAACCATCCTTAGACAGGATACATGTCATACGCTCTGCGTACTGCTACAACATCTTCATTTAGGGTCTCCAGCTTGGTGCTCTCACAGGTAAACCAATTACCAGTGAAAATGTACCCAGTTTCTCATTTTCACAAAACTAAGACAGCAAGATCAGGCTGTGGCCGTGATGGTGCTTAGCAAATGGGTTGGTTGAAGATCAGGGAGTCACTGTGAGCGGATTTGCAGAGAACCGATACCGACCTGGATGTGACTTGCTGCTAGCAATGGAGGGATCGTACCTGTTGGGAGGAATACGCTGAAACACAAAACCCGAGAGCAAATGCCTGAATCTTTTCTTGCAGTCATGTCTATGTACTGCAAAATCCTCCTGCTTTCAGGTGCTAGAGGTGTCCTGGTAGGTTCCATGGCAGATCAGGATCCCTTTTCAACCATGCAGAGGGTTTGGTTTGACCTGCCAGTCTCATTGGGACGTGCGACTTACCCATCCTGTGCAGGACTGAATTCCCATGTCCATACTTGGGAATAAATTCCATACTGGTGTCTTAGGCTATTGTCAAATATATCAAACTACTTTGGGCTGTTACCCACCACTTAATGTATTTGGCTCCACGGCTAGAACTCACTTTACTCATGATTATCTTTCTCTCCCTGGGGCCCTGCTCATCCAGTCTACAGTTTTGTCTGCTATTTAAGATCAGTTGCAACGGCACTGACCTTCACAGCAGAACCTGATGTGATATATATTGCTTAGAAATGCCATTCCTTAAGCCTTCTGTCCCCTGGGAAGTTGACTAGAGATTTATTCAGGTAATTTATTTTTTAATTTGTCATGTTTTGGTCTCTCAGTTAATCTTGCTTAATATACAGCTACATTTCAGGCTTTTTTAATAGAAATTATGGGGTCATAACTGAGTTCTATTCTGTTAGCTGAAGGGCTGGAGACACCAGGGGAATCTATAACAAAAGATGCTGAAGGCCTTTTGGCTGTAGTCTTAGACTGGGAGGTGCAAGAGTAGGAAGGAGTTGAGCCTGATAGGAGAAGGTGGGAGAGGAGTTTGAGGGGACAGAAGGGAAAGGCACTGTGGAGGGAGATGTCTGGCTAATAACATCCTGGGAGATGTTCAGAACATGAGTGGACATGGTCCTGGGCAACCTGTTGTATATGAAGCTTCCTTGAGCAGGAGGCCTGATCCTTTCCCACCTCAAGTATTCTGTAATTCTGTGATCCTCCTTATGTAAGCTGAGCTAGGAAGTGTGCTGGAGTTCTTCCCTCTGTCAGTGACAAATCCTTATTACAGTTTTCATTCCTGAGTCCTCAGATCCTATTTATAAATTTGGAATGTCTTTAGCTGGCACAGAAACACATAATTTAAAACTGCATGGCAAGAGTTTAATGATCCTGGTAACATGTAATTGTCAAATGCTTTTTACTTACTTCCAAAACATAATGTGTTAAGACAATGAACCATTAGAAAACAACAACCTGACTGTTGGGATAATTAAATGCTGAAAATGCACAAGTAAAGAATTAATGAAGCGTTCAGTGATATCTGAGATCAAACAAGTGATGTTTTTGTATTTGTGATACATTTTATTATTTTTGCGAAGTATTTTTATAAAATACTCTGATCATAAACTTAGTGTGCAGCTTAAGTTGTAAAATCTCTCTTATAAAAGAGAATTACCTTTTAAAGAACAAATTTGCCTTTTAAAGAATATGGTTATTTTTGAATATTATTTATCTTGGAATAATAATTCCTTATTGTACCTGTTAAGATACTTGTATATTGGCATATTGTGTATTTAGTGGCTATTTGATGTACAAATTATAGATGTGCTTTTGGATGTTTACATTAGAAAGCAACTTGTGCAGAGCATGTTCTACATTGCTCTTCTCAGCATGTTGCTTGGTACTTTTCAGCATTTCAGAGAGGAGTGTGCTACTTAATGTCTGGCTAATAACAACCTCTTTGCTTCTGAAGACAATAATCCCTTGAGCTCACCTGCTACACAGATAAAAGCACACGCCAACACGAACCCATAGGTAATGTTAGATTTGAGGGCTAACTCTATGTATAGCACTGGGGATGTAACTTCATTTCTCTGTGACTTTTTACTTGCAAAATTGGCTTCTGGCTTTAAGGTGGACATCACAACTAGAGCAATAAATGTGCTGGTAAAACCCCTTATACCTGAAAAAGGAAGTGTTTGTTCGAAAGGACAGATGAAGGGCCAGCAAACTGAATAATGGATCGTAATCTGAAATCACAGAGGCAGAGCATATGTAGTCTCCTGCGAATGCAGCAGAAGGCATTCTTACCCTCCTCAGTGTCTGTATGGTCTTGTAGAATATTAACTTTAGAAGATAAGATCTTAGTTGAAATCCTGTAAGCATTTAATCTTCATTTCAACATGTGAGCTTGGTTGCATAATCACTTATAACAAATTACCCACAAAATACTTGGGATTACTCTCTAGAGCTCTAATACTGAATCCAAGAACTCATAAATTTCAACTTTTAAGACTATTCCCTTGAAAGACTTTGTATAAATAGGGTTGTCTGAAAAGCTTTAAATGAAAATTCATCATAAAAGATAAATATAAAAAAGTCCAAGCTCCATTTCAGTGGCTCTTCCTTGGAATAGAAGACTGCTTTGAGATAAATAAAAGGCAGTGTTTTAGGAGACACATGTAAGTATTTTGCGGTACTGACTCAGAGCTTCTGTTTGTTGGTAAGGCTGGCTGGGAAACATAAGCTCTTGTTTGTTTGCTTTTAATTTGGTTCTGTTTCGAGTTGGATCTGTCTCATCTGCTATGAGCAGCCATATAAATTGGGAGTTGCAAAACTCAGGATTCCACTTATGCACAGACGAGATAGCCCTGAGAAGTGTCCATCGTAGGAACTAACATAGTCAGTGAAGATGATCTGGGCAAACCTGGCTGCTGGGTTGGGGCGAGGTGGGAAGCATCTGGAGGGAGCAGTATATTACACTATTAGATCTGGAACCTGTTATTTGGCCATCTCTGTAGAGTGCCTCAGTATTGTAATAAAATGGGAGTCATTTCTAAAAGAGCAAAACCTCAAAACTCAGTGGGGCTTCGTAGTTCAAAGGGGAATTCATGACTTTCTGTTATATTCCTGAACAATATTAAATCCTTTGGCATAATCACGGCAAATTTTTTCTTGACCCTTCTCGGCAGCCTGTCAAATGAAACAGCCTGTGCGTTCCCTTGCAGTTTGCCAACCTGCTCTCCATTTTCTCCATCAGATTATTAATAAATATACCAACTGCCATGATGTCTGAACCCTCCATTAACCTCCCTCCCCTCTGAGAGGAGCCTCTTCCCTGATCCTTTGTTCCCTATCACTTCATCTGTTATTTTTAAACCTGTGAAAACTTAACTCTCCATCAGATTTCTTAGAACAGGAACAGAGGGGTTTTTTTGTTGTCTTTTTTTTTTTCCTGTTTACTTGGGCTTTCTGGGGCTTTCAGCTTGGGCTTTCTCCAGGAAAATTTCTAAGAAGAAGCCCTGCATTGGAGATTTTCCTATCTTCAGGAAGAATGGCTTAGCAAATCCTTATTTTTAGGTGTACCCATTTGCTTTATTCAGGATCATCCCCGAAATTCCTTATGCTCAGAAATACCTCCCCAGTATCATAGTCAGTGTCTTTAAAGAAGCAGGAAAATCATCAGCTTCTATGAAATATGCTCGGTTTTTATGCCTGTGTGATGTTAGTGTTCGTGACCTGTTTTTTCCTTTCCTCTCTTTCAAAGGCGGGTGCAAAGGCCTGTCGTTTCTCTCCCATACTTTGAAAGAAAAATGCTGTGCGCGTAACAACAAATAGCTGGCATAAATGGCTGAAGATGCTGAGGTTTTCTTGAACAGAAATAGCTTATTTTCCAGTATAAAAAGGGTTATTCTAGAACATGAGATGCTGTGTTCCTCCTTCAAAAGCTGCCCACAAATTGTGGGTGCAGGGGAGAGGGAACCACCGTGGTTTAGAAAAGTGAGGATGCTTTTTTCTTTCTCTTTATGTTTGGTTTTTTTTTTTGTTTCGATTTTTTTTTGTTCTTGTTCTTTTTTTAATTTTTTTTTAGGCTTTTGACACATTGTCAGACTGTAAAAACATAGGGTAGCCCAAGTCACCATGGCAACACAGCCTTGGTCAGCGAGACACGGCTTCCCCGGAGTGACGATGGGCTCCGCGAGGGAGCTGAGGATCAGCCCTCAGCACCTTCCGCCTTGGAGTGGGGATCAGCCCTCATGGCCTTGGAGTGAGGATCAGCCCTCAGCACCTTCCGCCTTGGAGTGGGGATCAGCCCTCAGCATCTTCCACCTTGGAATGGGGATCAGCCCTCAGCACCTTCTGGCTTTGAGCCCGTTAATCTGCGCCCTACGTGAAGAGCAGAGCCAGACTCAGGAGGGGGACACAAGGGGCCGAAGCAGCTTTACTCAAAACCTCGCTGTCCTGTGGTCAGATGCTGAGGGGCCGCATGGGCTCTGGAGCACCTCAAGACTTTGGACAAACTGGTGGAAAGTGAAGGGGATACACGAAACCTGGATAACACTGCCGCAGGCTGACTTTGTTGAAGGTTTGGAGATGCTGAGCCTTCCTTGAAAACGATTGGACCTGGGTGTTTTCAAAAAAATGGAAAAAAAAAAGAGAGACAGCAATACATAAAAATGTTGTTGCATGATGATTTTTTTTTTTTTAAAGAACAAGGTACTAGATTTACGTGTTTCTAGCCCAAAGTAGGAGGAACCTTGGTCACGACTGGTTTATAACCCAAGCTGAGATCCCTTTTTTATGTATCGTCATCCCAGAATGAGTGGCTGCAGGACTAGATTCCCAGAGAAGATGAAAGAAAATAGCCATAGTTGTATTTAATGTCATCAGCGGAACTGATTTAAAATTTCCATATGAAAATATTCCTTATGAAAATCTGAGCTTTTGAGAAAAGGAACTTTCTTTTATAACTTCACTTCTGGTTAACTTGAAGCTAAAAGGAAGATAAAAGAGGATTTAGGGCCTAACAGAGCAAAAACAAATAGCTGGAAGAAACCCAGCAAATAACAGAGCAGATGTTCTGTAAGATTTTTATGTAAAAGAATAAGTTTTCAATTTTTGGTGTAAGATTACAAGATTTCATGAGTTTCTCCCCCTTCTTTCTTCTGTCAGATCACATCTGAACACAAGTATGAATTCAAAACTCAAAATTCAGTGTAATATTTTAGAAGAGTAGACGAGTGCTTAGAAAGACCCATGGCTTAATTGATTTTCTTTTACTAAACACTGTATTTTTTAATTGCCCTCCTTGTAATATGGTTTGTCCTGTTGCTTTCTGTATTAGGCAGTCTCTGAGTAGTCCAAAATCAAGATCTAACTAGTGGAGCTGGAACAGTAAATTGTTCCACCTGGGAGTGATGCTTAGGTAATAGATTATTGAATAGGATTTTTCTGCTTCTGTAGATGATTTCTTGTTTTTCTCTTCTGCCATACTGTTAGACTTCAGCGCTGGTTATGTTGGGTCCTGCTGGCTTGTCAGGGTTGGTACAGCTAATATTGAGCGCAGGTGCCGATTTACATGGCCTAATTCATAGGTATAATCTAGTTTGGATGACGTGGTAACAGAATGTGGATGCAGTTGGATTGGGAGTTCACTGAGCTCCCGCAGGACTTTGGTTGCCCTTCTGCATGGCCCGAGCCATACACAGAAACTGCAGGGCGGGCAGGTGGTGTTTCTGCAGGGCTGTCCGTTACAAAGCTCCTCTCTCTGTTTGTGAACTCATAGTGATTTTAACAAAAAAAAAAAAAAAACCCTGTGAAGTCAGGGCTTTGATACCAATTTCAGAGAGATCCTTTGCATACTCCTTGCAGGGAGTTTATCAAGAACTAGCAGTGTTTGCGCAGAGTGTCCAGGGAGCTGTACAGATGCTTTGATTTTATAAACAAGCCAAAAAGCTGTGTTCTCGGGTGATTTGTAAAAACAGGAGCAGGAAGAACTCAAACGCTGTGCCACAGTAAGGCCTCTAAAAATGGGTTAAAGGCTAATAATCTTAATAATAATACTCAGCGTGTATAGCTGACCTTGCTGCATGTTAAGCTGGATAAATGTTTTTGACCTAGTTTTCCCTGCTGTAGTGAATATAGCACGTGTTGGTCGTTGGCAGAGCAAAAGGTCAATCTATAGGTGCACAGTGAGCCCCTAGCAAGGAAACAGTTGTGTGAGATGCTTGACACGCATTGACTCGCTGCCTCCTTTGCCCGTATTTATGGAGCATGACACAGCTGCCCCTACACCACATATCTGAAAGAACAGCCAGCAGAAATATTTTGGGAAGTTATTTGGTTTGACATTGTTGAGATGTCAAGGAAACTTGGCGCAGTTCTTGTGGAGGCTGAAAATACACAGAAGTGAGAATCTGCTGGTCGGAAAACTCCAAAGAAAAGAAAGCAGACTTTGCTTGGGAGATGACAAGATGGGTCTGTACTTACTTGTCATCCGTCAGGGCTGTGCTCTTGGTTTCTGTGTAGAAACTGTTAATTAGAGCTGTAATGAACTGTTCAGCTCGCTTTGTTTGTGCACCAGCTTGCAGAGTTAGGGACAAAAGCCAGTGCCTGGAGACCCAGGAGACTAATTAAGTACACAGTGTTTCAAGTAATTAACATCCTAGTCAGATGTTTTCGGTGACAGCCCGTATATTACACTTGCACTGCCCTGCCGGAGATCAGCCTCAGGCCGTGCTCCGTAAACACCCTTGCTCTGTAATCCAGTACGTCTGCTAACCCCAGAGCAGGCAGGGGCTCTCTGACAAACCCGCACAGCGGATCTCAGCAGAACGCGTTCTTGCCAAGCCCGGCGCTGTCAGCATGAGGTGATCCAAGCTGTGACCCTTAAAATCAATAACCTGTGCGTCAATTTAAACTAAATAGACCCATTGGCAGAAGAGATTGTTGCAGGGGAATGTAACTGTGTGATTCGGTTCTCAAAAAGGGGAGATTACCTAGTCTTACCTACGCCATCTCTCTGTATCCCTAAAGTTATCTTAGTATGAGCTGAATGGAGGACATGCTAACCATCTCAGTCCATACCAGTAGGTCACTGGAATATCCCTGTGGAGCTTCATACTGCTTCCATGCTTTATTCCATACTTCATACCAGCTCTAATACGTTGAGCTCGCTATACCAGGCCCTGCAGTGACACTAATAGTGTGCTAGGTAGAAAACCTGGAGGAGAAGAATTCAAGAGCGATGAAACAGCAGAGCCCAATTCACTGGTGGGTCAGAACTGTACAAATCTTATGGTAAATGTTTCCTTTTTCTATAAATAAACTGTATTTCCTAGATATCATTTGGCACTTTTCACCAGTAGATCTTTAAGCTTGTTACACATCAGAGCAGAGACTTTATCCATACTTTCGAAGTGGGAAAGTGCAACATAGGAAATAGTGATAGAAGGAAGAGAGCCTAGGCCTCCTGGATGCCAAACCTGTGTCCTGTTTATGCTATGTGGATTAAAAGATCCATTAGACCTCTTGTCACATATTAGCAGATTGTCCTTCTCGGTCTAGTACTTCTGAAAATGTGAAGATCATAGTGTATTTAATATTTTACCTATGAAAACACCCCAGATAAAGAATAATTATTAAAAAAAAGCCCCAAGTCCAGCACTTTGGTCAGTCAGATACCAAGTGGGAAAGTGCCTGTGGTTTTCCTCATCCATTGACTCTTCTTCTGCTTCAAGGTGAGGAAGGTGAAATTATCTGAGCTAGGCAAAAGTGAGGAGAAATAACAGTGTATAAAATATTTGCCATTGAGGCAATGTCTGCTTGCATTCCTGTGCCTTGCAATTTTGTCAACATGTGGTAGCCTAAAGCCTGGTAAAACTGAGAAATATCTATCTGCTTTTTAAACAATAAGCAGGTAATTATCAGGGGAGTTTCTAGTCTGGAAGAATAGATCGGATCAACTTTTAAGAAAATATCCTAAAGTAGCAAAAGGTAAAATAATTCAGGACCAGTAAGCAGTCAGAATTAAGTTCAGGGACTTAGTTCCTTTAAACATTATAGAATAATATTAACAGTGTGCCTGGCTCTTCTGACTCTTACTGTTTGTATGTTTGGTTGGTTCAGGATACGTCACTTCTGTTTAACCGCAGTGTTACCAGAATTCACCCCCAGACTGTGCGGTTCTGTACGCGCCTCGCATCAGCTCAGGGCAGACTTGCAGCGCCTTGCGTTACTGCAAGCCAGCGGCTGCGCGAAACTGTGCTTCTCAGGGCTCCTAGTAATAACAACCCCTTGTGTCGCTGCTGGAGACGAGCGAGAATCCCCAGGGCGCGCACGGCTGCGAAGGCAGCAGAGCCCTGCGGAAGGCACAGGCACCAGCCACTGGGCTTGGGGGCTGGAACAGATTGTTACTAAGGTTTTCTTCAGACGCTCCTCCTCCTTTTATGCTGAGGATCATCAAGCATTTGCCTTTATAGTTTTTACAGAGAACAGATTCCCTAAATACCTTTATTAATGTATGTTCCTCATATAACCTGAACCTAATTGTAGTTATATTTTCTAACTTTCAGTATTGGTGAGTAGTGAACTTTTATTTTGCTACAATTGAAAAGCAGTAGCTTAAATGCTAATCCTTTCTATCCTCTTTTCCCAGATTGCCAAAGCAGAAAAGAGACTAGCTAAATGTTGTAGAATAAATACTACTCAATCAAAATTTTCTTTCCTCAATCATCATTTTTCAACAAATAGGATTGTGGTGAAACAGCAGCACAGTTAACATGGCTTTCACTGTTTTCTTTTGTATTTGCTTCTTTATAACCATAATTAACCTTCAGAAGGACATAAAGTGCTGCACAAACGGAACATGAGGAATTTAGAAAGGCTACCTCAAAAGTTTTCTTTGCCATGCTATTTAAGTAGGTTGGGACAGACAGCTTCATGCAAGCCCCTTGCTTGTGTGTTTCTGAGTGATACAGCTAATTTGTTTATTTGGAAATACACTTGCAGTTAAGATAACAGAGTGAAAATTTCCCTTGTGGCATGAGCTCAGGTGCTCTTTCACAGACCATGAGGATAAACTTGACAGATGACCTTGTTTGTATGCAAAGTAGTTAATGTCAAATACATTTTATTAAAACCTATTGTACAGGCGACCTCAAGGCTAATAGAGAGTGAAATCTTAAGTACCTCTTAAACTCTTCTGCTCACATGAAAAATTAAGCTAATCCCTGGTAGAATGTATGTCATCATTAGCACCTCTTACAGCTTTAATTTATTATGGATGGAAAAGATTGCACTTGTGTCCATGTTGATCTGTTATTCATAGTTGGAGGCCATCACGTAGCAGAAAGCGTGTGCAACGCTTCGGCACAGGTAAGTGGACACTGGGATAGAGAGAGGATGTAGCGGGAGATGGTGCCCTGCGAGGCTCCCAGCAGCTGGCAGGGCCCCATGTTTGAAATGTGTGGCGTAAATAGAGGCTTTGTGTGAAAGTCTGGAGAAATGGTGTTGTTGACTTTAGGGTCAGGATTTCACCCTCTATTGAGAAAAGAACCAAGAAGACTAAGGAGTTGGTTCTGCAAAGTTGTTCAGGCCTAGTCATAATGAGCTAGCTGGAAAATACCAGAGCTCTGATACTTGTTTCTGCTCCAGATCAGATACTGCCACCGAGAGGAAAGGCCACCAGGGACTGCCAGTTCTTTCAAGTCCAGGCAACCAGATTTTATAACTCTACCGAAAGTGAGTCATATTTTTCTTTGTTTTTCTTTTCTCTTTTTTTGTTTTGGTTCCTACTGATCCAAAAGGGTGTTGTTTTCCTGAACCTCGGGTCTCAGATTTGGAAGGCAATGTTACCAACAGCAGGATTCACATTCCACTTTTATGAGACATAGACAATTTTTGTGGAAGTTTACAGTGCCCCAAACATGTCGTTTTGCACACGTCAACAGTGCAGCTTGGTAGTTTGGTTTGGTATACCTCAACAGTGCAGCAAAGCAAGATAGTAGCATTGATCTTATCTTCCTCTGAGCCCTGGGATGAAAAAAATCATGAAAGACATCAAGGCATACAGTCTCTCTTCAGAAACAATTTGAGTGCCTCTCTTGTTTCCTGCATATCTGAAAGGGAGAGATCTGCCTGTATGTTGGTTTATAGATATACCTTCAAATGAATGATTTGGGTTTTGAAATGATAACTTCTAGTTGTCATGTCAAATAAATGTTCAAAAGGTGATGCCGATAAAAGATTTTGATTCAGGCTTCCTTCTCCCTTGAATAAACTTAACTGAAACCTTGAATTCAAGGGACCAACTCCCTTGAATAAACTGTCCTGAATCTCCTGCGATTCCTCCTTCCTTTTGTGTTGTTTTTATCACTTGACGTTCTCATGAGCCATAATTTATTAATTATAAAAAAATAGCTTGTTCATTCTAATTTCTCCTGCTACTTTTCAGTACCTTTACTGGTAAATTTGTTCATGTTGCCTGTGTTAGAGATGCAAGGATATTTACAGGAGACATATTTTAAGTAGTTTTGCATTTAAAATGATTGTGAGCCTGAGCTCTTTAGCATTATTTAGCATATTCCTTCTTTAGTGCCTAAATGCCGATTAGATGCACCCGGTTATGTTAGGTTCAGTATAAGAAAAAGTAATTGTAGTGGCTGGCAATTATCCGTGTCCCTGTAGGGCAAGGTATAGTGGGGGTAGGGGGTGTGCTGGAGGGAACAGTAGTACAAACAGTGTCACATCTGCCTGTGCTAATAATTTTGAAGTGGAAATGCCTGTGAAGTGAAAAATGTCCCCTAAAGTGGAGGAACATTTAAAGAGCACTTGATATTACATGGTTTTGTATCTTCCTATCCAGAGTCCTTCAGAGTCATAAAGGTTTGGCAACAGTTCAGAACTATTTCTCATAGCTAGAAATATTATCAATAATCTCCAGGACAACAGGGTTATCATAAAGCCATGATTGAGAGGTATTTTCTTTTACAAGGAATGTATTGTTTTGAAGCTGCCAGTACCATTCCAGCTTGAATTCATAGTCCAGATCATTTTAAATATTGATTCCTCACAGAATAGTACCATAGCTTAAATCATCACAACTTTTTTTTGAAATTCTTGATTGTGTTTTGGTTACAGCCTCCCCAGGTATGAGGCTGCATACCAACCAAAGGTCAGACCAAGACTTGATCAAATATAATCAGAAAGATGTAAGATGCTGTTCAGCGGGGTTGAATGCAAAGTATTTTACTTGGCCAGGAATAATCACCTGCAGGGATTAGACCTGGAAACCTCTAGTAGGGTAGTAGTCACTTGACAGAGAACCTGTGGATTACAGTAGGTCACAAGCAGAATTTAAATCAGTAAGATGGTCATAAAAAAGCAAATACAGCCTGATGTTGTGGAAGGAGAAATGTGACTTGCAAGATATGTGAAATATTTATTCCTGTTCATTGCTAGGGAAGTTGCAGATGGAGTGGTGTCCAGTTTTAGACATGACATTTAAGAGAAAGTTGTAGTTTGACTGAGGGTAGTTTAGTATACAGCAAGGAGACCTGTCTGTGGGCTGAAAAAGATGACTTATGAGGAAAGTGGTAGATGACAGCCTAAATAGCAAAGGACTAAAGAAGGATATGATAGTCTAAGATAGATCAGAGGGTCTTGCAGGGGCAACAGAATAATCAGATTTCAGCATTTGCAACAGAATAGACTGCAAGGCGGAAGCTGGCTTAAATCACAAAACTGATGATTTCAACTCGATATTAGAACATACTGGTTTTATAAGAAGAGTAAGCAAGCTCAGGTTCTGAATATGCCTAACACCTGAATAATCAGGAGAGCTGGAAACTTCTCCTTAATCTTCTTTTTCTTGTTCCTTTATGTCACAAAATATTTTTGAAATACAATGCCTTATTTAGCCAGCAGGGCTGTACAACAAGGAGAAAGTGCAACTTTCTGCGTAGCGTCTCGTATTCACCTCCTCATAGCCCTTATTCTAGTCTGCGTTAGCCCAGGGGAAGTGCAAGTCTTGAGACTCTCATCCATCAACCACACGGGCAGGTCACTGTACACTCCAGCACTGCAGAGCAGCTATGCAAAAGAGAGCACGCTGGGCCTTAAAGCTGCCTCGGGAAAAGGAAGGAGCCAATTCAGATTCAGAAAACGAGATCATCAAGGAAGGGCACTCCTTCATGCTTCTGCCTAGCAATCTGGAAGAAAACAGGCCTAGCACCTGCATTAAGGTTGATTTTTTTCCCAGGTAATAATGTGTTTGATTTGACATTTTCTGTAAATCAAAGTAGATTTTGGAGAGCAAGCTTTCCTTAACTGGGAAAAAGAGCAGCAAATGATGGAAGATATAACGCAGTCTCAATTCTTATTGTAGTCACAGACAGTAAAGCACTTTTGGCATATTTAGGATGAGTCTCCTTTAGGAGAGGATTGTACAATTTAGCCCATTATTCTTCCTTGAGTATTTATTCAGCTGAGCACATTGGGTAGAGAATTTCCTCTGCTGCTAACTGTCCCCACAGCGACTACTAAGGAATGAATGGAAGGTTTCAAAAACTATCATCTTCTCAGGCACAGAGTTAAAGATACTGAAATCGAGGGGACAAAATTTTGATTTTTGGTATTCCCTGCATTAATTCCCAACCAAGAGGGCAACCACGCGTATCCCACATTTCACCCCTTTGAGACCAGTGCAGTCAGTGAGCGCGGCAAGACCGAGACGCCTTCTGCTCCCTCCTGTGTATCACCCATGCAAACTACAGGCACGATTCTCTCCATACCATAATGTAAAGCTGTGAAAAGCAACCGGAGATTGCAGCTGGTGGGTAAATTGGCAAGGCAGTGGAATGTCACACTTGGGAGTGTGAGCTGCATGTGACGAACGCCGTGGGGCAGACTGTGCATTTGACGGCAGCAGAGCGAAGGCACAAGAGAAGACAATGAAGAGACTCCAGAGGTGCCCTGCAGAATTTCAAACTGCTACCTGGTTAAGATAAATGAGGAAAGAGGACAGTGTGGCTTGCATATTTAAGCTGAATTTCGCCAGGCAGGTAGTAGTCAGTAAAAAGATATTTGTCTTCTAAATAACACACATGAAAATGGAAACCCGAGATGCCATTTTTTATCAAGTCCCATGTCAGAACAGAACAAACAGATTTGTTCCCAATTAAATAATATGACTTTTCATACTGAACTAACTTCAAAGACAAAATTTAGTCAAATACTTCATCTTAGTTACTGTGAAAGTATTGAATGGGCTGTTGAAGAGGGAACCGTTTTGCCTCATTTTCTCTAGTGTCTTTCATACATATTTCTTTTGTTGTTTGACCTTCACTATTCACTTCAGTAAGAGTTTAGTGAAAACAGGACTCAATAGAGTCAGCAAATGTATTATTCAGAGGGTAGGGAATAAAGAAACATAAAAGAGAATCAAAATTTCAAACAAAATTTCAAACCAAATGTTAGTTTGGAGTCAAGAATGCAGAACTGTACAAGTATTGATGACAGCTGTCAAACCAGCAATGTGGATTTAAAGGGAGGGATCAAGAGGAACCCAGGTACAGAGAAGCAGAGAGAGGGTGCAAGTCTGATACTTGCTGTCTCTTACAGGCAGATCAGGGAGATGCATTCTTACAAGCTAAATAAAGTTCTCAGGTTAAGTTAAAACTTACGTTGTGTTATTTATTTACTTGTTTTTAAGCTTGATAAGGACTACGTAGAGAAGAATGATCCATCTGACTTGGAAAGCCTTTTCCCTGGGCAGGCCCAGCGGAGATTTCTGAGAAGTCTTAGTCCCACATTATTCTGATATAACCTCCCAGACACGGCAGTGGAGCTTTTCAGATGCAGCCAACGTACTCAGATTTCTTGGTGTCCAGTGCCAGATACTGCATACAGCTTTCTTTTCAACAGGTAAACAAACAAACAAACAAACAAACTCCCAAAATGGCATTTCATTGAATTGCATTTGGACACCTTTTAATGGAAAGACCTCAAATCATTAGTCATTTTTTAAAATCTTCACCTGTACCATCACAGAAAAACAAACCCTTTATGTGTTGCATTTGCAAATATGCTTGTCATGAGTGAATATCTAGCTGTACCCCTTCTTCTGAGCTCTCTGAACTATTCTCTTTAATGTCAGGCCTTTTGCCTACATGGAATTCAATAGTTTGCCTGGTTCCCGGCTCTGTTGCAGAGCCCTGGCCTGCCATACTTTTTCTTTCATTTTTCTTGTCCTTAATCCTTCCTATCACCCTGGTTAAAGAATAAATTAGATGATAAAAATATCATTGTGAACCATTCTTCTTTCTTTTCCAGCATATACTCAACTACATTAGACACAATATATTGTACTGCAAACAACTTAGTAACAAGAATGCATAAATACTACAGAGCAACGCCAGGTCCGTGACTCCTCTCAGCTTAGTTATGCACAAGTTTCTATGCAAACACGGGACATTTCTGCTTTGAATTTTTGTTCGGAAAATAGCTTCACTGTGATTACCAATGTCAAGACTAGAAAACATCTGGCACCTTAACTTGCCAGATGCTAGATCCTAGTGATCCAGCAGCATCCTAAAAAGGATACCATTTTGCAATCACAGAGATTATAAATCTTGTTAGATGAATAGTTTCCATTATTTTTAGCATATCAAAGGCAGCAAATTACTAAATACCAAGATTCTCTGCTTTATGCCACATGTATTTCTATCCTCTTACTGAAGTCCTCAGTTCTTATCTGTGCTGACAGGAGTTTCTGAATGTATTCAGTTTTTATAGCGGTGTCCCCTCTGATTCACCATATCTTATTTTCTTTCATTGGCTTTCTGATCTCCTTTCATTTCATTTGTGCTGTCGTCAAGTTGGTCGGTGATCAGAAACATTTATTTGTTGATTACATCGTTTGGTCAGACCAGCACAGTTCAGTCAATAGGTCTAGAACTAAAAGTTTACTCTTATTATTAAGAGAGTCCTCCCTCTCCCTTCTTTTAACTGTGAATTCCTGAATCTCTCTAAGAAAATGAATTTGCTTAAAGTCTCTTCTTATGGCCTCCGTGGAGGCCAGTGTAGTTGAGAAAAAAAATGGTTTCTTTATGCATAGAGAAAAGATAGGCTCAGAGAGAAAGCTCAGAGAGCAGGAAAGTGTGACTAATGAGTCAGAGAATGATAACCCCAGTCATTCCAGACCTGGCTGCACGCAGTTGTACGGAGCCAGAGCTCCTAGACGTTTGTTTTGATCTCGCTCTTTGAGGCTAACCAAGAATCCCCCGGCAAAGCAGACCCTGTGGCTCCTCACTAATAGGCACAGGCGGAAGAGCTGCTGCAGGCAGCCAGTTCAGAGCTTGCAGATAAAATTCTGGTATAAAGGAAGATGCTCTGTCACTTCTCAACTAAATTTAGAAATTGTAGTTCTTTGACCTGGCAGTTTCTCTGTTGCTCTAGCTTTATACTGAAGATTATTTTTTTTCTACTATCATGTCTTTTTGTGTAACTAGTTAACTTGGTTACTAACGTGCAAAAGCAATATTCTACAACTAAATCCCCCTAAATGTTGTACAAAACTAGACCTAACCTTGTAGAGCCATGCTGGTCTCTCATTTGTATTTAAGAATTGCTAGGATAACTTTACTTTCTTTAGCATTATTCAGAGTTCCAGTGATACATTATTGAACTAGCAGATGGGGAGGGAACTGATAATGCTTTTAAAAAATTAAATAATTTAAACAAGAGCTGTGAGACTACTTCAAAATGCCATTATGAAAATGCATTCTGATGAAATTAGTTCAGTTTGGTATTTTAAAGTTTATTTGCTCCCATGAATATTCATACAAGCTGCTTTATTGTTTTTTTTTAGCAATAACATTCATTAAAACCTGAAAATTAATCATGCCAATATGTGTTTGCCCTGCAAGCGCTGTGAATTCTCAGGCGACCGTGTTTTCATGAATTTTAATCCTCGATAAAACATATTCAGGTCCCCTTTCTTATAAGCTTGATTGGGTGATGGAGACAACCAAATGAACACGCTGAGACTTAGGACAGTAGCAGCACTTTATAAAACAGCAGATTACACGTAGAGAAAGCCACGAGCAAGGCTGGCCCCAGACAGCTAATGAGCAAGCTATGGGCAAAAATATGATCACACAAACCCCTTGTTAAACAATGATGTCAGCTGAAACATTTTGTAGAAATGAGATCAAATGATTCCTATGGCTAATTAGCGAACAAAGGTGGAAGGGATTGGTATTAAATTCATTGTTCAGCTTCCTCTAACAAAATTGCCTCCGTTCCCTTGTCCGTGTGTGACTATAAACTGTTTTATCCCAGTCTTAGGATGATGAGCTTTTTCACTGTCACCTGTGTGGTATGAGTAACAGATTGTATTAGCTCCCTCCTAACAGCCATCAGCAAAAAGCTTTTAATACACTTAATACATGCATGGCAAGCTGTTTATAATTGTGACAAAAAAGCAGTATTATGTTCTAATATGTGATACTATTTTTATTCTTGCAAAGTGGGTGCCTGACTCAAGCCAGGCTGCACCCTTCCTTTGCTCTCAGTGCTGCTGCTGCTGCCCTAGGAGCTAAATCAGACTTCATCAAAACCATAATTAGGAAAGGATATGGGAGGAGATCTCTGAAAGGATAAAGGAGAGCTTGGTGACATATAATTTTCTTTCAGAGAAAGAAAATTCTCTCCACCTTTCCTGGAGTTCAAATAAAAAGGAGTGTGTGTTCTTCCAACCCTTTAATGTAAGTTATAGACCAGAAAAATAGCCAAATGAGCATGTGCACGTCTATTTAGGTGACTCTTGGCAGCCTGTGCTGTAAGCAGCTTCCATAAATGAACAACACAGAAAGCTCCTTCACCAGAAGGTGGGATTGTAACATTATCAGGTTCAAGAGCATGTCTACAGAGGAAGAAGAGGGAGGAGGGAAAGACGAAGGACCATATGTGCTGGTGATGAAACAAGGATTGACAACAGACCTACCCATGGAACAGCCCCAGGGCAAAGCAACATGAATCATTTGAACCATTATCTCAGAAGAATATGGCTAAGAAACTCCTCATAAAGGGAAAAATTTAACTGTTCCACTGGAAATGAATAGTTAAAGGAATCCTACATCGTTCATCTGAGTATGTGGAATTGCTATTTCAAAAGAAAAGAATATTGCTATTTATTTTCCAGGAAAATAATTGCTTTCTAACACAGAACATATAAATAATCCTGGAGGAGAACACACGCTAGCAAGAACATTTTACTTCCCCTGCCAATTTTATAATCTCACAGTCATTCATGCTCTTACACTTAGACTTAAAGAGGTGAGTTTATATCCTCCTTGCCCAAAGGCAAGTGTCTCACAGACCCCTTGCTAATTCTTTTTATGTGTATACAAACTAGCATTTAAAACTTTAATGAAAATGGTTATCCTTAAAGGTGAAGCTTCCTTGAGTTGCCGTGATTGCTTCAGGAGCTCACGGGTTTTACCAAGGCCTCCCTGGAACTGGTGGTAAAATCCTAGCTGCGTCAGTGAGGAGGAGGAAGGCACAGGTGTCCCAGCTTCAAATACCAGTGTACATTTGATATTAATACAGCAGCAAGGCACAGTGGGGTAAAAGTACTGAGAGACTCGCTCTTCACACTGAGTTGCTCATGGACCTGAAACACCAGGGACCCTGAGTGGCTGCTTGCAGCTGGATCTGGTTGCTTTCATGTGCGAGGCCGCATGGGGCCTTGACGTGGTTTTGTCTGAAGCTTTCTCCTCTGGATAACAGAGCTGAGCAGCAAGAAGGCAATCGTAGCAAGAGGATCGCTCCAAACCACCCACCTTGTTGGGAGCAGGGGGCTGCCACCCACTCCTAGCAGGTGTTTCAGCTAGGTGGGGATTTGCTGCCGTGAAGAAACTCAGCCTTCTCCTCCACAGCTGAGCTGCAGGAAAGAGAGCTTTGAAATGCTGCCCAAAGACATTCCTGCTGGAAAAGCAGAACACATAGGATAAGGCAGAAAACCCACCGAGGAGATTCCTGTGAGTGACGTTCCTGTGAGAGATGTGATGGGACACGGCTTTCCCCCTCCATGGGGTGCTAAGAAGGTAGCAGGAACCCTGCAGTAGCACCACAAGCTGAGTGGGTGATGGAGACACCCACCTTCTTGATGGACTTTCATCTGGAAGACATCTACTTGGCATGTATGTGCGATGCTCGTTCAACGAGGAGCCCCTTCTAGGCCATCTCTTTCTTCAGATCCATTAACGCTCCGTACCAGAGATCAGAATTGCAGGTTTTGTCTCATTCTGTTGGCCCCAAAGCAAAGATTCAGCTCAGTCGATCATCCTCTACAGGCAAAAAGGATGAGTTCAGATGCTGCTTGGCTCAGTCCACGTCGGTTTGCATGGTTCTGCTCTCAAGCAAGGGATATTTCACTCGCACATAGCACAAAGTAAAGTGACCTCTTTCTTCCCCAGCAATCCACATGATTCCAACAAATTCCACCTATGCCACATACCAAAAGGAATTCATTTGTTATTTTCACAAGAAAAGCACAGTTCTTGCAAGGAACAGATAAAACACCTGGAGCTCTGAACATTAATTTCCTGTTTAGCAGTGAAATAATTGAAAGACCGACATTGCTCCCGAGATTAGAAGGCTGCCTGCAGGTTCTCTCTGTGAATAGGCTTTCATGCAAAACGCCCTGCAGAGTTTTGCAAGGAAGCAAAACCATTTTTTTGTTGTTATTGTTGTTTTGAAAACATAAGCAATTCCCTACCTCCAGAGATGCAAATTAATCCTTGGAAAAATGTATCAATAAATAACAGCGTGATAGACAAAGAATAGCCTGAAAGGACCTGGCTGTTCCTGAATGACCACGATGCTGCAGGCTTCAGAGGCACAGCATTTCCCTACCTGGAGCTTTATGCTTTGAAAGTATTTGTTTTTATCACTTCTAAGGTCATCGTCCACCATCTAGAGCATTCCCAAGGGGCTAGGAAGCATTAGTAAATACGGTGAACGTAGCCAGCATCTGCGTCTTTCTATAGCAACAAGAACACAACAAGATATGAAGAAATGTTAGCCAGAACATTTTATTTTTTCTTCTCTTTCAGAAAACTCTCACTTCTAAGATCTTCATGCACTTAGGCTTAATCCCCTGGGGATTGCCCCAGGTCCATTAGAAAATCAGTCCATCTTTCATCTCTGAAAAATAACTATTTTGTGTTTTGGCAGGCTCACTATACATTATTATTATTTGTATTATTATAGGTCATACAGCAGACCTTGTTATACACTGCTGTCATGGTTCATGGTGATCTCTCAAATTAGTGGGCAGTGTACTGAGTGAAACAAACCTCATTTTTACAAGTTCATTACGAAAAAAAGAAAACCCTCAAAACCCTACTGTGAACAAGCACACAGGAGATGTTCCCTTTGCTATAGACTGTAGTCTGGGTGAGAGCCCAGTGGCTGCAGGGTCCAGCTTGAGAGCGGATGGGATGCCCTGATGGGCCTTCCAGCTCAGACATTTGGCTTGTGACATTTCCATCCCTGGACAAAGAATTTGACCACTGAAAAACACCTCAATAGCTCTTTTCTCTCTCTCACTGCACGTGTTTTCTGCATCCCAAATGCATCCTTTGTTATTGGCCACAAAATGCGTTTTGATTGTAGAAAATGTTCAGCCAATTTCAGATTTTTTGATTCTACAGGAAAAAAGAGAGAATACTGAAGGGTGAGGTTTTTTTTTTTTTTTTTTTTTTTTTAATTCCATTTATTGAAAGGTTTTAGAAGCAAAAGGAGAGGGTAGAAGAAATAACACAACTGAATCATTTCAGCTTCCTGGATCTTACTTTTTTCTCTGTGCTAAACAGACAAGATCTACAAGAATGGATAAAGGAGTCCATCCGTATAAGCCAGAAAGTGGAACTGAAAATAAATGTGAAAGAAGCAGATTATGTTCAACAGACTGTTGAAGACGAGGAAGTGCAGACAGGGATATTTCTGAACACATGCAGTCTAGGGCAGGTGACTGTGCGGTTCTAACTAGAAAGTCAGGCTCTTTGGAGGTTAATCACCTCCAAAGCACCAACTTCTGTCTTCCGAGTATTTTCTGCTTCTACAGAATATTTTCTTTTCTACCCTGGGAGCTTGCTTTACCCTTGTGCATTCTTACGCTTATGAATAACCTTCTTATTTATAGTCAATGGAGCTCCATGTGATACAGGGATTTTGCAAGATGAGGGCTGCCTTTGGCTAAGGAATATCCGCTTCCTGTGGGTGTTCACACATTCCTACCAGGCTGGCCACATCCACGCTCCTGAATTTGCTGACTTCAACAGGAAGCAGCAAGGCTGCAGTTTGGGTATCTGTAAATAGCGGAGAATGAATGAAGGTGCAAATTCAGATCTGATCATATGGTCTTGAGAGCAATAAAGAAGGCAATAAATGCAGAGCAAACAGGTGTTTCAGAAGTCTGAGTGTGCAAAATCACTTATTTTGTAAAGGCATTGAGGTAGTTTCAGAGGCACAGACAGAGAGTCTTTACAGATCTGATGGTAGTTTGTGCTTAAAAGAGTTCTTATAGATGCTAGAAGTAGTACCTGCTCTTCGGTATTCATGCTAAGATTTTAGTTCAGCTCCTCTGCTGCTCAGAATTGTTGTGGATCCATTGATTTTGGCGCATTTTCCCTGCTGAAGATCTGGATACTTATGTGGGAAAACAAGGGTCTGAAATGCCTTGGCATGGGTACTTCACCATTTCGGAGGGAGGCAGCTGTTCAAGTTTCATAGGCAGACTAGTCAAACTTTGCTCCGTGCTTCAAACGCAGTGAGTGAGTAGAGTGGAGAGCACAATCTGATCCTGCACCTCAGGGCTCTGAGTGGGGCGCAGGAAATTATGTGTGGTGATTAGAGGACATGTGTGAAACTCTTCAGAATATATGATAATAGTCTTTATGAAATGTACAATTGAACTTTACAAAATCCTTTCTCACAACACTGAATATGAATGGTATTTTCACGAAATGAGCATTTAAGTTTGTTGTGAAATGGCTAACAAGTGATTAATACGCTTATCTTTAGGGAAGAGATCTGTGCTGGTAGTGATGGTAGGAACAGTATCTTTGCTTTTGCCCCCTAGGCTTTGTATTCAGTCCACATCTTCCTCAAAGGTTCCTCAATTTTCTTCTCTATCCTTCCTGAAAAAGAAGAATAAGGAAGCATCCCGCCTCTGAATGGCCACCACAGAAATACCTTATCTGCACACCAAATTGCTTGGTGCGGGGGACAAGGTTTGAAGACTGGGCTCAGCATCTCCCCATTCACTTATGGCACCCAATCTTTCTTATCAGCACTCTCCAGGCTCCCTGCACTCTCTGCGTGGGGGAGATAACAAATACAGCAAATTTCTATAAGAAATGTTTTCTATTTAACAGACCATGGTGTCTATCTGCTGTTAACCTCCCAAGCAGCGAGCGAGACAGGATTACGCTATAGGTGGCGAAATCGCCATTGGGCTGATAAGGCGGACGTCACTGATGTGGCCCAGGTTTTCCCTTGCAGCTGCCCAGGTCAAGGGACAGGGAGGTTGTTTGGAGCTCAGGATGGGGGCTCTCCTGGCTGCTGACCCCGCTGCCTTTCCCAGCCAGAGGTCACCCGAGAAGCACCAGGAAAGGCTGCATGTTGCATAACATCCACTCACTCATGAAGAGGGGTTTTTTTTTAATGGATTTTCATGTGTTCAGGAAGGAAGCTTAAGAGTATGTGTCAGTCTCTAAGAATGATCAAATCCATCTTGAACAAAGATGAAGAAACCCCATAGCTGTGAACCAAGCTCACAAAGCCTTTCCTTCAGAGTACGTTTGCAAAAGCATTCTGTGAAAGACAGGCTAAATATCTGATTACAGAGGGATCTGACCGCTGCTTTCATTTACCTATGCATTTATTTATATGCATAAATGAAAGCAATAGCCCACCCAGTCTATTTATTCACTGTGCTTTCCAGTTGATCTGCTGGTTTCTACCCTGTTTTGAATGCCCTGGGGTCTTGTGACTCCGACTTTGACAACTGTCTTCCCGGGGAAGATCTTCCTGGGCGGGGGAGCTCGTCTTCACTCAGATCAGATTGGAAAAAATAGCTGCAACTTGCAGAATAAGAACTGTAGATATTAATTACTCGTAGGACGAAGGGAGTATATTCTTTTGTGCCAACTGATCCTATGACTTTTAGGCTAGTGCAGGTTTATTTAGCTGTGAGGTGTTTAGGATCTAGCATTTCCCTCAGCACGTCCAAGCTGTATCACCTGCAGCAGCCAGGACGGTGAACGAGGGATCACCTGGATTTACAGCTCAGGCAACAGCTGCCACAAATCAGCACCAAGAGCACGCGGCGTCCGAGGCTGCACTGACTTCCAAGTGCAGTTTCCTCCTCCTTCACACGCGAACAGCAGTTGACATCTGATGAGCAAGTGCGGAGCCGAGCGAATAATTTACAGCGAGCAATTAGTCTAATTGTGCCTGTGGGGCACCTGCGAGGTCGAGGGGTCCGTGTGGTTCCTCAAAACAGGCTTTGCCGTCTCAGGAGCTGGCGAGCGATTCGCTGTGAACCCTGGAGCTGAGGATGGCCCCTTAGATGGGCAGGCGGACGAGATTGCTTGCGTTTCACTAATTAGATCATTTGCAAGTGCAGGGAAAACACGGTGAACTTAAAGTATTACGGCTGAAAATATCCTGGCTTTAGAACCTCATATATTTGAATTAAAGAAAACCATTCAAATAATTGGAAAATGAATACAATAGGGTTGCAAACATTATTATAGTTAACATTTGCTTTCAAAAGAGGCGGTTATTAAAAAAATCATTTTTATTCTCCCAGGCCTAACAGAGCTTCCTTCTACAATGTTCATTTAATTTATGTGTTGGTCAGAGAGGGGTCTTCCATCAGTTATCTGCTCACACGTGGACTTTGCCAAGGGCAACCCCAGAAAATTGCATAAAATGCTGTCTGAAATTAAATTTATTTTTTTCCACTGACTTCAGTGGTTCCACAGTTTCATTCCTTGTGTTGAATACCTTCATATTACAGGAGAATCTTATCTGAATATAGGTTTGAATTAGCTACATGAAACGGCAGGCCCTGGCTTTCTGAGAATGGAAATAAAAAGGAAAGTAGGGCATGACTAAAGGAAACCAGAATTGTTATTAGAGGCCCCTGCGTCTCTCTGGTGACCTGCAATGACAGTGCTCAGGTGGGAGCAACTGAGTCATGATGGCACAAGGCACTGCATGACAGGCAGCTTTTAGCACACTAAATACACCATAATTCGACACTGGAGCCTGTCTGCCGTTCTTCCATCCACAGCCTTTGCCTTCTGCAGCTTTCCCATGAGCTTTTAAAAAGACCATCTTTGCTTTACTTGTTATTTCTGTGTGGACATTTGGGTTACAGTGTGTTAAATTTGCTTTTAAATGATTTATTGAGGACTTGATGCAGCAGTCCTTTTTTCCCTCATATTGTGGGCATCCCACACAGTGAAAGATGCCAAATCCACGGCCGCCAGAGTTTCACTCCAGGAGTTTTGAAGAGCCCACAAGCCCCCATGGTCAGCTTTTCTGCTAGGCCAGAGCATTGACCAGAGTAAGGGAACTTGTCAACTGAGAGAGATTCTTTGGGCACCCAAAAGTCACCGATACTTTTACCTTAATTATCTGTGCTTAATTTCTCTTCATCCAAAAATCATACATAATCCTATTTCCTTATGTCACAGGTATTTTGTGAAGATCGGTTAGCGCTTGGGAATCCTCAGTTCTGGGTATTAAAAGAGCTGGTAATGAGAGGAATCAGAAGGGGATAGTGGTGTCTTCAGAACAAAGCTGGAATTTTCTTTCAGTTAAACAGGCATTTAATTATGAGAAGAAAATTAAAAGTGGAATAACTGCTCGCTGAGCACTGCTTCTTTCATAGAACAGAATCCTTAAGGTTGTCAGGGACCTCCAGAGGTCATCTAGTCCAACCCCCCTGCACACGCAGGGCCACCTAGAGCACGTGGCACAGGACTGCATCCAAGCGGGTCTTGAAGATCTTCAGAGAAGGAGACTCCATAGCCTCTCTGGGCAGCCTGTTCCGGTGCTCTGTCACCCTCACTGTCAGGGAATTTTTCCTTAAGTTCCTGTGGAATTTTTGATGCTTCCGTTTGTGGCTGTTTCCTCTAGTTCTGTCAGTGGTCACCAGTGAAAAGAGGTCATTTCATACCAAATATAGTAAGCACCTGCCCCAAATGCCTGTGCTGCCCGTCACTGGAAGCAGCGCTGAAGCACACGAGCCCCGAGGAAGCGCATGAGCCCCGAGGAAGCGCGCGGCGCCGCACCGTGCCTCGCGCTCCTGCGGCCAGGCCGCATGCGCAGCAGCACCGGGCGCTTCTCCCCGTGAGCTCTGCCAGCACGGCAGGGTGGAGAACCAAGGGTGACTGCTCCAACAAGGGCTATGTATATATATAAATTTTGAACAGTAAATATTTTATGGTGCTAGGAAGGGGTGTAGGTGTAAGGGATGCTGAGACTTGGGAAGTTGCTTCACTTGGGAAGGAGCACAGCACTTAGCACTTTCAAATGTGCCCTTCCCTTGCTTGGTCACAGTGCTGTGGCAGCAGCATTTCTAAAAAGCTGCAAAATGTGGAGATGGAGGGGAGTGATAATGTACAGCTCCTTACACACGTGGGCTTTGGAAACAACCAGGGCCCTCAGTGGCATCAGCTGCTCCAGGTAGTCTGTACCTGGTGGATGTCACATAGGCTTCCTCCCTCCCTGTGCAACGGCCTTTTCATGGAGCTTCTGGAACACTCATTTGGGTTTTATTTATTTGTTAAAACCTAAGTAAAATCTAAGTAAAAAATGTAGGTTAAAATCCTATAGTTTGGTGCTTTGATCACATCTGTCTCTCTAGCTGGTGTTTAAAGCTTTAAAGCAGAATTTCAGAAGAGGGCATATTGCTCCAGACAGAACTAAAAATCACTCACTCTGCATGTGGTATCCAGGAGGGCTGTGAACACAGCGGAAATGGACCCTATCATGTGGTTAATAGTCTGCATTTTAGTTACACTGTCTTCTGGCACCATTGCTGCCAGATAGAAGGAAGAGGGAAAAAAAGGGATTTATTTATTATTATCGCAAAAATCAGCATGCTTAGAGGTGAACAGCTGAACTGTGATAAAACAGATCTGCAGATCATGCGTCCCAGTGACTTTCTCCAAGATCTCCCTGAGCACAAAATAACCGATTATGCCCTGAACAGAACCATCACTTTACTGCTGGAATTTGTCCTGGGCCAGAATAGGCTCATGTCTGTGGAGCTTTGTTCGAGCACGTGCTGGTGTGGAAGCAGGACGGCTCCAGCAGCTCTTCAGATGTTGCCTTACATGCGTCATGAGCTCTGCCAGCACCTGGTGTGTCTCCACGTTCCCCCTGGATATTCCCATAGCGTTTTAGTAAACATGTCCTTAGAAGAGGGGTTGATGAGCTGCAGTAAAGACAGAGCTCTGCCATACTTATATTTGTGAACTATTTTTCCCTTGTGAATTTTTGCACACAAAATGTCAGTCTCCAATACTCTACAATTTTGTGCAACAAACTGCTACTGTATTGTGGAACAGAGGAAAAAGGCATTATTTAATGGCATGAAGCATTTCCATACACATTCATAGCCAAATGCAGGGTAGACCTTTATGCTGAAAAAATGCATGCTTGCTTGCTAGTTTTACTTTTGTTTTGATATTGGAAGATGAAAAAAAAAGGACAGGCATAAAACACGGAGCTAAATCTCTTGTGTGGTTATGAACAGTCACCCTGTCCAATCACTAGAACTGTGCCCAGGCATATGAGCTGAATTAGAAGCCCAATTAGAAAGCTGGGATCCACTGTGCTGATTTTGTCTCTGCACATGGCTCTATGCCCAAGTCTCTTTCATAGGAACAGCTAATTTATTAGGGATCTCCTGTTGGATTCCTCACAATTTGGAATTGTTAGTGGTGTTTCTTCATGAGCTATGGACTGTGCACAGTGGTTTATTCACGGATGGCAATTCAGATGTAGCACTAATGAAATGGGCAGGGTAAGGGATCATTGCTGAGCTTCTTTTCTGTGTCCACGTCCTACCAAACCTCTCTTAAAATTAATTCTTCAACACTAAGTGAGTATTATTTTAATAGCATATCGTATGTGAAAAAGTTCCTGGATCTTGCTGAACCCTCATTTACATTGCTTTAATGAGGGGCACATTAAAGACAAGGGCTTGGCCAGTGTAAGGATGACATGAAAGAAGATTGATGACACTGCACTCAAAAGCTGTCCTGGAGCAGTGTTTGGGGAGGAAGTGAGAGGCATAAGTCAGGGTGCATTTTCACATCGCCTTCACTGAGATTCATGAGGGTGTCAGCTTTGAAGGTTTTCCTTGGGGAAATTTGTTTTGAAGTTAATGAAGGTCATATGACAGGAAACTGAGCACATGATACTTTGCTCAAACTTACTAATTAATTAGAGTCGCTTCTTCTTTTTGCCAGGCTAAACTTTCTGGACAATAATTCTGTTGAAGTTTTACCTACATCACTTTGTTTCTTCAGAAATGGGACCTCTTGCCAGGGCTCATTAGCTTCAGCAGAGCACCACGCTGCCCCATCCTTAACATAGTGGTGGCTTTCGCCACCCAGTTCCCACGTATTCAGGAATTTCTGCTCTGGGAGATACCCAAAAGTGAATCCACCGCTGGATGAGGTGATCTGAACTTTGTCTCCCACAGGGAGCTCATCCATAAGGTACCTCCAGAGCTGACATCAGTGGAACAAACACCTTTTTCCCACAGATCTTGGCCCAAACCTTGGGAACTAGTTCCTAGTTTTTGCATCCTCTCCATGGGTTGCTGTGAGATCAGCTGCCCACCTGCACATGGCCATTAGCTGCTGGTGTAGCTCTTCTTGTAAGACATTGCCCAGCGTGGTTGGATTTCGTAAGAATTAAACTCTAACTTAACTCTACTCCTGATTAGGCCTTCCAAGCTAAATCCCATATTAAACTTAGTCTTCAGGTGCACATCCAAGAACTTTCTGAAGAGCTTGTTAACTCCTCAAGCTTGTGATTTTACAATCCCTTCAGGCTATTCAAGTGTCAGGGGTTCTCACGGGTTTCAGAAATCCGCTGCTAGAGAAGAAGTCAGAAAGAAAACGCTGTTTTGAGACAGCATAAAAGCTTTGCAGCTCCTTTCTTCCTAAAACTCAGGAGAGCCTAATAGAGATTTAAGATAATAGCCAACATTTTAATGATGACCACCTGTGCTCTGGGAGACTCTGCGCTGCTGCTGTAATGGCCTGTCCAGGGACACCGTCCCCACAGGCTGCTCTGGCCCTGGGCTCCCAGAATCTGTAATAGATGACGTCTTGGGAAGGAGAAGCAATAGCAGCTCTGCATTGCTGCCCATTCCTCCCTTGTGTCCATGCCCCTTCCCGTGCTTTTGTGCAGCCTCTGGCCCTGCTGCCTGCCCTGTTGCTCCCTGAGAGGTGACGAGTGACACCCGGCACTGCCTGCTGAAATTGCAGGCTGAAATTCAGGCTGCTGAAATTGCCACCACAATCCCAGTGAGGATGCGCCAGCCTTTGCTGCAACGTCCGTGCATGTTCACTGGGACCCACCGACATCATTTCCTACTCCCAGGTGGTCGTGTTGGTTTACGTTGGGACTCAAGTTGCAGAGACAAGAATGAAGTCAGTGTTCCCATCTGGCTGCAGGATGTCTATTGGATAAAGTATCTTTCTGCCACTTATTTTCTGGGAAGATAAAACAACCACAGATCATCTTGGGTTTTATTTTCAAATTGCTTTTATAGCTATCAGGGGCTTTCTTGATGGTTAGGTATTGATTTGCATGACATGAAGTAATAGGCAGCTGCAAGGAAACGGCACCGTGCTTTCAATGCAAAGGCTAATTTAATATTGATCTTTCAGTTACAAATGCAAGGATAATTCTTTCAGTAAAAACACCCTGCATCAGGGCTCCTGTGGCTTTCCCAATTCCATCTGAATTTCTAAGCACTAAAGAAATCTCATTATTGAGAAGCGAAATAGCAGCTCCCTAGGCAGAAAGGTCACGCGAGTGTGAAATAGCCTTTGTACTGTATTCAGCAGCCGTTCCTGAATACGCGCGTTACTCATCCAGGAGCCTCGGGATGTTTAAATGCCATCCACAACAGCACTGCTGCTCTGACAGCCCTTTTACTTTTTCCCCCCTTTTGCTTTAATAAAGCAAAGATTAAATGGTTTACAAGCGCTACTGCTTTAAAAGTCACGTTTTCTCCATTTGCCACTTGCAATTATGCAGGGAGTGTGTCTTCCCTTCGAAGATCTCAGTCCGTGGGCTGGGAGCTTAGGCTCCGTTTCAGCCGGTCCCTAAATGCTAAAGCACGTCTCTGACCCTGTGGGTTTCACCCTGATACCAACCAGTCCTCTTATCCTTCCATACCTCCCCGCTCCCCTTTCAGGCCAAGTCAGTAATTTTTATTGTCTCTAGTGCTGTTGTTTCCCTGCTTCACTTCCCCCTAATTTGCTGTTTGACCTGTCTGCATTACTCACCTCAAAGCACAATTAGATCTCTCTCTCTTTTTTTTTTTTTTTGGCACTCCAGCATCCAACGGTTAGTTTGATCATTAAAAACAGGGGACTTTAAAAATCTTTTGATTTTTTTTCTAGGACTAATTTAGTTTAGTCTTATTTTTAAAGAAGGATTTGTAGAAGGGGATTAAGCAAACTTCATCTGAGAGTTTTAGCATTTTTTTTGTTCTTTTTTTCCTGAGAAGAAAGAGTATTACATAAGCAGCACAGAATAAGGAGAGTCAGAATCTGAGTGGATGGGGAATTCCTGAAAACAGAGGAAAGGAGGTATTTAATGGGAGGTTACTTCAAATGAAACCCAGGCAAAAGAGAAAAGCCATGGGGATCTATGCTCCTGAGGAGGCATATATTGTAAATTTTATTCTTACAAGATTCCAGGAAAAGGATTTCATGACTGAAATAAGCACATGGAGAGCAGCACTAAATGATGGCTATTCTAGAGTTCCTGGGAAGAAAGAGGAAGGGGGCAGTAATTTGGATTATGCAGAAATATCAAAATATCTAATTAAAATATTGGAGAATATTTGTTGCCTTGGGATGAGCTAGCAGGACCATGAGTAAACCAAAGGAAACCCAGGACATAATGACACGGCAGGGAAGGAGGGGAGCGCAGGTCAGAAATCATAGTAACAGTCCGGAGCCGGAGGAGTTGTGGGCGAAGCCTGGCCTGTCGGAGAGTGCCAGCCTTGTATGCCCATCACCCAAATGATAGGGAAAAAATAATTCATTAATAAATGAAATGTAATCAATATGCAATGTCCACGCTGATGCTGTAATAGCATTTGTAATGTCAAATCACTGTGGAATTAGGGATTTTTTTTTTTGCTATGAGCAACTATAAGCATAAAAGCCATGGTGCTACATGCACAGTAAAAGCCCTTGCTTCCTTACCAGGCCTAGCAAACAGGTTGTTCTTGGGTCTGATGCTGTGATACCATTTATGCCAAAAGCCTTCTCCACTCACAGTAAAATTTTGTGCTTTAATCTGCTTTTCTGATTTATAGTCTCAGACAAGGCCTCATGCAATCTCCCGTGAGCAGGGACAAGAGCTGGATGATCTAGTAAGCTTTTTTCCCCCCATCTCTATTCTCTGTTTCTGTTGTGAATACACTATTTAGAATTTTACTTCCCTTTTACATCAGAAGTATTTATCTGCAGATAGATAAAAGCTCTCTACGGATAGATAAAAGCTTTGCCTGTGTTCAGTTTTCTTATCTTCACACTGTGATGAAACCACACCTTTGTTCATATGGCAAAATAGAGGCGATTTACTGAGTAGCAAAAATAAAATTTCTCTTTCTCTAACAAGGATTTTTTATTATTCTTTTATACAAACTAATAGGCACACACATCAAACGGCAGTGCAAAATCTGAGTCCTGTGGCTGTTAATACGATGCTCAGATCCCACCTGACAACCTCCATTTCTCCCTCAGTGACAATCTCAGGTTTCACAAGCTGGACAGTGACAAAAAGAGTGGGGGGGAAAAACACCTGACAGTTTCTCCCGCAATTGCCACCTGCAATCCCAGAGAGCAGAGGCGGAATGAAGCCATAAATAGCATGAGAGATTTGTCAGGCAGTGCAAGATCAGAGCACTGATTCAGCCTTGATTGGGCTCCCCACCGCTGTCCTTTAGTTACTTATGTCAGGTTAAACTCTCACTTTCAGCACTGACATCTGTTCTCCATCTCCTCATTTCACGGAGCAGCGGACTGTGGTTTCCATTTTGTCAGCTGGTTTTCCTTCTCCTGATTACTTTGGACCAAAGCTGGTGGGGTGGGTTTTATATAAATTAACTGTAATTCAAAATAAATGTGCTTGCTTTAAGATAGGACATGATAAGACTTTGTACATTCCACAAAATTTATGAGCAACATTCAAGATGAAATGAAAACTATGGGAAGAAATTTACATGAGACAAAGGCAAGAAAGAGGTTGAGCGCAGAGGTGGAAACTCCCAGAGTCCTGGGCAGGGCTGTTTCCTATAGGGAAACTACACTTGTTTAACGCTCCCTAGCCCTGCATTGCACATAGCTCAGCAAAGTGTTGCAGAAGGGAGTCTTTACCTGGGGTGCCTCTGCGAGCGTACGTAGCCACTTACTGATAGAAATCTGCTTTATTCCTCTGTTAGGCTAGCAAGGTTTGACATCTTTGTTTCTGTATTTAAACTGGTTATTCTCAGATGGACTAGGATCTAGTTTCAAGGGAAATCTTTGTCAGGAGTTTTGCAGGTTTATTCTGCCCTATCCCATAAATGCTGGTTGGTAACTCAACCCTTCACTTTTTGTTTATGTTTCTTTATCTTGCAGGCAACAACTCCTGCACTGAAAGAAAAGCAACCAAAATCCATTTCTTGAGCAATAAGAGCAGGAAAGAAACCTTATTGTACTGCAAACAGTGCTTGCAGAAAAGCATTCGCAGAAAAGCTTTTTGTAGCAGTGGATGTTTCTTAGCCTGCCTGCGCGCTTCTGTGCCACGCTGGCAGGGCGCTCTGGCACATCCTTGACTCAGATGCCTTCTTTTGTTTCTTTTGTCTCTGTTCCTTTCTGTGTTCCTAAATTTTAATGACAGACAAGAGCTTCATCCAGAAGTTATAAGCTTGATAAAAGAGTCATTCTGTGGAAATCAAAGATTATGAATTATGCAGAAGGTAGGTCTAGGTGATATCAAGTACTACATTTCTGCTTTTAGAAAGCTCCAGTTATAATCTTGCTTTTTTTCCAGGTAGTATTTTTAAATACTTCTTGACATACAATGGTTGCACGGCTCTAAATCTAACTCAGGTCACTCACTAAGGTCACTTTAGCTCTTTATTCTGGCACCCCCTTGGGCAGGTGTTTCATTGCACTAAGTACATGATTTATAGAGTCTACCTATTCAGATTCCTAGCTGCGTAGGACAGCGTGTCTCCTCTGCTGCTAAGTGTATTGTTCATACTTAAAGAACAATAATAACGATTCTGCTTTGAAGGAGAAGGAAGAGCCACATGAGCAAGGCAAGAACCTTAATAATCAGGAAAACCTTTTATCTGAAAAAAAGAAAAAAAAAAGAAGATGAAGCTGCTTCCTATGCAAATTTAACCCAGAGAATTCTAGAAAAGGCAAGAAAAATCTTAAAGTAGTTGTTGTTTGATCTCCATATTACGTTTTTTTTAGCAGCTTCCCTCTTTCAGTTTCTTTCCAGGGGTGGTTGACTTTGTCTCCCCATTTTATTCTGGGCTTTCTGCTGTTAGACTCCCATACTCCTTAGGCAGCCTTTGCACTACAAAAGCAAACACTGTCGAAGAAACTCTGTGGAATTTCTCTCACTCTTATCTCCAGGCAGGGACATATTAAAAACAATTGCTGCTTTCCCATTATGCATGTTGTTAAATGAACTGTGCCACATGACTAATTGCGAGCCTGCGGGCTTTGGGGAATAATCACTAGTATTTCATAAGCAAGCTTGTCTTTAAAGTATTCCACAGACTTTAAGTAATCCTCGCAGCATCCCTCACAGATGAACGTTTGCTCCCACTCAGAGATAAGAGGCCCGTGGTCCGGAGGTGCAATTTTCTCAACGTTGGAGCAACCAGCTGGAGACGGAGCCATGTGTTGAGCTTGCGATGCGCTGCTGCTGCTCGTGGTCCTTGCTGAGCTAACAGAGGTATTAGCACATGAAAGGATGTGAACCAGGGTCGGTCATAGGAAGGTCTGACAGGAGGTCACCTGCCTAGCACCTCGTGTTCAACAGGGGCAACGGAGGTATTTTGGGGGAAAAAAAGGATAAATGTACAAATAATCCTTCCCTTAGTATATGCTCCCAGTATTTCTAGTTAAGGAAGAGTTCAACTTCCAGAACTTAACCAATGTGTTTCATAGGTGCCCCTGGACCTAGCTGAGTCTATAGACTTCTATATTGTATAAGGAATTAAACATCACTGATTATATGTTAAGGAAAACATGTTCAGGCATAACAGCATAGAAAAGACTTCTGTGTAGCATTACATGGGCAGGAACTATGTGTGTGTGTGTGTGCATGGCTATTTTAAAAGAGCACACCGCAAAGATATGCTTACACAGAGCACTCAAGATCATTTTCTGCAGTACATTTTCTTCTCTTGCTTTTTTGGTTTCCAATAGTGTCAGCTACTGATGATTTTCAGACTGCAGCACCTGTGTTTATGGGAGACTCTCACTATTGTGTCTGGACTGCAAAATGTACAACACATTTCCCAGTGGCAAAGCCCAAGTGAAGCCCAGGCACTTGGGACCCATTCAGGTCTCTAGTTACCTCTTGCAGTCAATGGATGATTAACTATTAACCTCCAAAACTGAGACTACTTCACCTGGGCACAGAAAGTTATCATCAGAGGATGAAAACTCTTCATTTTCATGACATTCACATTTTAACTGCCAGCCTTTGACCTGCAGTGGAAGAAAAACCCAGAATATATTGGCACAAATTAGGAATAAATTCATCTCAAAAGTCTGTCTCCCCACTGTCATCTACTTTTGGGACGCCCTATTATATCCCCTGTTCCCAGGATGCTATATTAACCTAAATTTCTTCAATCTTCAGCTGTGTCCCAGGCGCCCCTAGTTTAAATATTGCTTTGGTAGTGTTTTCCAAAATTAGAGAGAGAAGACAACAAGTCTCTGAGTGTTCTGATTAAAAAAAGAAAAGAAAATCAATGCTATTAAATCAATGCGAGTACTACCGAAACCCAAATTAGCCTCAGCCCAGTAGGGTACACCAATTAGCAAAGACAAAAAGGGGAGCAACAACTAGATGTGCCATTATTCTGCCAATCTTTACACTCTCTTTTATGTGACATTCTACTTCAAAGCCTCTTTCTTGTTTGTTACAAGATCACTTACATAAGCAACTAGCAGACGGCACTAAAAATAAGTATTTTGTTATTCCTTGGTGTCTGCACTCTCAGCTACCGAGAATCTCTTATTTCTACTGTCCTTGAGAGTTCTTCAGACTGATGCCATGCAGCTGGCTTCTCAGCATATACTTCTACCTTGTTATTTTTATGCATTTATTGCTTTATTTCATTTTTCTTCAGCGTGTGCACCTCATTTTTTGCTCCTGCCCTCATCACCATTTTTATAAGAAGTGGTTAAAGACTTTGAGAGCAAGACTGGAAATATAGAGGGACCAAAAAGTTGATTTTAAAACACTTTTTGTTTTTCCCTTGATGGTATCAGTTTTTAATAAAATTAGAATTACCTGAGGGCAGCTCAGACCCAGAGGCTTAGTCTACAGAGTCTGTTTGGGCAGCCTGGGAGCTCCATGCTATAAAAAAATCACATTCTGGCTAAACTGCCTCCCACAGAAGTAGGATTGTAGCTTCCTACTTCTATACCGTGAACTTGATTTTTCCTTCATTGGCACAGGTGCATACAAGGATTAATTCCTCTGACATGTATACTAGTTTGCTGGCGTACATTATTGATGCTAGAGACTCCTATTATGCCCATTCATTTTACTAAAATTTTGGCTGAATCTCATATGAAGCATAGCACTAAAATAAAAGCTAATCATATCTACTAGACCATGTATTTAGACTTCCTACCAAGAAGGCACCTGAGAAAAATCCAACTTTACAAATATATGTATCTCTATGAAGTATACACACATACAGGAGTGTCATTTTATCTTTAAGTGTATTAGTTTGATATATTTGTTTGTCCTTGAATCCCAAGACTGAGATAGAAATCTAATAGAAAGCACAGTTGCCAACAGGATAAAGTACTGCAGGTACTGCCTGTCCCTGCTTTAGATACTCAACCTTAATCTGGGACCTCTTAAAGTAGTCATGTTAACTGGAAACACCGCGCAGCTTAAGTTAATTACCTACGAGTGCCTCTTCTGTAAATATGTGTCAGGCACGGTAGAGCACTCCCAAGGATTGGGCATGTCAGAGGTGTGAAATTCAATATGCATCGGTTCACTTGCAGAAGGCCCCCACAAGAGCAGTTGTATCTACTTAGAGCAACCTGTCATCTATTGGCGCCAACACCATTTTGCCAGAATAAGCAAAATGGAGAAAAAGCCGCCCTTTGCAAGGTGAATTTGCAGTGGGATTGATGTTGTGAATAGCATTGCAGGACTCTGACACAATAAATCATTCAACTTTGATGGGTAAAAAGAAAATGAAACATGAAAGACATTCTACTGGGAATTAACACCCGTTCCAATTTCCATTGCTAGACACCACTCATCAGCTGCTGCCCTGCATTTTTGGCTACTGCGGGATCTAAAAGTTCTTTGCTGATTCCGAGGCACTTGAGCAAACAGGCAGAGCAAACATTAGCTTGGTATTTTTTGTAAAATATTTTTAAAGCTGGATTAAGGGGGAGCACTTCTGTGACAAACAAAGGATGTGATGATAAAAAGCGTGGGACCAAGCTCATCATTTTCTTTTGTGAACCTTGGTCTCTCAAATGTAGCCCAAGGTCCTGTTGAGCTAGGTTCTCTAAAGGGTGTCTCTACCCTGAATAGTATTCAAAAGGACAAGCTAGAAAAAGAAGACAGCGCAGATGACAGGGAGAAAGAAGTAAAGATCAAGTGATTCATCAAGAGCCCTGCAAGGGGGGCAGTGACAGAGCCAAAGCATAATTTCAGGCTTAATTTTCAGATACTTGCCAGCTATTGAAAAGATGTCTTCTATGGTGTTATTTGTAATTGCTCCTAAACTGGATTAGACTTTTGGGGAGTCGAGACTTTCATTCACCTTGGTTACGCTCTCAAATGGTTTCAGATGAAAGCTTCCAATTATGTCTAAAATAAGTGAGAAAATTTTCCTGAGGGAGCAGGAGAGAGGTTAAGTGTTAATCCAGTTAACGATTGAAAGTACATCTTAGAAGATTTCGTCCTTTCCTTGCTTTGTTTGCAAAATATTATCTCGATACCAAGCTCCTGTCTAGAAACCCTTTGAAGAGTTTGGTGACTCTTGTTGCGCTTCCTACACACGTGCTTCCCACCACCGTCACTGCTGTCTTTGAGCCTAGTTATCATCCTTTTCCTGACCTGATTTTGGTTAAGTAGTACTATATATATATGTACACTCTAGTTTACTTTTTAATACTTAGACTTTAGAGGACAAAAATACTATAGAAAAGCTAGGTATTACTAGTTAGTTTTACTTCATCAGATCAGATACAACTATCAGTAGAAGGAAAGTTAGAAATACATTCAGCTGTTTTGTCCCTCTGATGACTGATCAAAATTCCTCTGTATTGGCCAATATAGAGCTCAGTTACAAGTTTAGAATGCACTTTTGGATACGACCAAGCCAGCAGTTTGCAGCTGTTTACTGTGGGATGGCACATTCCTTAACACGAGAGAAAAAAAGGACAGTATAAACTTTAGAAGTATATTAGGAGAAAACCAGGAAAATAATCTCCCCCTCCCCAGCCAGGAGAATGGCAGCTTTAATCAGTATTTCTTCAAAAATGTCTACAAATGTTGATGCAATTTCCCATGAATATCACCTATTTATATTCCAGTTCATTTCCAGCTACTTTGATTCCATCTAGATCAATTCTGTAAGCTCATAAAAATATAAATATTGTATTTTAGCCTAGTGCTAGAAAAGCATATGGATCATTAATTGCAATTTAGGGCTTGTAGACTATTTGCTGATTCTCCTGAAAAAAATCAAAACTGTTCTCTTGCTCATCAAGAGCTGCTCTATTTTGTTCTGTAAGTTGGCAGAGGGAGGGCACTCAGTCTCTTTTTAATGATAATACTCATACAGAAGATAGAAAACATGAAAATTAAATCATGGAGATTTGGCCTTTCCTTGCTCATTAATTTATCTGTGGAAATTGGCAATAGAGGCCAGAAACAGTAGGTAAATATTTAAGTAATTTTTTATTATTTGTTTTGTAGTAAATCCTAGGACCCTAATTTAGGACCTGGTATCTAATTGCATGTTTGGGATTTGCCTTATAACCCTAACCCTGCTAGGGAAGAAACTCTTTCTGTTTTTTCTCATTTGACTTTTTTACAGGTCTATGGGTTGCCTTCCATGGGACTCCAAAAATTTGGCAGGTATCTTTTAATCTCTTCCGTCATTATGATTTTGTGTGTGTGTGTGTGTGTAAGAGTAGAAAATAGGAGACATTTGAAGTGAAGAAAGTTCTGTATCACTTTTATTTCTCGAGCTGCCTCCGTTCTTCAGTTGTCTTGTCTGCAGCCCATGTGCCAGAGCCACCCTTCTGTTTTTAACACGATTATGCTCCCAAGGCATCAATCTCTTACAGAAATGAAAAAAAGTATTTCAAGATTATTTAAGAGATGGGCATAATAAAGCGGTACCACATGCTGAAAATATCATGTCCCTTCCCAGGAGAAGAAAGCTGTCAACATCTTTTAATGTTACCCTAGTGTCCATACAGACAGTGAGCCTCAAAGCACACCACTAATACTGCTAATATGTTGACAGATTAGTTTGATGTCTGATGTGTCGTTTCAGGCTTCGGAAGATAGTTTGTGGGCAGCGAACGATGCTCTTGGAATGGGACGTGGATCCAAGAGGCCACTAGGCCAGGAGATCAGCCCTTTAGCAGCACGTCATGCATTTGTCAGAGCTTTGCTTTTCCTGCTAAGAGCTGAGGGAGCTGATGCCCTCCTGCTGAGTAGGCTGGGAAAATCAGGTGCTGACTTGTTTCCTCTTTATCCTGACTTTCTGCGCCTCTTTAGACGTGTAGAACAGAAAATAGGTGACTCTGCACTGTGCACTGGTGGAATGAAGAGATAATAGGTGTATGACGATAGACGTGAAGTTGCAATTTCCTGACATTTTTTAATTACACTTGAAAGCACAAGCCAAGTCAATCTATATGTAATCTGGAACGCTAATGCTGTACTACTTATTTTAATGACTTATGGTCTCTCAGCCAGGTAGATCTGTGCTTGAATCATGTTGTCTTTCTGGATTAATTTCTTTTATTGACATTAATGTGATTTGTAAGGGCACTCATATGTCCTTGAAAAATCATTTGGGTCAGCTGAAAAAATAATTTTGGTTGAATTGCTTTGCAAATTGCAAAAGTCATAGCAGAAGTGATCTAAAGCAGAAGCTTTGCTCACAGTGATGTGGTGCCATAAATAATGATATATACTTCATTAGGAAGCAATTAATAATGTATGGTAGACATGTTGTCTCCTGTTGGAGTTGAGCTGTGAAATGAAGTATCTCGTTTCATTGATTTGCCAGCATCTGTGAAAGAGCAAAGGACCAGGACTCCTTCTCAAAATTCTGCTGCTCATACCTTTAGAAAAAATGGATCTAGGTTTTTATGACACATAGAAACACTGTCTTTTACAGACTTATTTTGCATTACTACTCTTTGCTCCTTTGGGGAACAAAACGAATTTTTCAGCTCTAAATTCAGTGTCTTGACTGAACCTTTTGAAATCAAAGGGCAGAAATATACGCCAGCACTTGTCCCAGACAAGAGTATTAATTTGAGGAACCCTAGGCCTCATGAAAAATAGCCTCATAACTGAACACAAACTGAAAATTATACCAGAAGACACACAAGAAATCTAGCTATTTCTGCAGCAGGAAATTAAATGCCAGGAAAAGAGTAGTTACTTCAGACTTTATACACCAACATAAGATACAGATTAAAGACAATAACCATTTAAAATGCCTAAGGTTTTCAGATGTTGTGGTCCTTAGTGTACTGTTAGTACCAAGATAGATAATTACATGGTTATGAATAGTTGGTAGCAGGTTATATATACAAAAACATGGGAATCTAGGGAAAGGAAGGATTGTATCTCTGTTGAATATTAGCATAAAAAAGATAAAGGCTCACACATATTTCATTCTTTCACGTAAGAGCGTGGGAATGAAATTGGTTGCAGCAGAACCAGTGAGTGCTCTCCCTCTTTAAATTCTGAGATTGCATATCTATGGAGTGCTTAAAGAAAAAAAAGGTATATATTTATGTGAAAGGAAACCAAACAAAAGAAATCAGAGTATAGGAGAGCTCATTTATGTACCAAAAAAACATGTGAAATGCTTTTATATATGTACCGCTAACAAAATAGTCTAATATTAAGGTAATTTTCCCATTAACTCATTGCTTACATTTGCTTAATAAAAATGAAATTTGGGACTATTTGGACCAAAAATGCCTACGCCACATGTCAGACTGGACTAGATTTCTTTATTGAGGAAGGAGAGGAAGAGGAAGGAGCAGAGAACACTTCAGTCGCTACAGATGATTGCAAGTAGTGATACAGGTGTGACATTTTTATCTCTGTGAACACCATCCAAGTTGGCTGAATAAAACATCCCTAAGCACTTATACTTTGCACATGCTCAGTAAGGGACTTCCTGAGTTTGGCTGCTCCATTTCTGGAGCTCTAAGGTTTTGGCTTCCGTGAATTGATGGAGACTGTCATGAGATCTGATCCGTACACACTGTTCTCTCAAACTTAGTACTTTCATTGCAAAGGAACCAAACCAGGTATATGTTACCCAAAGGTAACACCAAACCAAGCAGAGATCAGACACTAGGAACATGAATCCTGACATCTGTTCTTGAGGTATGATCACAGCACATCCAGAAATTCTGATATTAAAGTTAGGCCAAGCTGCATTGGTGGCGTCAGTTGTTTGCATTGAAACGAGACATTACGATACCACTTTGGCAAGTGTTATTCCTCTGTAAGTATCAGACAAGCTCTGCCTGTACTTCTCTTCATCTGAGTGTTTATGTTCAAAAATTGTGATCTTTTGTGCACTCTAATGTTTAAATGGAGAATCGAATCTCTTGAGCCCCTGACGAGTGGCTGCAGGGATCTCAGGAGCAGGGTCCCCGCAACGATGTCTTCAGCTGGGTTAGGCAAGACTTCCCAAACGTCTCTGCTGCTGAAATCCTGTATCCAGCTCTCCCATGGTCCTGTCTGCAGGGCACAGATACTGTTAGTTATCTTAAACCATTTACAGAACATGACCTAAATATCTAAGTACACCCTAATACTGGCCTGTTTCTGCATCTGGAGGAACAGTTCCTGCTCGCTACACACAAGTTTCTTCCCACCCAGAGACCTCCCCTAGCAATTAGTCATATGCTCAGCCCTGCAGTTAACCAGGAATAGAGTCGATCACCTTTCCTCAAGTTGGTCCATTGCCTCATCTTGAGAGAGGCTCTCAGGGGAAAGCCTGGGTATGCCCTGTCACACCAGAATTACAACTAAAACTTCCCGCTCCTGTCACCCATATAATTTAAATTGCAAAGCACTTAGGAGGCAAATAAGATTGTAGGTAGAAATTTTAGTCCCTTAGTCTCATATTTGAGTAACCTGGAGTATGTGGCTTTCATAGCAATAGGGCACTGTTGCTACAGGGCACTTCCAGGCCTCAACAACCCTAATCAGCCTCACCTGGAGCAGAGGTGCACACCCTACCCGTGGGTCCTGGGGTCCTGTATATGCTCAGACTATCCCCAGCTTCGTTTCTTGGTGGGCTTTGGGTCAGTGCTGTGGGTAGCTGGTCTCTTGAAGAGAGCCTGCAGCTGTAGGTTGTACTTGCACTCTGTGACCCTGCATCTGGTTTGCTCTTTGCCTGGTGGGCCCCGTTCCTGCTGTGCTGCTCTGCCTGTAGCGCTCAGACCCTGTGAGAGTGAGAATCAGGGAGGACCTGAAATTCTGTAAATTCTCTTTCTTTCCTTACGGTTGTAGTTGTGATTCCTGTGAGGTAGAAAGGAGGGCTTGTGGAATAAACTTGTGGTCAGCCTCCTATAATTGGTGGGGCGGTGGCGGGGAGCCATGGGTGTGAGATCAATTTTTTGACTAGTGCATGGCCTATTAAATCGCCTGATTGATCTTTCTTCGCCACACCTGATCCTTGATAGTTATTACAGGGAAGAAAACCATGATCTGGCTGCTGAGGAGCCCAGCTGGCCACAGGGGCAGAAGACATTTTTTTTTTTTTTAAAGACAAAAAAAAAAAAGAAAAAACTTGTAAACATGCTGGAAAATCAGAGAGAATGGAGGGTCTTATAGGAGGAAGCAGGTGTTCAATCAAGGCTAGGCAATGGGACACTGGAATGTGCTGGACTTCTGTGCTGTTGTGAAGAACTTACGTGTGTGGGCAGGGAAGCTCTCACTGGTCTGAGAGGGGCAATGAGGAAGACTGTGGTGGCTGGGTGAAGTGTGGAAGGGGACAGGGAAATTAGGACAGGGAAAGTGATCTTAAGAGGAAAAAGAGATGATAACAGAAGATTAAGTGAGGAGGAAGAGGATAGGCCAGTAGTAAAACCTGTTATAGGAGTCTATAGAAACTTTTTCAGATGCCCATTACTGGAGGAGTGCTGTGAGTCTCAGACTAAGTCTTCAGTATTGCTTTCTAATTTATCTGATAGCTCCCAATTTTAAGCCTGCCAATAGTACTCCCTTTTATGGGGGTTTTGTGAAGAGAAATTTCTCTGCTGAGCACTTGGAAGAGCTCCTCAGAAAATTATTCATTCAGTCCTCCAAACTGCATGCAATAAACAAATCCTGGCCCATTAATGAAATGTAGAAAAATGAGATTCTGGATGTCTGCTCACCTCTTAAGCACCATCCATCTATTACGCGAAAAGTCCTAGGGGCTTTGTGGAAGAAATAGCACCTGCTAAATGTCCTGAATAATTGGGCACAAAGGACTAAAATAAATTAACAGAGGCAGTCTGTGTTCTGGAGAGAGCCTTAACCTGAGTGCTTTTAAGACCAAATGTGAATTGAATATGAGACTGAACAAAGTTCCTAGGTTCTGAATGTCCCCAAACTAAATGGAGTACTACTACAATTCCCCTTCATCAATATATATCTCTCCCTCCTGTGCCCTATTTCCCCCTTCCTTGAAAAATCTAAAGCTGAAGTACTAAGGTGGCACACTAATCCTAGCCATGCCCAGATACCTGGCATAAGTTTAAGGTTCCCTGATCTTTCTGCAGATTTGTGGGAGGTGAAGACCTGAACATCCAGCTGTTCAAAGTACCTGTGTGTTCCAGCACTCCAGTCCTAGCTCTTCCATGCTCTTCCTAGTGGAGACCTTGGTGCAATGGAGCACTCAGGGAGTGACTTGAGCCTCACAGATATGTAATAGACTTTATTGTTGCCTTTTAACCCATCTTGTGGACTGATCCCTTAGGTGAATATGGTCTGTGTGTTAACAACCTGCTGCTAATGTTTCAGCTCAATGAAAGTATAGGGAGTTCATGGTGTGGAACAAGTTAAGGGTGGGATCTTCTGGGGCTGCTTCCAGGCTCTGCCATGCCACCTTTAAGGCTGCTCACACCATTGAAATGGACATCTGTCTCTCTGTGAATCATAGAAATTGGAGGAGAAGGCTATTAAGGCATCCTCTTCTGTTTATTTGAATTATTGAGGGCACCTAGTATGGGTTCTTGTGGGTTTCAAATAAGCCTGGAGGACCTCTGGCTTATCACTACCACCTTCAGTTAAGGGGATAGTTTTACAGGCCATATTATTAAATGCTGTAAGCAGCCTAGTGAGATGTTTTTCATCCAGAAAACTACTTGCAGTTGCTGAAGTGGGCTGGGCAGCTGAAACAGTACATACTACTCTTGCACAAGCAGAGCATTTACAGTCAACAGAGTGTCGGTTGCAGACATCTGGTCATTGTCTAATATAACGTAAATAAACACAGAGCTGGAAATCCTAGGCACAATGCTGGCTTTTCTCTTGGCTCCTACTTGTTCCTCTCCTCCCTTTTCATTATGTTCAGTGCCCTTTATTTGCAGCAGCTGTGTCCATGTGAATGGTCGATCAAGCATCTTAAAGTTATTTTCAACTGCATGCAGTTCAGCTTCCTTAAAAGCAAACATCATAGTGAAAATGTTTGGCAGAGGTTCATTTGGATCTGTTGCCTTTGGATTTCAGTTCTCTTTCCTTCCACATATAGTAATTTGCCATTATGTTTTGATATGTAATTTATCTTCAGTTTTACCAAACATTTTGCTTATATGTTGTATTCCAAACCATTTTTACAAAGCTATGAGTTGCTTACTGCCTGTGCAGTATCTTCTCAGCTGCACCTACTATGTGGCTTTGGACTTCTTGAAATGGATGTTCTAATAGTGAATAAAAAGACCCCAAACCCTCAAAAGTTAAGGATTGTAATAAGCACCTTGCAAGATTTGTTTTTTACTACCTTATATAAAAATCAATACTCAAGTTGTGTCATCTCCTGAGAATGAACGCTTGGTCATGTTAGGGAAATGGAGGTACCATGCTATGGTTGGTTATCAGCCTTTCAGAGTTTTCAGATGCTGAATGGGTGACAAGTTGCTTCTAAAGTGGAGAGGGGAGTGGGAGGGAGGCACTTAAAGCAGTAGCTGAATAAACACAGCACTTGATAAGGATATGAAAGATAGGACCTGGCTAAATGAAGTTTCCTTGAAAGGTTTGGACCCTAAAAAGATATAAAGAAGCCTTATCATGGATGACTTTATGTGGACTTCAATGACTTTATGAATTTGCAAGTTATCTCCTGTGGTGGTCCCAGCATTTTTTCTGAAGTTGCTGATTTCAGTAGCGATTACACTGGGTATTTTGGACAGACTATTTTGTCTAAATCAAAACTTCCTTGTTGAACATGACATTTTTCTTCCAAATATCTGCTCAGGAAAGAGAAAACCTCAAACAATACTACACCAATGCACATAAGAAAGGGAATTTTCTATCCTTTAATTGCTGCATTTTCTTAGTGTTGAAATCAGAATTTTCAGAACACCCCCTTTTATTCCATGCCTGAACAGGCTTGTTTTTCCCTTAACTGAAAAGGCAATCCATGCAGGTCAACTTCTAAGGTATCAAAAACTGTTTGTAAAGTAAGGGTGAACTCTTGGCCCTGAAGTCAAAGGCAATTTGCCACTGGTTTGAATTGGGCTAGGATTTCACTTCAAGATTGATTTCACATGGCATATTGTATCTACTTGAGGACTGTTCACTACTTATAAAGCACTGGAATTGAGTTGCCTGGTCATGCTGCTTGGCTTCACAAGCATATTGCCTAGCATATTCAGTGAATATGCTAGGCAAGATCAGTATTGGCAGCAATGCTCTGACTTTTTTCATAAACACTTTCTTGACCTTGACCATCGTGTGGCTGCTCACAGTGAGGCAGGTGCTATGTAATGGTGAGGGGGTCAACTGAGATGCAAAGTGGGAATAACTCAAGGAAACTTTACTACCAAAAGCCACCTTGAAGGGTGGAGGGAGAAGCCTTGACCTTCGCGTGAGTTCAAAGAACTATCTGGGATGTGGATGTCCATGCCATGTAGAACACCAGCTCTCACCAACAGTAGGATTTTTTCCTCTATTTTGTTAGCTTTAAAAGATGTAGGGCATAAAACAATTTGGAGTGGCTTATAACATTTAATTCCTGTGTAGCTGCTAGCATGTCTACAGTATCCAATTTATTACAAAAGTCATGTATTTGAATAATAATAATGCTTCATAGTCAGATTATGTTTGTGGCCTTTACTTTAAGGAGACAAAAGGGAATTTCTGTTTAATTCTGTTTCTTCTGAATCTTGGCCTATTAAGAACAGCAAGCTTATTCTTTCAAGGCTGCAGGTAACTGCTGGGGATGGTTTTCTTTGGGCTGGCTCTAGCAGTTCCTGCCCCTAGCCACTCTCTCGTTCTTTCAAATAAAATTCTGTGTGCCCCGGAACTGCCATAATTTACAGCCTGTGCTTGGGCAAATTGGAAGTGATTTCATTTTCCCTCGGCATGGCACTTTCTGACAGTTCAGCAGCTGTTTCATGAGAAGGTGAGGTGGGCCTGAAGCAGGGGAAGAGACTTGGGAGCCGCGGAGCCGGGGACAGCGGTAAGCAATCCCCATGTGAGCCCAAGCCAGCCCTTTGCAGCAGAGCTGGTGGCTATATCACTTTTCAAAGCAAAACTGTCCTTTTGGAAGATGTAGGCTGTCAGGCTTACTGTGCTCATTGATGGATCGTAATGAGATGTCTGAATTTGTGTGTGGTGCCAGTCCAGCAGGCAGGCCGGTGTGCTCCGAAGGGAGCCGGAATGCCCAAGATCAGGAGGGGTGTCTGTACCTGGTTCAGCGACACTGCTGACGCTGGGGCCGTGACAGGCAGGCTTAGCAGCCCTGACTCCAGCTATTGCCTCCAGCAGATGCGTTTTCCCCTGAAGGCTGCTGCCCTGCAGCAGGCGTGCCAGGATGTGGTGCTGTGCTTCATCCAGCCAAACTACGCTGCTGATGCACACAGACAAAACGGGGGCCCAGGTGCATCCCTGTTCTTGCAATCTTTACTTGGGTAAGCAGCTATAGCCATCTGCCAGGGGCTGGGTGCGCTCTGACAGCCGCTTTGTGCTACGACAGCCCTCAGGTGCTTTACTACAGACTTTTTAGTGTATATTTTATGGTATTTATTAAAGCAGCTATGCACCCTCATAAGCCAATGTGCTCATCTCCACTTTGGCCTTTAATTCTCATTGAAAAATTTTTGCCTACCCTTATCAAGCTAGCAGAAATGGTGAATCTCTATGGCCAGTTTAGTAAATAGTAGTGTCTTCTTTATTTCAAGATTTTTTGAGTTCTTGTCTTTGCAGCCTTTATGACTGCAAAGGCATGGATAATTCACTATTCAAACTTCTTCGTCAATACAGCATCTTGCTATTGATCACCGTTTTTGGCTATTCTCACTGGACTAATCTAGTTTTTTCATCTGGTATGTCTCAGGTTTGCTGCTTCTGTTCAGTGTCCTGCTACTGCTGGCACTTGGAGTTTTATAGCAGCACACAAGTGTGGCTCTCCTTGTTGCAAGGCGCATGGAGCTCTCCTTCGTACTCCCCTGTGTAAGTAGGGAGTACATTTATCTACTAGCTTTTGGGGGCCCAAAGCTGTGTCCACAGCCTTAATTTGCCTGTACTGGTAGTTGTTGTCTTTCCTACATTTAGCCCATGCCATTTATATTCATGTATCATGTGCAAAGTGCCTTGCAGAAGCATGTGAGGTGGTAATGACTACCATCTGTCATACAGACATTTCTGTGCTGTCCTATTTCTAAATAAAAGTCTACATGTCCAGCGTACAGTCTCAGATGGCTAAATTCTCTTGTTTCTTGACTAATTCAAAACCTGCCATGGGTATTAACTTCTTTGACGTTAGAAGCACAGGAACTGTTTTATTGCTAATTTTAATAGTACATGTTTTATTAGTCCCATCCATAGAAATAAGTGGGTGATACCTGGTGAAGGGAGAAGTAGAGAATGCCCTCCAAGTGCTCAAGGTTCAGGAAAAACTATTTTCGGTATTTAGAACCAGTGAACTGTTTTAAAACAGCTGCTGTATTTGTCTAGTTAAAAAAAAAAAAAGCAGCATCTAAAGTAACACTCCCTCTCTCCATATGTCTCTGCTATGATGCTTAAATATTATGTTCAATCTGTATTTCCCGGGATTCCTCTATAGCAAAAATGGAAAGCTCCCACTGAGGAGAAACAGTATTTTAGTTCTGGTAAGAATATACAGAAATACAGATTGCACTTGCGCATTTGCTCTGAACACATTTGGGCATGTTGCTGTTCTACCTTCAGAAGCACCCTTAAGATGAAGGTTACTTATTTGCAGGTCTATTTGCAGGGCTGAAGCTATAGGCAAGAGTTGCTTCTTGATGTCTTGTATCCATGCATAAAGGTTTGTCTGCTCTTTCTGACTAACACAGGCCTGAAGAATCAGACATGAGTTCTCTGTTGGCTGAGATTGCACATGCTCTGTGAGGATCACCAAGGATGGCTGACACTTGTGCATGTTACTTGTGCTTCTGTCTGCCTTTTCCCCATGAAGCTCTGCCCTGCCCGCTCTCTGGTCTCACATCTTATTCCTTCACAAGTTGTGTCATCTCAACGCTGTCTTATTATGCCATGCTAGAGGCTCATTATGTGAAGTGAATGGCTTTTGGGTCAGAACTATAAACCAAAAAACCAAAACCTTAAACCCTTAATGTCAAACAGTTGCCCTTTTCCCTTTTACAGGAAAAACTAACTGTATCTAGCAGCTCACTTTGACCCAGATGAACTGGCTGTAAGCAATTGCTTTGCATACAGGACCTTTGTTACTAAAAATAAACAGAATCGAAGCCCCTTGTGCTCTTAACTGGGTTTCATTTCTTGAAATAACTGTAGGCATTTGAATTTTACTTCTTATTACACTGCTGTGCTTGAGGGCAGCATTTTCTTTTCACTCTGTATGGTTTCGAAAGGAGGATTTACAGACATCTTGAAATAAGGGTTTATAGAAACAAATCTTGTGATTTAACCCCTCTGGTAAGCATGGTTTACCCATGTGTGTTCCTCACCTGCATCTGGTTTTGCCCCTACCCATACTGACGTGCTGTTTTCATTGAAATTTCAGGCTCTAAATTATCCTGGAGGGATAAATCCTCCTCTCCCCTCAGACAAAATAAATCTGAAAAACAAAATTTTTCTTAAGTTTATTTAATGGTACAAAAATAGAAGCAAAACACAAGGTGGATGAGTCTGTCTCTGAGTGCAGTGATTAAAAGCTTCAAGGCTCAGCAATCCTAGAGGAAGGAAAAGGAAAGGCCACCTTTGGCTTGTGTCTTATTTCTATGCTCCCCTTCCCCTCACTACACTCCAAGAAAAAAAATGTAGGAATGGTACAAGTAGCTAAGGCCCTTTCAGGGGAGGGAGAGCTGGAAGCTTCATGCCTTTCCATTTTTGGCAGCTGTAGTCCAAAGGATCCTGCTATGTATGAATAATGTGCTATCATACTGCAATTACCTCCTGATTGCCACCTTTCTCACCACAAGAAATCCTAAGAGAACAAAGAATATATACAGAAAGGTCCAGTCAGGGGTCTGTCTTCAACTCATGATTATTTTTAACAATTAATTCCCCAAGCTAACAGAGACATTTGGAAGCTGGGCAGAGACAGCTACTTCACTGTCATGCTGGGGGAGAAGAATTCCTTGAGTCTTTACAGTTTAAAGCCAGTTCTAGAAAATTACTCAGTCTCTAAATTCTTAAGAGTGAATGTAAGATTGACTAAGTGTAATTACGGCCAGCAATGGAGAAAGAGAGGATATATGTGCTGCTTTATGCCTGTGGGTATTGATATGGCGGGGGTAGAACGGAGGCGAACACTCTTTATTCTGCCATAAGGATTGGCGATGAAGCATAAAACATGTCTGAGTCAACTAAAAGTTTAAGATACTAATATTTTATACTTGGTTCAATAATAAATGCAAAAAATATATTGCCATGGGGGCCGATAGAGGAGATGTTGGGTGAATGAGATATGTACAACCAGACCATTAAAGCTCACTCTGATGGGGGAAGGCAGGGGAGCTGGTGAGATGGCACAAGAGGTTGTTGCTGTTTGTAGCTCTTAATTTTACCAGTCAATCAGGAAGAACTTCTCTGCCTCAAACTTTGGTCTTTGATTTATTGTCTGAGTGCAAGTCCTTAGCTTTGTAATCAATGTCCTCCCCTATCAAGGTGATCTCTGTCAGAAACCTAGCACCCACAGAAATGCAGATAGATTAAGCAGAAAGTTAAACTTCGGGGATTGCCCTGCTGAAAATCAGTGGGACATTTCACGATGGCGGCTTTGTGTGTAGGAGAAGGCAAGGCTGGCCTAAGCTACTAACACACACTGCTACAAAGCAGTGGTTCAGAGGATTTTCAGCTCTTCCTCATGTGTCAGGATGGGCTTCATTTGAGCTCTAGGGAAGAATATCTTGTGTTCATCTTGACATTAGAAACTTCTTCATAGCCTCCTTGAAACCTTCAAGGAGAGCCAGGTCCTCAGGCCAAACTGCTGCCCTTCTGAAGAAGCGGAGAACAAGTTAGAAGCCTCTAACTGAAGGACAGGAAAGCACTTATTTCCAGAGAAGAAGAAATTATGTGGTATTTTCCAAGAGATCATATCAGACCAGAATAAGTGATACTTCTGTCATGGCAAGAGCTATGATTACCTATCTAGCTGTAGCTCTGCTTCTCTATTCTGAATGCCTAATGAGCATTTTAATTTAGAACCTGTTTTAATCTGGAGAGAGATAGCACTTAAAGTCTAAATCTTGGGAGAAGTTATCTTTATGATGATAAAATAATGAGGTTCTACAATGCGTGTGCCATCTCCTATATAGTAAATGAGCCCAGGAAATCACACAGTGAGCCTGAAGAGACTTTCAATTAGGAAGGAGGACATAGGGCTTCATTTATCTCAAATGTTTCATAGTCTTTTAGACCAGGAGAGCTGGCAGACATGGCAGGACCCTGGCTCTGTTTAAATCAGAAGTAATGGGTCGGTCATGTGATGTAGATGTTCTGGTGACTTATAGAAGACTTAGGAACATACCAAAGAATAGAAGTAGAAATTGTTGTCATTTGGAAATAAAATGGCAAAGATGGTGTTAGTCCAGTTCTTGTGCAGTTGAAAATTTGTTTTATGAAAATGATTTGCCACAAAAAGCAAAATTATTGTGCTCTGAAAATTAGTGGATTCCAGTTCTGATATTGAGTGAGCCCTTGACAATCCAGAATGTCACCGAAAGGGACATCCCTGCAGGTGTATAGGTGGTACAGGAAGGTGGATTAGGTAGTACAAGTGTGAACTGTAGGAGTATTAAAAGCAACCTCCACAGTAGGAATAATTCTTCAAGGAAGAGTCTGATCCACATCCAGGCAGCTCTTGTGCATCAGTTGTTTTCATGACTTCGGAATTAGCAGTTCTCAGTTACTGATCCAAAATATGAAAGAAAAAGTCTTTGTAGAAGAAGAGAAGGCTTCAGTGATTTGTTTTCTTAGATGGTTCTCGAGAAAAGAATTAAGCTTTGATTTTTTTTTTGTTTTATGAGGGAAGGGAAGGCTGTAATGTACAACTCTAGAATTGCTAAAGGACAAAACTGAAAATAATGGCAAGTGTCTGTCTCTTATGAAGAGAAGGACTAACAGGTCTTTGCTCAAATTACTGTAGCAAGATGAATTTTCTCTGGAAAGGACAGCTAGAAGGGAGAAAAGAGGGACAAAAATATACACTTGGTAAACATGTTTATGCCAAGATTAGCTGCGTGCCAAAAAATGGAAAACTTTGCAGAGGCAAGGCAGATAGTGAGATGCCTGCATCTGTGCTGCTTCTCCAGCTCCGGAGTAAACCTAGCCCTGTTTGGGATTCAGTCAAGTAGACCTGCTTCTAGCACAGGACTAGCTGGGTCGCATTTATTGTTGCTTTTGTCAATTTTTATTTTTGCACTACATCTGGATAGTTATCTGTTCTCTGAGGGGGAAGAAATGTTTCATAAAACCTTCAGTAACTCATCTCTTCTGGAAATCTATTTAAACGTTAGTGTGCATTGTGTTCTAGATTTTTCAAGACAGTGTTATCAATGTTTTCTCTTTAGTATTTGAAATATCAGAAAGCCACACTAGGATGAGAAATCAGTTGTCTCATCCTAGAAGTCTCCCATCACCTCCAAATACAAGCAATGGCATGTTTTTTTTCCTAATTAATCTCCCCAACTGCCTCCATAATCCAGGAGCCCTGAGCACAGCTCTACAGCAGACAGAGTAAAACCTTTTCAGCCTGTCTGGAAAGTCATGTGCACAGCTGTAAAATCTATCTTATTCTTGCTTCACAATTAGGAAGCAACCTTTTAAAATAAAGCCAGGGTACTTGAGGTGTATGGGTATCATTCATAAGAATTCAGTAAATGTAGATAGTGCACTGCTATGTGCATAGACAAAAGTATAAAAAGATCTTTGCATCTGACAGGGGAGAGTGACAGCTGCCGTGTACATTACACACTTAATCTTCCTTGATAGTGTTACCTTACATGATGGGTAGGTCCTAAAGCTGCCATCAGCTACTCTTAAACAGGTGAGAATACAGCCATGAATGGATCATTTCTGCTCAAAATGTAAAAGCACTATATGGGCAAGCAAAGTACAAGCAGTATGTGAGCACACAAAGCTGTTTTCCACTGGCTTGTCCTACTAGGCTGCGTTCTGTAGTTCTGTGATTATCCTGGGGTATCACTGATTGTCTGTAAGTATGTTGGGTCTATAAAAATAACACAAATGTTAAGGGGAAATTCAGTTCCCCTGAATTTCTCAGTCATCACAGTTAAACAATTTTAGGTCTGTTTCTTTCATAGTTATGTTGCTTATGATTCTGCCTACATGTTTATGCCTAAAATATGTGGCAATACTAGTCGAGGAGATAAATGTGAAACACTTGGAGAAAATCAGTTTGACAGTTCAACTTTTCTTCTGCTTCTGAGGGCTGTGTCTTGACCTCACATGGCATTTTGACATGTCATTCAGGATATTTGATGAGTGAGAGTCCTGCAAATAAACCTGAGGTCATTTGGATTTTTGTGATGGCTTGCTGGTATGCTTGTTTACTTAAGAAAGTGGAAAGCTGTGGGAGAAGTTTCTTTTGGGTTGAACCCCATATTTCCTTTGATGTCTGGGTGCAAGGGAAGAGTATTTCACTTCTGAGTTTCTTTAACAGCAGGAATTGAAATCTATCACCTTTGGGAGCTGAGAGAATACCCCAATGGGTGTTAAGTTCAGTTCTGCCATATGCCCAATGGGAAGCATCAGAGCAAGGGTTTGGAGCAATGGCATCTGCTGGGCTGTTTTGCAGGCTGTGTGAAATCTTCGCTTGGTCTATACTGAGTACCCTTATTTGTAAGTACTCTCTGGATGTTTATTGAAATGGAGAGAAACAACACGTGCGGTGGTTAGATAACTTCCCAGCCCTTGGACAATATAAGTGTACACACAAGTCATTCATCGTGCTCTTACAGAAGTCTCAAGGAATTTTACATGACACGTGGCAGCTCCACCAGGATGGGATGAGAGAGCCCCCTGCTTCAAAACAACACATGGAACCTCTGGGTGTGTTGGCGGATGGAAAGGGTTGGAAAATACCCTGGAAAATGGGTGAAATGGGCTCCAAATTGATGCAGAAACTGAAGCTGGGTGTCCCCAGTCTTGAGGGAGCATGTCAACTGCTGGTCCCTAATTTTTCAGAACAAGCTGCTGGATGGGGTGTTATTCCTTCTATAGTGCAGGAATATGAAACAAGCTTGGATGTTGAAACACAGAAGATAAGAGATACAAGGCAGTAGCCTTTATTTTGGGCATACTTTTTCATGAGGGTGTAAACTGAGCTGAGCAACCAGTGGAAGTAGTGTGGGAACAAGCGCTGCAGGTGTGCTAAAGACTTGTATGTTAGGACACTGGAACTGCTGAGTCCTTGTTTTCTGCATTTTCTGCAAAGAAAGACTGAGGCTGAGAGAGCTGGGCCTGTTCAACCTGAAGAAGAGAAGGCTGAAAGGGGATCTAATCAGTGCCTATAAATACCTCAAGGGAGGGAGTGAGCAGGATGGGCCCGGCCCCTTTTCAGTGGTGGCCACTGATAGGACTAGAGGAAATGGCCACAGATTGAAGCACCAAAAGTTCCAGAGGAACTTAAGGAAAATTTTCTTGGCATTGAGGGTGACAGAGCCCTGGAACAGGCTGCCAGAGAGGTTATGGAGTCTTTTTGGACGCAGTGCTGTGCCACATGCTCCCGGTGACCCTACATGTGCAGGGGGGTTGGACTAGATGATCTCTAGAGGTTCCTTCCAACCTTAAAGATTCCATGACTCTATGAAAAACTTCTGTTTCAGTCACATTCTCTTGGCCCAAAAGTAGGCAAGCTCCTCAGCAAGACTGACATCTTCCAGCCACAGTGCCACCCGTTCAGATCTGGCCTGGGGCAATAAGAAGCTGGCTCATACAGTGAGGATACTTGGGGGTTGTTAGACCCTGCTACTAATTGAGTATCTTCTCTAGCATGCCACCTCCAGCTATTGGATACATTAGGCAAACGGAGGATTCAGACCATGAAACTCTTTCTAGGTTGTGTGATATGGTGACTGTAGAGACCGAGCAAGTATTCCTGGGTAAGGGAATCAAATGTCAGCCTACTTGTTCTCGCAGTAGCATGTTTGTTTGACCCAGTACAACATGCCATTTATCATGAACACAGGAAAAGGCATGTGAGCGGATATGATTTTTTTCCTCTCAGGACTTCATATTTATGCAAAATCCCGAATAAACAAAAATATTGGATGTATGTGATCAGCTGGCATGTTTGTGTGAGGAAGACAAGTGGAGTGGTAGGAAAGGCACCTCAGCACTTCCCCTCTCCCTTGGCTCTCCCCCATCTCAGGTAGAGCTGGGTTGTTACAGCATCCCCGCTTAGGGGGAAGCTGGGCCTGTGCCTTCGCGTTGTATCTTCTTCATCTCGAGAGATGCAGGTGGGCTACCTTAACCTGCCTACCACAAACCGTGTTTTTACTTCTCCTCTGCCCCAAGAGTGAAGGATTTCATATCATCCTTGCTAGCATGTTGGCTCTCTGCGTTTTATGATGAGGTTCTGATAATTAGGAAAGTTTTATAATTACGTTTTTCCTAAAACAGAAACTTCTGCTTACTTGCAATAGTGTATGTAGAATATAATGAAATCTGAAAAAGAAAACTTACTGCAAGTATCTGATTTTAAACCAAACAACTTCCTCTGTTGTCTTCTCCTGTATAACAGAATACCGAAAGGATGAGCATCATGGTATGGAGAATCATGAGGATGACCAATGAGGTGGAAGGTAAATTTGGTGGTAAAGTATAGAAGCAGGAATAGGAAGAGTTGGAGTTTTGTTCTGTTTGCATGGATTTTGTGGACAGTTAGAAGGATGATTTCGAATATCTGACCTCTTTAAGATTTCCTTTTAATATATCCAACTCTTCAAGTCTTCAAATTGCCTTTAAACTCAGTCTTTTCAGACTTATGGACTAGTTAAGTATGAAAGGAAGTATATTTTAAATCAGAGTCATTGATGATGACAGAAAATCAGCCATGATGGATCTCAGTACTTCGGCCTGTGGCTCCCAGATCCTGTTAATTCTCCTGAGGTTTCTGTGCTGTAAAACTACTTTGCTTGGGGCACAGAAGAAAAACCTTCCCTCTTCCAAAGTCAAGCACTTCCCTTTCTTTTCATTCTCCTGTCTGGAGTGACTGTCGTAACCAGGGGGCTGGCAGATACAGGAGGGAGCTGTCACTCCAGGTGTTTAAAAATGTTTGTTTGTAGGTAAATTACATGGAAAGGGATAAGAGGAGAGAAAATGGAGAGCACTAGCATGGCTCCTCTGGGCAGATTAGTTATAATACTGGTCAACCTTTAACACTTGTCTTCTTTGCCAAAGAGGGGACAGAATATCTAGAAATGGATTTAATTCTGTGCACTTCATCCATTAGCAGTCTAATTTATTTATTCAGGTACCAAGATTGAACAACCCTTAGAAAAACCTGTGCTGCAGACTATCTGCTTGCTGAAGGGCATGCTTGTAAATACAGGTCGTACTGTAAATTAATCACTGCCTGCTTTATGATCCTAAGAAACCTGCTTCTGATTACATGGCTAGAAGAGGCATCTGAGATACTGAGTGCAATTGCCCTGAATCGTAAATATTGGTTGTTTATATATGAAGTGAGCCTTCGGTTTTATGGTTTTGACTTCTCCTAATGAAAGCATCGTGAATGACATCCTTCATGGAAACAGACTTTTGATGTTTTTTTTTTTAAAGTTCCTATCTCATGTCATCAAAGAATAAAATTCTGAATGAAGTTACATTTGAAAACATATTTTTTTTTGGTCTGAATTTTCAGTGTATGCATGGTTGTGCTTAGTGCAAAAACATTCCCAAAGGAATGAGAGTACTGATCTTGAGCCTGTGTAGAAACCCTTCCAGTCCTCCAATCCTACAGATTGTGTAAAGCCAAAAACAAACAGAAAAAAAACCAAACCAACAAAAAAGAACAAACTTGGAAGTATCCTCTGTAAATGAACTGAAGCTGCACTTGCTATTGCTACATCTGTTTAAGCCCAGAAAGGGTAGGTCTCCCTTGTTTTGGTGTTTGCTTGTATTGTAACTGTATCACAGGATGCTGAGCAGATGCGACTGGGCAGGAAAAGGGAGGATTTTCCATGACTTCTTATAAAAACTGTGACAGAGGGAAAACGATTTGCCCAAAACCTAGCAGGGCTAAGGTATTAAAGACTTAGAAATTGTACCTTGATCGCTCACCTCCCAGTGCATTACCTTTATCATAAGACCATTGTCAGCCATCATTTAATGTATGTTTCTTCTGAGGTTATACCACTTGTCTCTAGTGGAGATAAAACCCTACATTACGTTCTCAAATTAGTGTAATATGACCAGAACGTTTGAATAGGGAAAAGTACATTTAGTGATCTCTTCACAGGGGTTCAGGCTGAAAGTTGGTTTGAGTAGGAAAGGAAGTGCTTTCTCAGCAGGTCCCTCCGTTCTGGAAATGAACAGAAATGTGTTCATTGGAAGGCAAAATAAAAGGGGAAATGTGAAGTAGGAGTTTTGCTGTTTCTTTTCATTAGAGAGGGAAGAAGAAAAATCCTGCATTTTCAGTAAGACCAGAGCCTTCAGGATCTGCTCTCCAATCTTGTTTCTCAAAAGCTGTTAAGCCATTTCTGAAACTTAGTATTCTCTTTTAATGAAAAAAAAAAAAAAGCTGGCCATATCCAAGTGTGTTCCATTAAACTTTTTTCCCCTGCTTCTGTCTTTTCCTAGTCATCTCAAATACTCTGGTCTGAGATGGAAAGAACTTTGAACATCCCACTTATTTGTGGGTTCTCGGGGAAAACTATCTAAACTATCTGTAAAAATTTCTGGGAGCTTGCATATTTTTACATTTAAGTGTTGAAGCTTTTGGCAATAGGTAACGAATGAATTAACCCTGCTCCATCTGAAAGGTAACAAGGCTCATTTGACAGGTTGGCACGTACGCATTACTGTTTCAGATGGAACAGAGCTTCTTTTACTAGCTATCTATTTCAATATTTCAAGAACCTCTTTAATGTCTGAGTTGCTTTAGATGCTTATGCCAATAGTTGGAGGGTTTGGGGTTTTTTTAAGACCAAGAAAAAAGACATCTGAGTCTTGTCCTACCTAGTACTGAAAAGCTTTGAAATACAAGCTCTGAGTTTGCTGTAAGACATGACCAAACTGAACTTTTTTTTTTGACAGCAATGCAGTGAATTCCTCCGGATTTCTTTTTTCTTAGGAGGTCCATTCTGTAGCCCATACTCCTATACACCGTAGCCTATAGAACTTTAGTGACTCCTGGCTTGACCAAACCTAATAAAATTGCGTCCATAGTAGAGAATATTGTTTAAAAAATCAGACCTAACTTTGAGAATTTTGACTGAGTCCCTAGGTTTAGCTCTTCTCCTAGCTAATTGTTGGATAAATTTAGCCAGATTCTTGTCACTGGAGCCGGGAGAAAGATTGACCTGGAGGACACACAGTTTACATGGGTACATGCAAATGGCAGAGAAATAGGGACGAGACCAGTACATTTCTGATGTTGGTTTGCTGTTTGCTTACTTAGCTTTGAGCCCTTTAATTTTCTTTGTGGTTTAAAACCTGAGCTAAGTAATGTGGGTGCTTGGATACATAAATGGACAGGATGGATTTCTCAGTTTTTGAGACCCCACTCCTGGTGACTGTCTCTCTATCTGGTGAAGCCAGAGATTATAGTTCCTGTAAATTGCTTGCAAATACTTATGGGGAAAGTAACCCCTATTACTTGAGACAAGTTTGCACTTTTAACATGAAAATATTGACTGGGAGTACCTATTCTGAGTGCCCTAGATATTCTAGAAGCATGAATTGGGTCTGCATGTGGCATATTGTATTAATCTGAATGTTAAGTGAAGCCATATTTTTGCAGTTTTTACGACAGCCCGATGCTGACTGCAAATAGCCAGACAACAATTAGTGCAGCAAAAGATCTTGGGTATGAAGATGTCCATTTAACAATTATGAATTAATTTGCAAAGGCAAAGTAAGTTTCTATTGGTTTGCTTTAGATAGTCCTGACACTTTTGATTCAGAGGAAAGCTTTGAGAATGAATTCATTATCTTACAGAATAGCAGCCTTACTATCCAATCTAGAGCAGCCTAGTTGTAAGCAGCAGCTTGATCCTAAATGTTTTATATAAAGCATGGGATAAAGATCCTCTATGTTACATGTAGATTGCATTTAAAATGCTTTCATGCTGAATGATGCATATAGATCTAGTATATGCATTTCTTTGCATAAGATTGGCACTCCAAAACTCAGCTTGGATTTGTAATTCACTGTTTTCTCAGTATTGCATTTAACTCTGCAGTTACAAATGTTAGACAAACTCGGTGATGAGTTAGGCCCACGCCATGACTTAGAAAGCATACTAAAAAGTGCAACTTTCACCAGCCTAGACAAAAAAAAAAAAGGGATTCCTTATGAGGAGGAGAACAATAGTGTTTTATGTTTTATATCTTCATATAATATAACTGTTTAGTTTGCCAAGCAAATTTTCTCAACATGTAATAGCTCCACCCACTACTTTTCTAAGTCTTAGTTGAGTGGCAAAACACCATCTAAAAATGTAAAATAAAACCAAATCCAAACTCCATAATGTCAGCAATAAAATAATGGGATTTTAGGGTGATTATCATTCTAAATAATGATTGAAACTTTTAATAATTTGAGTTAAAATTGACCTATGAAGGCCATCTGGTCCCATCTCCTGTTCAGAGTAAATCCATGCTGACTGTCTTCATTCATTGGCTGCTTCCTGTGCATATATATGGTACATAAAATGACTTGTCTTCCTCAGTCACTTAGGATCTTAAACTCTACCTTTCCATGGCCACTGTAGCCAAGCCCCTCATTCCCAACATAGTCTTCCTTAGCTGTGAATAGTAAGTCCAACACAGCACAACTTCTAGCTAACCTGTCCAGCATTTGCATCAAAAAACTGTCCTAAAGATGCCCGTATGTCTTGGATTGCTTGCATCCCACCTTGTTGCCATTCCCACAAATTTTGGTAGTTGAAATTTGCCTTGTGGCAAGAAGAGTGCTGAGATTTGTCAAACTAGGCCTGTAATCATGAGACTTTTTTTCCTTTTGGTCAAGAAAAGCTTTGTGGGTCTGTAGGAGATGTCAAAGGGGGATAGGTGTAGAAGATATCCTCTCTGATCCTGGTCCATCAGCTCTTAATCTGCTTGTCACCAATCTTGTAACCAAGCTGGGCATGTAGCATTTATGCTGAGCACACGCCCGTGTCCTCACCTTCCCAACCTGTTCTTCCTAAGGAGCCTAAATCAATCCGTTACAGGGCGCTCTTTTGCTGCCCAAACCCACCCACAACTGGGAGGACGTGTCATGGCTGTGCAGGTGAAAACAGGCTTCTGGTTCGTCCTTCTCACCTCCCATGGTGTATTTGCATTCACCTACAAGAATTCAGATGCGTCCCTGGTCACACTTCTTACAGAGGTGTGACCAGCTGCCTTTTTGTACTATCTGCTGGACATATCACCCTTTTCTTCACTTCTTGCACCCCCTTCGGCCTTCCTCCTGCACTGAGCCCTGTTCCTAGGCTTCTTCACTAGGCTAGCAAGCCTCATATAGCAAAGATGCTCTTGTCCCATTCATCAGGTGGATCTCACCAGCTTTATTCCCTGAAGATCATCCCTGGTCACAAAAGCCCAAATTCTGCCTGCGATCCAGGAGAGCTCCACCTGGGTCCCTGGGCCCTCACAAATACGGTATGTCCTTCAAAAAGATATTCTGGCCTTGCTATCAAGATATTAGACACTGAAGCGTGCACTGTGTCTCTGAGTAAGCTAGTTCAGTGATAAATTTTCCTTACTGTAGCTAAAATTAAAAAAATAAACAGCACCATAATTATACTCTGAATATAGGTAGTTCGGCTGCTTCTGTTGAATCTGATGAGGGCTTGATCTGCTAGTTTGAAGTAATACAAAAGAGACTCCGTAGTTAAAAGCACAGTTTAAGACCTTCTGATGCAATGAAGCATGGAGTCGTCTTGAAAATACTGGAGTGACAGTGCTAAGTGAGGAGATAAATTCATTGTCCTTCAGAAGGCTTTTAAAAGTAGGCATGCTTTTTTTATGTGCCTCTTATGTGATTGTGTTAATTATGCACAGATTTTTTTTTATTGAGCATATTTAGAGTTTATGCTTAAAATGCTCCTTTGTTTTGCACACTCAGGAGAAGCTCCTCTGTTTCCAGACTTTCCCAATTGAATGGATCATAAAAATATCCAGGAGCTGATGAGTTCTGACCCATTTCTTATTTTAATAAATATAAACATATCACAATTATCACCACTGGTGTTTAAAATTGTGTATGGGTTTAGAGAAACCTTGGGTGGCTGAGCGATGCCACCTTGATGCAGGTCTCCCTCCGTAGAGGTGACACCTTCGGTGTTTTGTGGCAATAGGCACATTACAGTTGCCTTTTCTATCCATCCTAATGTTGTAAAAGTGGTAATCCCTTCCTCCCGCCTATGCCTTCCCGTGAGCGTGAAGGGAGAAGGAGGCTGCAACTCCCCCACACACCCACCCACCTCCAGGAATTCACAACTGGGCTCCGAGCTGTGCGAAGGCAAACTGACAGGCTGCAATTCGCAGTTTTAAAGTCTTCATAAATCTCTCCTGTAATTCCGGTGTTGAAAAGGGTCGTGTGCTAAATATAAGCCTTTTCAGACAACCTGAAAAGAAACAGTCAGGGAGCTCGCAGTTAGGAAAAGAAAAATATATCTACAAGCTGATATTCTGATGGCAGATTACCAAATGCTTTGTAGCAATTTAACCTGCATTAAGGTTTGATCTGTTTTTGAGTTGCTGTGGTGCTTTAGGTGACTTGGAGACGTGTGGCTTTAGAGGACATCTGACATTTCACTTTTGGCACAGGGAGGACGGAAAAAGGCTTCTCCGTTTTATTTTGGACCACGTTACAGACCTGGCATCCAGGGGAATCTGCTCGCGCATGAAGTGACTCTCATTCACATCTGCAGTTCATCCGAACGTACGTGGAGCTTGGAGCGAGATGAGCAGTAGGCAGCCGCTTTGAAACCCGTCATTATTTGTTTTTTTTTCAGGCACATCAGTGGTGACAACTGACGTGCTACCAGGTAATGTTATTTATAATCCTTCTTGCGGTTATAGAAAGTGGGGTATCATTTATTTCAGTCTTTCTCGAGGTACTGAATAGCTGGTTCTTGAGTACTTGGCAACGCGTTTTGCCTTTTGGTGCATCCGTAAGTCTGTAAAGTGTAATGATCCTTGTAATGCTCGTTGCCAAAGGGAAGCCTTTTGACAGAATTTTGGAATTTGCATTAAAACAAAGTAGGTTTTGAGTTGTTATTCTAGCTCTTTTTGAAATATATGCCAAAAATCAGACTTGTAAGAGATATTCAGAGGAGTTGCTGGTGATAAGTTACAGATTTTTTTTTCTTTTTTTTTTAAATCAGAATAGCAAATTAATCTAGATTTCTCTGTCAGGAAACCATCTGCATGTTCCCAAATGACTATGTATATTTTTTTCTTCTGAAAAAGCAGCAACTGCAGTTTCCCTGGTGCTTCTACCATAATATATTTCTATTCCACAAATAATGATACTAGGTGTATTTAAGGAACTACAGTTAATTTGTTTAAGAATCTCTCTTTAGAACGCAACTAGAATTATGACATGGGAAGAGAGAAATCTGCAAGTGTTGGGGAAAAAAAAGGGGAGGAAATAAGTTGCTAATAAAGCACTCGGCACTGAAAGGTTAAAGTTTCTAAGGGTACTCAACCTACCGAATGTGGATTCCTAGAGAACTTTAACTGCTGGAAGACCAGTATGCTCCGCACTGACAGCATGCACAGGCAATCGCAATTCATGTCCAGTCCCTAGGGCTGAGGGCAGTTGTGCAAGCAGGAAAATAACTTCTTGCTGTCTGTTAATACATGTTAAAAAGGAGGGGAAAAGTGGCCAGTAGGAAATAGCCACCTCTGCTATGTCATAATTTTTTTTGAAACCAGATCACTGCTGTTTAAGCTCTCCTGGGTTCTGGATGGGTTGTGTATTGCAGATGAGAAAACTAACTTCTGCATGAACTATGCCTGGCACAATTATTCAAACAAATATTTTAGCCCATTCAACTGAAAAGTCTCATTTTAATGCTTTTGGAGACTGCTTTCTTGGATATGCTCATATATTTTAAGATATTAATTGTTTTCTAAATGAATTATTTGCCTAATCTGCATAAAGATTTTAAGGCAAGAGGATTAATTTTGATCCAAGTTTCCCTGTGAAAGAACGGCTCCCTCTAATAATTTTGTGCATCCAGAATTATTTCTTTTCCTAGGTTGCAAGTATGATATACTTTTCTCTGCTTCTCCCTTAGTTGATTATGTCCAGAATCAGTTGCAAGGAGATTCTCCTAACTCAGGTTTGAACTACCTGTCTCTTAAGAAGAATGAGTGAAAAATCACCGTCCTGGCAGACAACACCAGGCAGCTTCTCCGTGGTGAACACTCATGGCACTCTGTGTGTTTTACAGAGCACCAAGTGGAGGCTTGGCCAGTGCTGGCACTAGCCCTGTGGAGTGCAGTGACAGCATGACACCCTGCACCCCCTGAGCCCGCGCGGGTGCCAAGGCTGCGTGCTGCGTTGCCTCCCACCTCTTCCCTGTCACACGTGCATCACGGCACAGTGTGAGCCAAGGCTGAAGTAGCTTTGTAGTAGGTATGTCTGCTCTCCCCCATCGAAATCCAGATGGGAAGAGAACGAAGTGGGGAGTACAGTAGTGGAACTGAAAAGCTGTTTTTTGTCCCAGGACCCAAGAGGGTTTGGGAGAGGGTGATGTTAAACCCAGCTGGTCAGTGAAGACAAATTCAGCTCCAACCTCTGCGTCACAGTTCAGCTGTAGATTCCCCTTTCTCTTAGAAGGGTTTTAATTTCAGTGTCTGCATACCTAGCACTTGCTCTCAGTTGGTGATGTGCTTTAAGAATGTAAAGCATGTTTCAGCTGAAATATTGTTGAAATACTGCAGTTGCACCAGCAAACACAAATTCCAAATGGGTTCAGATCAAACCTTCTGAGCTATAGGAAAAAGGCAGCTTTCTGTGTTCAGTGAAATCACCTGATGGCTTCCTGGTGGCAGGGTTTGCTTTAGGAGGAGCTTTAGCTTTACTCTCTGTAACAAGGAAGCTATGGCTGTAGATTTTTTTATTATTTTTTCAGCTAAAGTCTTTTAGTTGTATATCTGACTGTGTACATAAGCTGTTTCATTACTGCTTATCTCCATGATTTTTTCTGTAACAACCTGACACTCTGTGGAGAGAGAATGTAAGGGTTATTGCTATGCACTGTTTACCATCCTAGAAGCCTGATTTAAGAACCATGACACCATTATATTAGTTGCTGCCCAAATAACAGTCTAATAACCATTACTGTTATTGCAGAAAGGGATTTTATCACTGCAATGTAATGAAATGCAAAGCTGCAGGGAGATATTTTAAAATAAGAAGTGGTGCAACATTTTCATGGTGATACAATAGATGTTTTTGGAATGAATTTATAATTGTTTCACTTTTTTTTTGTTGCTATCATGCTGGATGTTACTACCATTTGAAGTTTAAATAAAAGTTTTAGGAGTAAGTTAATAGTGTTGCTGCCCTAATATATTTCTGGCTGTACAAGTAGTGTTTAGTGATATATAGTGAGAGATGATGTGCAATAGATGTAGATGATGTATTTATTGCTTTCACACAGAATCCCAGAGTGGTTGAGGTCAGAAGGGACCTCTGGAAATGCATCCAGTCCAACTCCCCTGCTGCAGCAGGGACACCCAGAGCACATGGCACACGGTGGCATCCAGGCGGGTTTGGAAGATCTCCAGAGAAGGAGACGCCACAGCCTCTGTGGACAGCCTGTGCCAGGGCTCTGTCACCCTTACAGGAAAGAAGTTCCCACCTATTATTGATGCATGTGTCCAGTACAGGGCACCAGTTTTCTTAGTCTAATGTTTGATCTTTTGTGGTGTGCATCCAGAGATCCTAGGAACTGCCCTACGAGCAAGGGCACAACAAAGATCCGTACCAGCTTGCCTCAGCCAATGTTGGACCGGATAGTTAAGAAAAAGGGAAAAATAAGGCACTTACTTAGAGAATGGTGATTAATTCATTTTGTAACAGCTATGGTTGTTCTGAAGTCAAATGGGACTAAAAACATATGCTGAAAGAATTGCAGTTATCCAAAGAGGGAAGACGTGTTGATCACAGTAATATTTATTTGCTGAAATCATATGTGCAACTATGTTACGGTAATATTTCAGCCAGTTATTCTCACAAAGAGGCAAAGGCATCCTGCAGAGCTCTAAAATTGGCATCCAGAAGGAAGAACGCTTTCAAAAATGTATAGGGAGACATTAAATCTAAACATCGGTTTTGTTTTGATCTTACTGATATTACAATACTTTCCAGCTAAGGAGCCAAGAGATCTGAAGCTGACAACCTACCATATTTTGAGTATATATTTACACTCCTGTTCTTCACTGGGTGTCAGGGTGCTTTTATAGAATTTAAGTGCAGATATGGAAGTAGGTAGCAGCAAGCTATTTCAGTTAGGAAGTCTATATTATGCAGAACTTCTGTTCTGATGCATGATCAGATCTTAAGAGCAGTAACATGGCCAGACAACACCAGGGAACCGGCCCTAATCTCTCCCCGACCGTCCTGAAAGCCCATTGAGATGGTCCTGTTTAGGAGGGTTGGAGGAAGAGGCAACATGGGGTTATTTGGTGAAATGGGCCTTGTGTGTGATGTAGCGTTTGGGATGCATTCTCCAGGCTGACCTCGGCCTTCGTCTCAACTGTGTGCCTAAATTCAGACTGGAGAGTGCACACTTGGGAAGGTAAACGCTGACAGTTTTCTCGTAACATTTGCGTGCACAGCGCTCACTGGCTTTGATAGGACTCAGTCACTCTGTTGTTCGACGTTCGCTGGTTTTGTGTTATTTACATACAGAATTTGGGCTATGTGTATAATTGGTCTAATTAATGACTGTGCAGGAGGTGGCATGAGTAATGAATAGTAAGTTTAGCAGGAGTATTTGGAAAATACTGCATTTCTTAACTACATGAAAGAAAGACAAGATATTTAAGGTTGCCTGCTGCCCGTGGAAGCAGCGAATGCAAGCTGATGGACAAAAGTTTGCTTGAGATGTGGATTCCTGTGGGTTTTGTGGGAAATGGATGTCCTTTAGGAGCAAAGAACTGCAGAACATATACTCTGTGTGTCACCTTTTCTACAGTGTTATTTCGTAAAGATCATCAAAGATGAAAAGGTGCCTGGATCCTTGTAGCCAAGAAGGCCAATGGGATCCTGGCTGCATGAGAAGGAACGTTGCCAGCAGGTTGGGAGAGGTGACCCTGCCCCTCTGCTCAGCTCTGCTGAGGCCGCAGCTGGAGTACTGGGTGCAGTTCTGGGCCCCCCAGTACAAGAGGGACATGGAGCTTCTAGAGGGGGTCCCGTGGAGAGCCACGAAGATGATTAAGGGACTGGAGCATTTGTTATACAAGCAAAGACTAAGCGAGCTGGGCCTGTTTAGTCTGGAGAAGAGAAGACTGAGAGGAGATCTGATCAACATGTTCAAGCAGCTGAGGGGTGAATGTAAGGAGGACGGGGCCTGGCTCTTCTCCATGATGGCTGGTGACAGGATAAGGGGTAACAGGTGCAAGTTGAAACACAGGAAGTTTAATCTCTGTATGAGGAAGAACTTCTTTCCTGTGAGGGTGCCAGAGCCCTGGAACAGGCTGCCCAGAGAGGCTGTGGAGTCTCCTTCTCTGGAGATCTTCCAAACCCGCCTGGATGCCACCCTGTGCCATGTGCTCTGGGTGTCCCTGCTGGAGCAGGGGGGTTGGACTAGATGATCTCTAGAGGTCCCTTCCAACCTCAACCAGTTTGTGAGTCTGTGATTCTCTAAGCAGAAGCTCAAAAGATGCAGGAACGTGGAGCTGCTTCCAGTTTCTGGGAGCCATCAGTACAAGACAAATAACTGGATAGCAGAGGAAGAAAGCATCGTATATAAGAGAAAGAACCAGATGGAAAAGACACATGTACAGGGAAGTGACTGAGTACCAGAGTGGCATGGACAGGGAAAATGGTGAAAAAAAACAGATATAGGAAGGGGATTAAATATAGAAAGGAGACGCAATTAATGTACTAGAAACTCAAGCTGCAGCTCAGTAGTGCCTTGTGTGATCTGCTTTGGACACGCTGTTCTGTGTTCCTGTGTCGTCCCCATGGTATCTGGGCACTTATCTGGCAGATGAGTCACTGTGTCTGTGCTGCAGCTTGCTTCTCCATTAAATAAAGGTAATTCTTTCCAGTCTTGGAGGGATGCTAAAAAGGATCAATTTGTAAAGTGCTTTGAAGTTACACTAACATTTATAGACCTCTAAAGCCTAGTTAGTAATTGTATAGATAAACTAAAGAAATGGTTCCTCCCCCCCCCAAAAAAAAAAAAGATGCTGAACTGAAATGGCTGCGGTCTTTGATAAACTTATTTTAGATGTTAGATGATACCCATGATGACTGGTAAATTAGTTAGAAAGCCATAATATCACTGAATTCATCTCCATGTAAGCCACAGTAGGGTTCAAGCAAACCACTGGCAATAGAATTGCATTCAGGCTAATTCTGTGTGTGCTTCCCAGCTACTTTACCAATTACTTTAGCTGGTATGGGATGCTGCACTTCAGCCTTACCTACTTACTAGTGTGTGTGAAATGCCAACTGGAAAAGCAAAGCAACCCTAAAGGAAAGCTGAACTGATGGCACCCAGTTATGATAGAGCTCCTGTATCGTTGTGTGATGCTTGATGGAGTAATGAGCGTTAAGAACTTCATCAAGGTATACTTTTGTGGTGCTCCCACAGAGGTTCCAGGAATGTTACGCACATAAAACTTCCCAGTCAGCAGCCTTGTGACTAAGTGGTGGTTACATCCAGGCTAGCCTGTTTTTTTTGCTTTAGTCTAAGTTTTGTGTCATTGATTTTAAGCTGCAGCTGCTGTGGAAATAGCTGTCAAAACACTTGAGGTTAGATCTGTAAGCAAGAGAGCAACTGTTCTAATGACCACATAACTGTTGTAAGAATTGTTTGTAGGTGTGTGGGCACAGCAGGGAAGCGAACCCACTAGCTGTAAATAGCTAATGATTTTTGGACAATTTCAGCTCTTTCAGATTTAAAGTTACTGACTTTTCAATCTGAAAATTGGTGTCATATCATTGTCTGCAAATGTAGTCATTCAGCATAAAATCAAAACATTAGGAAAACTTGGTAAGAATGTATTTAGGAAAAAAGTTAAGAACCCTTATATGAAAAGTACATAATTTGGCATTTGCAACACAAGTCGTTATTATATCTCTTAAAGTTGATATTTATTAGTGCAATACTAATGATTAATCTCTCCAATAGAAAAGTACGATGGAGTGGTTGTGGTCCCACCACTTAAAAGCAGATATTCAGTCCATGCCATAGTTACAAGGCATTTAGCAGGCCTCGTTCCTGCTTACTGGATATGATTTACACCGGTGGAGTGCCAAAGAATGGCTTCAAATTAAATCTGCTTTACAACATGTTTTAGATCCTTTCATTTGTGTTATGACATTGTAATGGGTGCTCATAAAATATGGCCCAGGCAAGTGACTTTTCACAAGTCCAAATTACATTATCTCTTACTGGAAGGAATGTAGAACAGCTTGTATTACTGTAAAAGAAGACTTGTCCCTACACTTAGACACGTGGTAGTCAGATCTCATGATGACCTTCGCTCTTGACAAAATCTCTCAGCTTTGGGATATAGTTGTTCTCCCTAAGGTGGAAGATGGACTTTCCTATGATATATCCACTAATTCCAGGGCAATTCTACATCCACTAATTCCAGGGCAATTCTAATAACTATGTCTTTTGTCAACTTATATCTACTTTGTTTTTGACCTAGAGCAAGTTTAAAGATGGGTGTAATTTAAGCTTATTCGAAGAAAATAAAAGATTGTCTTGGTTATGAAGTATGAAGCAGGATAAAAATGAGGTAGTATTTTTTTGGTTGTTTTTTGATTGTTTATAACATAGATCTTTAGTTGGCCTTGTACGAGGTTCCCAGTCAAAACAAATGCAACACCAAAGTAACAGCATGCAACTGCATAGGAAAGCTCTTTTTGCTTTCAAGAGAGGCTTTGCAGTGTAGTTTTAGCTTTTAAGATGCTCTGTGAAAGAATAATGACTGCAAGGGTTGTTGTGTGAAGCTTATCAGCTGTGCATTATGAAAGATAACTCTTTCTAATCTTGGGTTTCTCTCTGCTTGGATGGCCCTGGAGTTGCACGTTTACCAGTCTCTCCCTTCCTAAATACTATGGACAAATCCTTTTCATTTTGACCTGTATTGCAACCACCTATAAGAAAAGTGGCAACTATGAGCGTGTTGACGGTGTCACTTCTAAATCCCTTCTGTCTTTTATTGGGGACCAAGTGGCAGTAATAAGCACAAGTGGCAGATGTGGATGTGGAGCACTGAGTCCAGCTTGCTTGGCACCATCCTCCCCGCTGCGCTCCCCTGAGGAAGCCGCCGGGATGGAGGTGCTGGCAGGTTGCTCCTTCCCCCAGAGAGGCAGCATGCAGCGGCTGCTGAGGCCCTGCACGGGCTCTATGGAGGGTCTGCACAGCACACTCAGGTCCCTTGGAGTTTAGAGGTAGAAACGAGGTAGAGGCTGAGAGATTTGACAGGCAAGGTGCCTTCTTTTCCTTCCCATTTCCTGAAAAATGGCCTTAATTAAGCTGGAACGGCCTCTTTTGCTACACCAAGTTGCCTGTGTACCTTAAGCTGAGGATTTGACCTTTTCAGCTTCTCTCTGATCTCCCCTTTTCTTGGTTTTAGTTACTAGGACTAAAAAATGTGGATTGGCCTTTAAATCTCCGTGCTTGTTAGAAGAAAGTATTGGGTAATAACTATATTTAATTTTACTGCTTCCTGTAGTGAGAGGGAGATAAGGGATTTCCTTTACCTTTATATCTACAGAGAAGGTCTAATAAATACACTTTGGCTATTAGAATGTGCCATTCCTTAAACCAATTTTAGGCATCCAAGCTCTGAGATCGTTATTAGGCAGCTGCTGCTAACATGGTACTAATGCAGTACTAATGCAAAAGTGCCCTATTTATTGTTGAAAGAGTATCAATCATCTTTCTGGATCTAATGATAAGTCTTCTAAGCATCTCTAGTTTAACATTTAAGTTTCCTGAAGATTTTTTTTTTCCCAAGGGTATTTTGAGCACTAATTTTTTTTGGTCTGTTTGTTTGCATTTTGGTTCTGGGCTCTTCTGCTTTTTTCCTGCAATGTTGCTAGTGTAGAGTCTTTCCATTCTTCCTTTAAGAGCTTCTGTAATTAAATTAAATGGCATAATCTTCCTCCATTCCTGCACACAAATGCCTTTTGAAAGCAAAGGGCCTAGTCCACTGAGTGGTCAGGCTCTATAAAACAGGTGAAGCTCCTTCCACTAATTTCAAGTGACAGTTCAGACGTGACCTGCAAGGCTGTGTCAGGCACCAGAAGCCTTTGATTTTGTTCTCATACTGTTTAAAAAATGATACCTTCCAGATAAACTGCATCCTCTAAAATAACTCAGTTCTACTATTGTTAAAACTCTTGTTTTGTTACTTGACTTATTCTATTCCTTCCTTTGGTTTGTGCAATGGGTTCAGAAATTACTGTGCAATGGGTACTGCTGTTCCGTTGTGCTTAAAAATGCTATTCCTGTTAAGCTTGCAATTTCTAATATTTATTTCCTTTCTACAGGAAAAACTAGAGTTCAGGGAATTTTGCAAGTCATGAGAATCCGCTTTTCTGCAGTTGTTGGAGTGACTGAAGACAGTCCTGGCCATAACCGAGTAGTGAATTCAGCTCCAAGGAGATTCCATTAGTAGCTATCCCGTTGCCTCTTTCTTAAATAGTAAACTTCTAAAGCAAAGACATCTTAGCTTACCTGGTAAACCCTACCCAAAGAGAGAACTTCATTTCTGTGTCCACTCTTCTATGGAGGGAAGAGCAGAGTGATGTAAAACCTTCTCTTCTGCTTCCTCATGCCTTCCAGAAAGATACAACCTTATGCTCATTGCGCCTATTTAGCCCACTATCATAGAATCATAGAATCATAGAATGTTTAAGGTTGGAAGGGACCTCTAGAGGTCATCTAGTAGTAGATCTTGGTCTTTGCCCTGGATAATTTTCCCTTTTATTATCTCTAAGATAGAATATAAAACTTTCAGTCTAAAATCTTCCTAGAGATAAAAAACAGTAGGCATCTTGCTTTGATCTTCAGTGTTACGCATTTGCAACCTTTATCATATACTTGAATTTTATGCTTGGGCTTTGTGTGCATATATGTACACTGGCTCCAGATATATCATATTTAAAAGTCATGTTTAATTTAGAGGGGGAAAGCCTGTTAACTGTTAAGAATATGGGTATCTATATGGTACGTAACAGGCGCACGTTGTAGTAGGCAGCTGAGGATACACGATACATGTGTGACAGATGGACTCGACTTTTTCCTGTTATTCGTGTCGATCAGAGTGACTGTTCCATCGAGTAAAAGCAAGGGACTCTCAGCGATACTGAGATGTGCATGTGTGTTGTAAGGCACACATCGAACAGACAGATTGAGTGACTAACATGCGTATACAGTTTTATTATATGGATATAATGTCCTCCTTTATGTACATAGATGCTACAAATTCCTTTGATCCTGATGTTGCATGCTACATAGAAATAACTTTAGTATAAATAGTTGGGCTTGAATGGGACTATTCACAAATGAAATAATTGTTGAATGTAGCGATGCTGGGTGTTTCTGTGATGGATGTTTCCCCCAGATTGCAGAGTATGGATCAAGACCATTCAAAAACTGACATACTATTTGTGGAATAATGATTTTGGTTTGTTGTAATGTAACATTTTCAATATTACCTTGTTTAAATTAATCATCTTTCATCTCTTCTCCATTGCAACTTGACTATTGTACAGGTATCACCTTTGTAATGAAAGCCATTTTAGTGTATATGATAAAAATCAAAGCAGTTGGACTATTTCATTTCAAAGCCATTTAATTCTGGAGTTCAAGGATGTGAATCAATATGACTTAAGAAAAAAAGAAAAAGGAAAAAAATCTTCACCTCCTGCCCTTGTTGAATTCAAATTATTTCACCAGTTGATTAAATACTGTGTAACACTCTAATTTCTACAGGCTCTGAGTGTATGTTGTTCCACTCTCTTTGGCAAATGCTTTCAATTTTAATTAACCCAGAAACAAGTTATTTTTTTGATAAAAGACCTAAAGCAATAAAGAAACTCCTTTTGAAGTACAATACAAAGTCTGTATTGCAACATCTGTGGCCTAATGCCCCACCTCTGGGAAACTTCTTTTTCATAATAAAAAAAAAGTGCTAGGCACACATGGTAACAGGAACAAAGATAAATATTTTCTAAGGTTTTGGACAGAATTCGTCTTGATTAAGCTGACAGCTGATTGGAGGATTTACCATCTTTCCCATGGGAGCTGTGCTCTTCAGAAACACTTTCTCTACTTTGCTCTGAAATGCCTGTGACCGTTTTTGGACCCCGTACTTGGCATATCCCCGTGCTGACCCTGTTTCTTCCTTTCTGTGACTTGTTGTCTCTTGCTAAAGTGCCCGAATGGCTTCCCTTATTAGCTCCTAAGACTTCAGTAATGGAGAATTTTACCTTCAGTGGAAAGAAGAGTTAGGTAGGACTGTGGATTGTTGCTAGTGAAATGCTGTGAGGGTAGGTGGGAGTAACAGAGAAGAGAGTAACACAGTCCATGCAACTTTCATAACACAGTGGTTTTGCAAGAGACTTGGAGGGCAGTCAACAGGATTTGCATCCACACACATTCTGTATTATCAGCAGCTAGCCTGAGAAATGACTTAAAGGATTCATAACCAATAAATCTGGCAGTTTGTTAAACTTAGGCAAGTCTCTTTTGTTGCGTGATCATTGCTTTGTTGTGTAGGCATTACGTATAAGCATTCTAAATCCCTTTTTCAACCATTTCTTTTTAAAAAGAATAGTTGAAGTGATTAAAGGGTAAAATTAAAGTGTTCTAAGTATTGATATTGCTGTAGCACAGAAGAAAAGCTGCCATGCCAGTTTATAGAAGGGGAGAATTTCTTATTTTGACTCATAGATTTTTCCCTTTACTTTTATGCATTACACTGCAGTATCTCTTTAAGCATATAAATTAAAAAAAAAGTGCTTGTCTTAAGGAGAATACCTGCCAAGAACCAGTTAAAACTACTTCTTGGGCCTGAATTTTCATTCTGAACTTGCACAACATTCTTGCGATAAATGGGCTCTGTGGTGCACAGTGGATTCAGGAACAATCTCTGTAATTTCTATGTAAATATTTACTTTCCCTATTGGAAGGAATAGTTCCTTGCCCTCAGAGGGGCTGCTTCTCTGCTTAATGTTAAGATTTCTGAAAGTGTTTTCAAGTTCAAGGACAAAAGAATACAAAGTGGAAGACAAAAAGGCAAAGTTAAAGTAGACTATCAGGGCAAAGAACAGCAGGTACTGCTAGAAGAATTGAAGGTGGAAAAAAGCAGAGGAGGAGAGATGTCAATAATTAGTATCAGTGCTTCACTGCTGTTAAACGCAAGAGTTAATGAAGAGTTTCATGATTGGGGCCAAAGTTGCAAAAGTTTGAGGGTGGCAGTTAATGAATTACCTTCCCAAGGCTTCGAATATTGGCATCTGGGTGGGGGTTTTGTCCACTGGTTGGTTGGCTGGTGGATAATAGAAGTGTGGTTTGTGGGGCTCCTGGCTGTAGTGAAGATCATTACTGTGTGTAGGAACCATAGGAAAAGGTTGTGTCCCTCTAGGACAACATGTAGCTAAGGAGATGGCTGCTGGGGATCGCAGCAAGCTTGGAGGAGGAGATCTGCATGAAAGGGAGGAAGATCTCTGTCCCACTGCCAAACCTTCCTGCGTGACAGCACTTTTCACCATGAGCAGGATGGCTTGGCTGAAGCGCCTCAGAGCTCCCAGCTTCCGATGAACATGAAAGGGCCAACTATGATACCCTCTGCTTAGGAGAATCCAAGCAGGCAGAGCGCCTAGCAGACCTTCACCAAAGAGGTGTTGTGTCCTCAAGAGAGAGGGAGAAAATATCAAAAATATCCAGATTGTTCTGAAAATACTTTCCCCAAGATATTAAAGAATGTTCTTGCTGATGAGAATTGTTGATTGTTTATGGAAGAACTTATTACATCCACAGCAATGTGATCATTCTAGTAGTTCTTAGGATCATTCTTATTTTCTTAAGTCCATTTTGGACTTATTGTGGTTTTAAACATCCAAGCCTTTCATTACTATCAGGCATTCAGTTTTAACAGAAAAAAAAATGCATAATGTCAGGAGCTAGCTGTTCATTAATCAGAACTAGTACCCTGGAAAGCAAGTGCCAAGCTCTTAAAACGCATGCAGTGCTGATAGTGGCTGAAAAGTCATTAATTCCTGATGGCTTTTTGACAGCCTTTTTCAAAAAATGTTGGCTCTGGTCCTACTCCTAATGTCAAAGGAGTCCAAGTTACATCCAAGTTACACAGAGCTTGGTATCTCCCTTGCTGCTCTTGGCTAAGCGACCAAACCCAGGAAAATAACTTTAACTTCTAGAGTTATTGGCTAGACACTTGTGGATGAGCATAACTCAAGGTTATGTGAGGAAGCTGGCAGCTTGGTAGGAGTGCATATCCCAGAATGAAATACCACATGAGAGAAAAATTTTTTAAAAAAGAAAAAGCCATATTGGACCTGTTATTGAGCTTATATTTGTTAGAAATGGACTTTTACAGAAAATGGAGGTAGGAAAATAAAAGTGACTCCCCAGATATGACACTTCCCTCCCTAGAGTGCGTTGCTGCTATGTTTGAATTTTATGTGATTCATTGAAGTTGACAAACATGTTTTCATACTATTGTGATTCTTTACACTCTAACATTTCCTGGAAAAAAAATCACAGGATTCTTCCCATTTGACAGTGTTTAGCACTGCCATTTTTTGAGAACAAGTTGAAGAGTTTTTTTAGGAAGGAACAAACTGCTCAGGGTAATGTATGCATTCAAGATTTTCTTACTTCCAGTATAACAACCGTTTCTTTCACTCTTCAGTGCATTTACATTGAATAATGTTCACACAGCGTTTCAATTCTTATATAAATTTTGGTCCTCTACCATTTATTTATTTATTCATTTATTTTTACTTAGCTTAGCTCTGCACTTTCATGAAGCATATTTCATGAATTAAACACCTTTTACAAATTATATTTAACTTGTTTCACCTAACCAGAAGATCCAATGTGGAACAGTGTTGTGGTAAAAGAGCATGAAAAGTTCAGCAGTTAATGCGTGAAGCTATTGAATAATTCAGTGCAGGTACCTTAAACAGGAGTTTAAAGGGCTGCTAATAAAAATTAGTTCATTCCCAAGACCTCTGCTGCACTGCTGCCATAGAAAGTACAAATCAGAAAGCTTAGTGAAGAGTCATGCTTCATCTGTAAAATAATTTCACCTATTGCAAGATGAATTTTGATGTATTTTGCAGTATCTTAATATTCTCTTTTCACAAATTCTAGAAGTACTGCCTTCTAAGCATACTACTCTTTAAGGAATTGTTCCTGCTTTTATTATACCATGTGGAAATATAACTGAGAAAGGACATCTTCAGAATATTTATTTGAAAAAAGTAGTAGTTAGTTAATGTTCTCTTTGACTGTTTTCTTTAAACTAGCTTTTCTAAAACAATATAAGCATGAAAGTCCTACTCCAGAAAGCATAATTTTTGCTTTCTGAGGATATTAGAAATAATTTTCCCCGTGTATTTTTTAATGAAATTCCTGTTAAGCTGGAGACTTCCCTTTTTAAAGAAATGAGGAGTTTGATGTGACCCTTTTGAGGTATGAAGAAAACTCTGGGGATTCGGGGAAACTGAGGTGATCCCTCTATCTTACTCCCTTGGTGAGTGACAACTGGCAATGAATACTGGTATATCCCAAGATTTCCTGAATGAGGAAGGTGGTACCTCCATGCTCTCTGAGATCATGGCACAGATGAAGGTTCAGTGAGGCAGAACTGGCCAGAGCATTTTTAGCTAATAATAAAATTTTTGGAAACTGTGATTTCATTCATCCTGAAGTGTATTGTGGGCTTGAATTGTACTCTGCAGATAATGTTAGGGAGAAGTGTCCAGGGTGATAGTTACAAAACTGCTGGAACAAGAAAAATGAGTGTTCATCCATACCTCTAATAGTCTGTGAGTAAAGTCATTTACTAAGCAACGTTAGACTCCCTCTTCCCATTAAAGAATCTGTGTTCCTGATTGCTCAGGGCAGAATGCCCAAATAGCCAATAAATCTTATTCTTGAAGTTAAATCTCATGTTCTTGTAATTTCACAGAATAATTCAGGGTTGAGGGGACCTCAGGAGGTGTCTTGCCTGCTCCAAGCAGGGCCAGCAGTGAGGTCAGACCAGGCTGCTCTAGGCTTCCTTTTTTTTTTTTCTCTCAGTCAGATCTTGAAAATCTCCGAGAGTGGAGACTGCACAACTAAAACTTTGCGTGAATAATTACATTGACTGCAGTAGGGACTGAAATTTGGGTGACTCATTGACAAGCGCATGGGTTTTTTGTTTTGGCTAGAAAGGTACTGTAACACTCTCCAGGTTAACACCTGCGTGTACTTGCCATGCACACCAAACTGGCTCTGAAGAGCATGGAGGAGCAGAAGCCAGAAAGCTGGAGCCTCCTGGTTGGAGCACTCCTCCACTGGAGAAAGATGCAAATTCACATCCTGGTCCCAAAATAAGGAGGCCTTCAAAAAACGAATGCCAGGTGCTTCCTCACACATCTTCGGTTTCTAAACTACCTAAAAAAAAAAAAAAGAGGCAAAAAGTACCCCTTCTATTTCCTTTGCTTTTCTTAAACATTCATGGTCTAATGGAGTGGTTGCATGAAAACACTCTTCCATTTTCTTTTCCATTTTTTGGCTCAAGGAGAAAGAAAATGAAAGATTCCAACTTTTGTTGCAAAATGAATCCCAGTCAATTTTTAATGGAGTTCATTTGGCAGGTGATAGAACACAGAAATAAGATAAACAGAGGAAATAAAGGTAAAAAATGCTAGTATTTTAGTACTTAAATTAAATTCTAATTCGCTATCTAATATTTTTGCAGCAGTAATTTCCCCTCAGGTGTCTTTGCCCCTTCAGTGGCAGGAGCACAGCCCCATAAGCCGTGGACACTTGTGGCTGGGGCAGTAGGTGCCTCTTTGCCCGTGTGTCATGGTGGGAGTTAACTCTGAATGACACCTAGGTGGTTGACTTGCTTGTGAACCCTTCACAGGGAAGGTGATCACACCGAGTGAGGAATCGCCTCTATACGCGCACCGCGCTATGGAGACCTGCTTTACTGTTGTCCCTTGCCTGTTATTGAAAGATGCGTGCTCCTGGTGCTCTCCAGCACTGTGCTCGCAGAGGATATCGCTCTGGTTCCATGAGATGTGCTGTGTGATGGAGCAGCTGGGCATTTATGGAGTAAATGCGCTGTGCTCACCAAGGCAGAAAGAGAAGGGGAAATTTATTTTTATGAGTGTTGTCCCAGAGTTTATTCAGCTTTTTGTTACCGGAGTTGGATGGTTTGATCTGATTTTACTTTGTTTTGTTTTCAAGTGGGTTTCCATGACAAGCAAACACTTTTTTTCCATATTCACTTAACCTCCTGCAGAGTCATGTTTCATCACCCCTTGCTGCTCACACCCCTTTGCAACATTTAAAAGACTGAAGATTTCTCTTTCCTAGTGAATGCCATTCCTGTATGAATTCACTGTCAAAAAACCACAAATTATTCTCTGATCACAATGCAGTGCTGTTGTGGTGTCTTGTGTTTGCACGTGCATTCTTCTTGCTATTACAGCATATTTCTGTTCTTCTTACAGTGAAAAGGATGCAGGATATGGCCATGACTGAGGCCAATTAGGTCAGTTTTCAGCTAGCTTAGTATCTCTTCTCTGTAGTTTTTGGATAGAGTAAGGATGAATCAAATGCCGCTCGCTCAGTCTGGTAGATGGATAATGCAGTTGCTCAGTCATCACAGATCATGTCTTTAAAGCCTAAAACTGATGATATTTTTTTTTCCTCCCCTGGCACAGTTCAAATCTGTTTTGATGTTCTAGACAAACCAACAAAGCCCTCTTTTCCTCTGACGTCCTGCAGCTGCCCACACAACTACAGAACATTTCTCTGCAACTGCTCCATATCAGATGTGTGATCAGTGGTCAGGTATGACAACCACATACACTGCAGGGAACAGAGATAGAAGAGAAGGAAACAAGGGCTTGGCTGGGCTCTCTCTTATAGGATTTTATTAAAGGCTGATAGTATCAGTGCATTAGAGGTGGCTTAATGTGTCTTTTTTTGCTGCCAAGTTTTACCCTTGCATAATAACTGTTACAAATCAAGGCAATTTATGGCCACCAACAGCAAACAAGTTTGTCTGGAGTTTGCAATAAAACAGTGTGGCTGGTGGCCGGTGACAGATGGAGTGCAATGAACGGCTTGGTTATTCATAAGCCAAGCGACCCCTGAAAGGCAGCAGTAAAAAGTAATGGAAGGTCTTTTGTAAGCAAATCATCTGGTGCTCTGGGTGATGTGACTGATGGGTTAGCTGGCAGGCAGAGCCTGCTATTGCATCTGCCCTTGGGTGCCCTCTGGCACAGGGCTGGGAGACCCTATCCCCCATGGGCCTGTTCTCCCCATCTTATTCGGGCAGGGAATTTTATGATGTCCTCTTGGAGAAGGGAGGAAGTGAAGGACTTCTGGACCCTGCTCTCCATGTGCTCACCCCAAGCGAAGGAGCCACGAGCCAAGCTGCAGGAGGCAGTTCAGGGTCCCCCAGGTCTTGCTTGCACCCTGCCAGCTTGACCTGTGCCCATTGATGGCATCATCTCCCCTTCGTGCTCCCAGTAACCCTCCTGGGAACCATCTTCAAGAGCCAGGCTTGAAAATTTTGGCTCTGAAGCAGCTAGAGCACAGGAAGGCACATCTTTGTAACCTTTCCAAGAAATCACATCCTCGTTAATATCTTCGTTTGTAACATTCAAACTCATACCTGAATGAAGTTTGAAAGAAATACCATGGAGATTTTCTTCTTTAGGTAGCCTGTTGCATTTCTGTTCTCGTGTTCACCATCTTTAATATATGGATGCTTAATTGTGCACAGTGCTGCTTTTGTGTTTCTTTGAAAGATCTACCTGTGTGTCACTCTGTGTGATGTTTAAAGCTGCACTATTTTTGTACAGTGTTTTGTACAGTGCTGTACCAATGCCATAGAGGCAAGTGTCCCAATTTCAAGGACCCTTTATAGCTTTAAAAGAAGCTAGCTAATAATTTTTATGCCAAGTAACTGTGGCAGCCTCCATTTATCAGAGAGGCTCAGAAGCAGATGCTACAAGCTCATAGACAGCATTGCAGCTGCTTTGTTCCCCAGAAACTTTGTCCTTACACTTTATAGTTTATGTAGGTCTCTAGCTGTTTAGGATTTAAAGAAAAGCTGAAAAGCATGAATTGAATGCAAGCAGTTCAGGTAGCTACTTGCGGCTGCTAAGACAATATCTGCCAGGGAATCTGAATCTCTTATTCACCTGTGAAAATTGTGGCAGGTAAAACCAGAGAGAAAAGAAAAAAAAAGGCATTAATTATTTTAGGATTTATCTATTCAAAGGTATTTCAGCATTTAGCTCTTGCCCGTAAAACTGGAATTATCTCGTTTTTTGAATAGCTTTTTCCAGTTTAGAAAGACAAAAAGGTAGGAGGTATATGGGTCAAAGGGTTCACCCCCTTTTGTATATTAAAGCTAACATGGACATTCACATTAGAGTGCACATATCCAAGCTTTAATTGAATATTAAGGGCAATTTCTCTATAGGTCTATAACTATACCTGTAGCGTAATTAAAACTGTCAGCAAAAGAGGTACAGGGAGGGTTGCAACGAAGTGTTTTTGTTATCCCCACTTGCTGGCACCTGCGAGATGATAATTCTTTTTCTTTTCGCTATTCAGCAAGAAGGAGGTAAACCCAAGGGAGCTAGAGATTATAAGTATATCCAGCCTCTTCTAGGAGAAGCCCAGAGGACATTCTCAATTATGTTTTGAACATCTGTGTGCATTTTTATTAGCAGCATCTGTCTTTGAGAAATCCCAGGCCTGGACCTGGCCGCCAGAGGAGTCTACCCCTTCCTCACCAAAGCTGCTCTCAGAGTGGCTCCATTTGTACATGATGCTCTGCAATTTATCCAACGTTCTTGAGCGCATCCTCCTCCCTCTAAGGTCTTTCCTAGTGTTTGGAGAAAATGCAAAAGTACAGCAGAACTTCATCTTTCATCTCCACTTCTAAACTGAGAATGAGGCTATGGCCTCAAGTTCTGCTAGTATAGCTCAAGTGTAAGTAACGATGTTTGCTTTCCTGCATAGTAGTGGAAAACTTGGATTTTAACTCTACCTGCCCCATCAGTGCAAACAGTTATAGAGAAGCTGACTCCTTTGCTACAGGAAGGACTTACATTGATGTTAGACTTACAGCTTCTCCCTTACATTTTCTACTTCAAGCTGCCTGTGCAAATGTGCTTTTTTTTAAGGCAATGGGAAATATATATATATAAATAAAAAAAAAAACCAAAAATGTATGCTGATTCATTAAATCCCTGGGGTATTATAGCAGAGAGGAATTTTAATTTCTGCTTAGGTAATCTCCCTGAAGAAGTATGTTGATTACTTTTATGTAAAATGGCTTTTGTATTTCTAAACAGGACCATAACAGTCATCATAAAAAAAAAAAAAGAAGTGCTTGGTTTTTGCTATCTATATGCATGCATGCTCTAATTGTACTAAGCGCTTGCATAAGACATGATTTTCATTTAATTCAGATGTAATTTATTATAAGTTAATTTATTTTGCTGTTATATGTGAATAAAATTTAAATATAGCTATTGTAATTTTAATTTTAATTTATTGGTAGAAAATTATTTTAGTGGTGATCAGCAATAAAGAAAATATATTCTCTGTATTCATAAATCACCTGTATTTTATTTACTCAGAACATTAGACTGGGCACTCAGGGCACTGCAGAATAAAAAAAATACATTGCTTTCATTAAATGCTCTTTGAATAGATAAACAGTAAATTATGAATGGCTTTACAAAAAGATTGATTTAGAAATAAAAAAGTAGGAAATTTAGCCAGTGGGAAAGCTCATCTCCGTTTCTGCTTCTCTGACAAATTGTTCTGACATCTAAGGAAGACAATTACAAATTGCCCAGTCCAAACCTAGAAGTGCAACTACTCAGTTTTCTCATCCGATAATTTACTGAAATTATTTAGGGTATATGCGTGTCAGGGAGTGTTCCTTTGTATTTGTTATTGTCATTTCATTGCTACCTTTAATTTCATTACTACATTTAATATTCTTGGATCCGATCTAGTGGGACCACTTGGACATGAGACTATGGGAAAGGCTCTCATTTGTTGCAGTGAGATTTGAATGTTAGCCTTGTTGCTCGAGGCTGTACTGTTGTTTGCTTTAGCTATGTCCTTAAATGTACATCCTGTAGAAACTCTTGGCTCAGCAAAGCTGTTCAGCTCATGCTTAAATTCATGCATGTGATTTAGGGCCTCTGCTTTACCTTTAAAAAAAAAAAGCATTTTTATGGTCCTTCAGTGCATGTTTTCACTGCTGCTCACTGGGCCACAAAGAATTGGCTGCATAAACGGGTTCCCTGCTGTTTGCAGGAGTGCTGCAGGTGGTGGTAGGAGGTACTGAAGGAGGGTTACCCTTTGCAGGTCCTCCAGGGAGAGCGAGTGCTTAGAAAGCAAATGATATTAAGGGATGCAAGGAGCTTCGCCTACTGTGACCTGCTTCAGTACCTTTACCGGCTTTGGTATCTTATGGCAGTGAGGAGAAAGGGGCAGAAATATGCAGAAATAAATAGGGGCAAGGCTTTCAAAATGGGATAATGTCTGCAATGTATATGTATGAGCGATACATACCTATGTATAGAAATACAAACTACGTGAATGTTGTCATTCTGTGTGCACTTGGTACAACCACGGGTAACAAGGGACAGATTTTCTTGCACTGACTACAGGAACTTGTTTGTTTTTCAGAGAACACAATGTAGCTGAGGACAAACTCTAGTTAAAATGGCTTTTATAGAGAGATATATGCTAAAGTGGAAGCTGTATTGCTTTAACTGGAAAACTGCATTATTTGAGGGACACTCTTGCAAAATAATCCAATAATAAAGCAAAATAATTCATTAGTAATGCAAAACCAACAAATTCATGCACCTTCCAGTTTAGCTAGGTGCCAGTCCTGAGTGCCAGGCGCGTATTGCTTCAGGGCTCTCACAGCTTCTTCATGTCTCCCTGTATTTTCACACTTGGAGAATCTCTTTGCAGCCCGTGACCAGCACAGTGTCACCACTCACAGCCCAGACAGCCAAAACCTGGAAAAATAAATAAGTAAAAATGCAGTGTTCAGGTAAATATCCTGGCTCTGGCCAGGGTATTAGAGCCAGAAAATATAAAATATTCATATCATTTTTTTATTGTGTTGAATAATAGTGTTGACAGTGGTTTAGAGCTTATCACAGTTTGGTTAATGTAGCTATTTCTTGTAGAGTAAATACTGCATGGAGTTACATTACTTCCAAGCGAAGTAACAGATGCAAGTCAGCCAAAAGAAATTGATTCTTTGTGTTGCTGTTTAAATAACTAATATATTAATCAATGTTATTGGGAGGAGATAAGAGAGGCAATCCCTTGCTTAAATATTTACCATTTGGGTCATGGTGTTAGCTCTCTCCACTGTGCAAAGCTTCCTAAAGAGAAATGTGATGAAAGAGCTCAGAAGTGTTTCCAAACCCCTCAAACTAGTAACAGTTCCCTTGGATAAGCAATTTAAAAAAGGTTAGATTTTAAAATCTTTTTATCTTGAATGATTTTTTTTTTAAAAAGGCCTCGTTTGAAGGAGAAGGATGAATTTAAAGGATGTTTTCAAAGAAGGATTTGTACCATTCTGTGTATTTTGAAAACAAATAGCTACATGTTGAAATAACAACTGTTTTGCAGTGTAGCATTTTCAACATTATACCTCATCTCAATACGTCGGTACATGTTCTCAAATCACATCTCTTCACATTTGCTACCTGGAGTCGCCAGTCACACAGGGCCTGAGTGTCACCATGCAGAGTTCAGTGAAACGGGGTTGCTCCTAAACACAGTGTTTTCCCACAGCCTGGCTCTACAACAAGCAAGGAGCCCATAGATTACTTAAAGTGTTGAGAATGTAAGGAAGCCTTTGTATAACTTGTCTGCACATTTCATGGAGAAGATTGTTCCAGACCTCTCAGAATGCAAAATCATGTATCTAATCACCATTTTAATAGTGCTGTTATACATAAATGAATATGAAAACAGGGGGTTCAGGATGCTCCTCTGAATTTTATAATGCACTTCTTACATACTTTCTTGCCAAGACTGCTCCAGAATTAGAAGTGGTGATCTTAAGGGAAAACTTGGACTCTATTCACATGGACACCCATAAGAATATGTGAGTTTGCATTCAAAATCCATATATGTGCCTAATGCACGATGAAACTCAGCTCAAGTTTGCTGAGAAGTATGAAACTGGCTGGCAGCCTGTTCTGCTGAAAACCCAGAGCGCCTGAGTCTCCTTAGATGCTGTATCTTTACAGCTTTTATAGCCAGTGAATAATCATGTGTGCACTATAGCATGAACTGTATGAGAAAAGGAGTTACTTGTTTCTTTGAGTGAGGGGTGGGATATTTTAAAACAACGTCCCGATAATGTTAATGTTCTCCAAGACAGATGCTTTTTCTCATTTTTTTTCTCATTTCAGTCTGAATAAGATAGGTCTATATATAATAATTTTATGTTCAAAATCCAGCAGCCACTCATGCTAGCCGTAAGAGCCTACTCAGAAGAGCTTGCACAAACCTAAAAGTGTGATAGCTGCCTTACTGCCTTTCAAAGCTTGTTCATGTGTTATATTGTGAACTTCATCAGGCTTTTACCAGTCCCTTCCTGTTTCAGGTGTATGGGCTTCACCCGTCTGAATCAATTTGATCTACTCCTACTAAAACCTCAGTAAATCTCCTTGTAAATTGTTGTTTTCTGAATGAATATCTACTCCCAATGGCATGCGTTGAGAAGACAGAAAAAGGACATTTAGAATGCAATGTTCTACTTGTTAGCAATATTTTTGTCATATGCCAGGCTGACCTTTTGGATGATAATCTTTGTATTTGTGAAGTGAAAAGAGATTGATTTTGTAGCTTTATTCTAATTACACTATAATGCAGAAGCACTACATGCTTTCAAAGGGTATTCAGGAACTGAAATGTCAACAACAGAAACAACTTTCCATCTGCTCCCAATTTCATCTCAATGAGTTTGTGATTTTACGGAAGGTTATTTCTGCCACTGGCAATCGAAAGGTGGTAATCAGATAATCAAAATGCATTGATTGCTCTAATTATTGCATTTCGAATAGTTTTTCATGAATCTTAGTCACCCACAGTTTGGTTTTGGCATGTTTTGCATCCTATCCAAGGCAAAAACTTTGCTTTCATCAGGAGTAACTTCTTTGCTGAGATTTAGGGCCAGACCAGCCAGTGTTACGCTGTAGATGTATTATACCATGCCAGTTATGTAAACTGGCTGGAAAGCAAGCAGTAAAATTGGTTTGATTAGCAACTTTGTGCAGTTCCAAAGGTGCTGCCTGTACTGGAGAATTAGTCTCTGAGTCTGTATTTCTCAGAGCAGAGAATATTAGATTTAAAGCAAACACTTGTTTCCAGTATGGACTCCAGGTTTTATCTACTGCTTTTGGTTTCTTGCGAGAACGAATCTTCCCTGTGTGTTATGGTTTGTTAGTATTGCATCATTAATACAGAAACCTGTTTGCATTTGATCCTAAGCAACAGAGTTAAAAACCTGCCCTTATCCTTTTTGTATGGGAGTGAAAGATAATGTTGCTTTGTTTTCATATGCCAAAGTTAAATGCAGTAAAATTTTTCTTATTATTATTATCTGGAAGAAGTGTGAGAGAGAAATCTCTTTCAAGGGGACAAGTATAAAATCATTAACCTCATGAAATTCAACAAGGCCAAGTGCACGGTCCTGCACCTGGGGAGAAATAACCCCAGACACCAGTACAGGCTGGGGACCGACCTGCTGGAGAGCAGCTCTGCTGAGAAGGACCTGGGCGTCGTGGTGGACGACAGGTTGACCATGAGGCAGCAGTGTGCCCTCGTGGCCAAGAAGGCCAATGGCATCCTGGGGTGCATTAAGAGNTGTATGGGAGTGAAAGATAATGTTGCTTTGTTTTCATATGCCAAAGTTAAATGCAGTAAAATTTTTCTTATTATTATTATCTGGAAGAAGTGTGAGAGAGAAATCTCTTTCAAGGGGACAAGTATAAAATCATTACACCTGCCTGGGTGCAGATGTAAGCCCACAAGATATTGATTCCAGGTTTAAGGTCTTGAAAAATAGTGTCCCTACTGAATGACCAAGTGAGCCTTTGAGAACAATCAAGTTATTAAATTGTCATGTCTTATTTCTGTTAGCAAAAGGTAAGATTAGGTTCCAAATAGTTGAATAGCAATTACTTCTCAAATATTGATATCAAAGTACCATTTTATGGGAAAAGTGCACATTTCCACATTTACAAAGGTTATGATACAAGCACATATACCCCCCCTAAGATGTTAGAGAAATTCCAGGAGTTTATTTTTAATGACCTTTGGATGAATATTTAGTAATGCTGAAGTTGGTGTTAGATATCGAATGACTAAGCTATAATTTTAGGTGATCTTGAGAAGAAGTGACGCTTGAAAATAACAGAGGCTGGGAGAGCATGGATCTGGCACAGGCTAGCCTGTATAAACCAGTCTGGTATTCAAACCTGAAGTGAAATAGTACCAAGGTGGAATGAGTGGAATAAATCTGCAAAAACTGATTGTGTGACCCTCTACGGATGGGATTGAGGGCGAGAGAAGGGAAGGCCGAGGGTGATGTTACTGTAGGGATTAGAGCTACTGAAGAGCTGCTGAGCTCAGTCAGTAAAAGAGAGCTCCAAGGGGCAGGACACCTGGGACTGGAGACCTGCCCTGGTTGCTGGAGAGCTGCTCCCGCCCTGCTGCCTGCTGTGATGGGTTGAATATGCTCATTCTGTGCAAAGGGCAGTGGTCACTTTTTCAGAAGTGTATCCTGAGGCAGCACTGAAATCAGCCAGATGTCTAAGCAAGTTTTAAGCTTGTGACAGGAATTTTTTAAATGGCATCCTTCTGTAGACAACTTAGGATGTTTGCCTCCTGTCCTGATGCTCCATAGATCCTCCTTTGTATGGAATCATATGATTAAAAACTCAAGAACTGGTTAAAAATGGGCAGAGAAGAGGCTTAATATGCACCTCTGCCCAGCTCATCCTAGAAGGTAATGTTTCAATATATCTCAAACTATCTGCTGTTTTTCAAGCACTGGGGAGGGAGTACCAAGTTTCCTTGTATGTTCATTATAAGGCTTAAGATAAAATCTGAGTCTTTTACAAATCTGGAAAAGCTGGGAGTTAAAATTACAACTGCACTGTACATCTCAACCACCTCTTCATCTGTCTGCCACAGTTCTGCAAACCTGTCAGACAAATGAAGACCTGGAACTGTAAAAGATCAAGGAAGTGGAGGTTTCCTATTTGTTATGAGTCAGAAAAGTAAATGCTTGTTAAGACTTGGAATTTGAAACAAACTTTGCAGTGTCTGCTGGATTCACAGAAGAATAAAATTATCTTTACATATTTGGTTTGAAAATTCATACAGAAAGTATTTTGGTGTGGGAAAATGACTTTCAGGCTCACTTCTGCAGTAATAATTCAAGGAACAACAAATTAAAATTGGTCCTGGAGTGGAGAATGTATGTAGACTTGGAAGTGAAGCTTATTAAGATTATTTGAAATGTCCCCAATGTAATCTAAAGGTAGTTGATGAGAATCATTTAGAAATGATACGGAATCCTTTGACAGCTCAGTTGATTCAAACTCCTTCTAGGACTGGGCTTCTGGTCTCAGGAATGTCATATATCACCTTGGTTTTTCTAATTTAGCAAAGGTGGCTTCAGGTGTGGCCAGTCTCCTCTAAAAGTTGATATAGCCCCCAGTTATATCAGTCTCCCATGATGATCCTACATGGATGGGTGATCGATCCCCAAAACCTCACGTTCAGATAAGATAGTTTTTCTGTTTCCTCTCCCCAAGAGATAAATGTATGCACCTCCTTGGCTCCGCAGCCGCTAATTCTTGGAAAAAAATGAGAAAAAAAAGCTGAGTTATGTGTTTACAACAGAACAACTTTTTTTTTTTTTTTTTTTTTTCCCCTGCCCCAGATCCCCAGATTTAGAGAGTAAGAGCAGACAGAGGCAAACTGGCTCCTCCCTCTGACCAACCAGCAACTTTTCACCTGATTTGAAATTTCTGCCCTGTCTGACTAGGGAAGAGGACTTTGAATCTGGGAAAAAGCTTCAAATAAAAGGCATATGATTTGACCAAAAGTCTGTGAGATGTTTTAGAGCTAGTCCTGTCCTCCTCCTGGTTTTGGCCTGACTCGGGCTTGGACCAGAAACACCCTCATGAAGGATTTCTGAAGACAGGATTTGAATCTGTTTCTCAAATACTTCTTCCCTCATGTGTGTCTCCACATGTTACTATGGACAAAGCAGTACTGGATAGAAAGGGGACAGTTGGCATCTAAAATTCTGTATTAAAAATATTTTCAGGTCTTTCCCATATTAAAAGCAAAACTGTCCCTGGGTTTACTGTTCATAAATCCGTGCTGCTATTTAATGCATTCTTTGCCAATTAAAACAAGCAGGCTCTATTATTTGTTGCCTGCAAAGGTAAATCTTTCCACCTGCCTAATTGTACAGACCTGGGCAAAATCAAATATTGTTTGACACAGGCTCATGTTTGTAATGTAACTCCCCTTTCAACCTTGTAGGGAGCTGCGATGTTTTAAGGCAAGTAATGGTAGCGGCAAAGGCTCCTTGTTAGACTTCTCTGAGGCCCAAGACTCTGGAGAGACCTAAGCATCTTTCCATGGCAGATTGCAAGATGAGAGCTCTCCAGCAACTTGTGACTGCTCCATCTTTCTTTCATCCTCTTATTAAATACGGAGCCTTTGGGTAATGAATCAAGCGTGTTTAATTCCCACACCGAAAACTTTTTGACAGCAGAGGGAATTTTACAGAGCTCATCAAATAAGATGATTTTAAAGAGTTCGTCAATACTTAACATTAACAATTTATACCATCTTACAGCTTAAGACAGATCAAATTAGCATCAGTAGCTCTGAAGAGAAATGGCTGGCTGCTAATGCTTCCCTGGCAGCGGCGTTCATACTACATCCCTTCTCATTTCATTAGCTAGATGAGGCATGTATGTTACCACCAAGGGGACACTTGATAGAATTGAACATTTACTTCCTGGTAGGAAACATCCACACCAGCCAGACTTTCGTCTCATACTGCGTAAGTGGAGCATAATGTCGCTTGAATTAGGGAGTTGCAACAGGCTTGCATTACAACAAGGAAGAGTTGCTATTAAACATGACGTGCTGAAATAGATTAACTGTAGGGGTTGTGGAGCCTCCATTGCTAGGAGTCTTTAAAAGCGGTTTAAGAAATCTCCATCAGAAATAGCAGAATAGGGCTGATATTGTGCCTTTGGCAGAGAGAAGGATGTAATAAATGATCTTCTGTTTTGTAAATGGCCCTCCCAGCCCTGCAGATTTATGCTTCTAGGCTAAAGCAAAGCAAAACTGGTATAATCTGACCTTGCCTATTGACCTTGCTGCCAAGGAAACTTGCTGCTGGGTAAACACACTTTGACTTCAGTGACAAAGTATAATGTCAAATGGCTCTTTGTTCCAGGAAAAAACTATATATATATATATATATGCACACACACACACACATACATATATCAGCTTGTTGTTTTCACTATGCAGAATCAAGTTAAAGCTAGGTTTCTCTTCAGATGACCCAAAGCTAGCAGTGTGACTGCTCCAGAAACTGGTGAAGTTTGGCTGGGGTCCAACACCAGCTTAAGTGAAGTTCAGTCTTTCTCCCTCTTCTTTCCTTTGGGCAGGAACGCTGTTGACTCTCCCGTTTTTTCTGCATGTCATCCAGAACAAAAAGGAGTTGAATCTTTCTTAAGAATTTCATATCAGAAGAGTACCAATGTTCTCTGTAGATAGAGTTTTTTTTCCTTTTTAATGTTTAGAGGCAGGATTCTCAAATATCTCCTGTTTTTACTTGTGGAATTTATTAGCAAGTTACAAAAATAAAAAAGGGCAAGTCACGTCTGATACCAGTGGTGAGGGAGATAAGAGCTTAGGGCAGAGACTTAGGAAACCTGACTTTGAGCTGCCAGAGTTAGCACCGTCTTACCAGTCACCTATCAAAGAGGTGTTAGATGTAACATTTGCAAAAAGATTCTTGAAATTTGGATGTAGTCTATATTTTCTTGTTTATCTGGTATCTCTAGATGGATTTTAAAATAAGTGTCAATAAGGTATAAGGCAAATGTGTTACCAAACTAAATTTTATGGCAAAATTGGACAAAAGTGGGAGGAAAAAGCGTTTCCTGCTCCTTGCTTTGGCTAGAGTAATGTGTGCGATTCCATTACTTTCCTAATGCTTTAAATCACTGTTATGGTAAGATGCACGCATCAAACTATTCTCTGATAGCTCTATTGCTTAACAAGTTGGCCTTGAAGTTGGCCTGCTTATTGCCCTCGCCTCTTTTTTAAATCGTTGTGTCCATCTCAGCTTTTTTATTTTCACTTTCCTTCTACTGAGCTTTAGAGCTAATATGGGGAGCTGAATTTACCAGCAGGCGCAGGTGGTTTTGCACAGTCTTGGTGATGCAAGAGAGCTATAAACTTGCAGCAGTCGGGCTAAGGCAGCTTTATAGTCCCCGAGTATTGCCAGGGAAAGACGAAGCAGCTGGAGCACATCAGAGAATGCAGCCCACCAGTTTAAATTCAGGATTGTTGTGAGTTCTTTAAGTGCACTGACAAATACTGGTTAAAATAATTTATATGCAGTTGGTCATCCCCCACCTGCAAGCTTGCGTTGGAGAATTCCCTTTCCCAGTAAAGTTTTGTGTGTTCTGCTGGCCTGAAATTTGTCTTGCTTTTTGAAATAAAATTGACCTGAGGACACTTACGTGGGGAGAGTATAACTCTAGCAATTAATTATTTGGAAAGAGCAGTTCCTCCCTCCTGCCTTTCCTCATCTAACCAGTTCATAGTTCTTTGTCTCTTTTTTTCTTCTCCTTCTTTTTTTCTTTTTTTTTTCTTTCTTTCTCTCTCTGTAAAACAAGTAAGGCAGAGCACATGGTGTGTTTCCTGATGAAGCATACTCAAGGGACTTGGAAATAATGAGGCACTTTGGTAGTTTAATCAGGAAAGTCAAGAATTGTGCTTGCCCATCCCTTCCAGACACAGTATCCAGTGGTCCTTGATGGGACATCTGACGGGGATGCTTAGGCTTCACCTGCTAATGTCCTAGCTTATCTATGGATGCAAAGGGGATCCAGTGCGGGGGTGGTGAGCACAGTATCACAAGCCCCTCCTTGCAAGGGCAGCTTGGTCCTCAGCTCCCAGCTCCCAAGGTGGGCTTGGGGCATCCTGCACCCACCGGTTCCCTGAGACGCCTTACTGGGACTTGCTCTTTCCTTCCCTGCAACCAGGAGCTTCCATGGCCTAGATGAGAATTTTTTTCTCAGGAAATAAAAATGGTCTTGGACTAAAGTGTGAACTTTGTTGAGGAGAGATGGAAAAATGAAGAGCATGACGGATTCCGTGCCATCTGCAACTTCACTATCCCCGTGTCAATAAGAGTTGCTGTACAGATTGTTTTAGTGGTCTATGCAAGCTAACTTGTCTCTTAAATCCCTTTTCTTCCCCTCTCACCTGCAGGACTTCATCTTTTGTAGGACACCAGCTTTTCACAGAAGTTGTTTTATTCCAACACAATTTTTGCAGCTTCTCTTTTACAGCCAAAATTTGAAATGAAATTACCTGGAAAGCAATGTTCTGGTGACTCCAAAGAGAAACCAGGCTTTGAGCTATGCCTATGAGCAGCAAGATACAGATGTAACTTAACCAGGAGGGGAAGCACCCTCTGCTAGCTTCCCTCTTCAGCTAGAGACACAAAGCTCACATGTTTTAAAGTGTCAGCCTTCTCTGAATATTTCCAGCTGATTTTTGTGGCTAGGTCAAGTGTTGAATTTATGTATAAATAGGAACAACAAATCCTTACAATTCTGCTGAAGAAAAGACTGTGGAAAGCTGGGGTTATTGAACTTTTTTTTTTAAATGTTGAAGAAAAGCATATTAAAACCTGAGTTTTAAATTGAAAAGCAGATGGAAGGTTTCTCTTTCTTTATAAACAAACAACTGCCAGCCAAAATACTAAAGAATATTTCAGTATTCTAGAGATTTTTGACATTAAGCTTAAAGTTCTTAAATTGAAAATCAAGAAGAAACTTAGTTTTATCGGTGTCTTAGAAATGTTAACAGAAGCTGTCTGGATTTGCAGAAATAGATGGGTAATTAGACAAAGATTATCAAGGCTGATGTTAAATTCTGGTAGGATTTAGCTGTGCTTATGTAGCTTAACTTTCATAAAGTAGAATTAGTTTGTTCAACTTTCTACTACAGCTCATATTTGGGAGGTTTCTGAAATGCCCTGGGAGCTGCAGCAGATCGTGTTTTGTTACTGGCTGCTGCAAGGAAATGTCCCCTTCTATTACATTTTTACTGGATTGCAGTGTACAGAACCTAAACAAATCAATCTCTCTGTGCTTATGCAGATGCTTGAGAAAGTAGGCGAGCACATTATATGCCCCTCAAGTTGATAGCCCATAATCTGTCCAGTGTAAGAGCTATAGGCGCCAAGGCTGCTAGTGGTTAGTGTCTCCGATCATTTTTTCTCTTTTTTTCCCCCTATGACAGAAATGAGAGGGAAATGCCTTACTTACAGATATGAATCCTGAAGTGAAATCTGTTTGGATCTTGTTTTTCTTTTTTCCAAACTCGCAGCATTCCTAGTTGGGGACTGCTTGAATCTGAGAGACCTAAGGAAATTTTCTTTGTTTGAAATTTTCCCTAACTACCCACAGAGAGGTCTCCAGTTGCAGAGAGGATTTTTGCAAGCTCCTCACTCTAGCTTGGGCTGGCAGGTGATGTAGTCCATCATTGCTGGGCAGAAGCACTTAGGGTAGTTAAGCCAAAGCTTGGATTAACAAACCCCTCTGCCTACTAATTTCCTATCTCAGTGAGTGGCTCTTGCTGCTTCTCACCGCCTAGCGCAAGGAGACGTTGGCTTGCTGCAAAAGGATTTGAGCACAAGTGTAGAGCGCCGACCTCCACAACGGTGCTGGATGGGCTAGCGGGGCCCTTCAATCCCACGTGGCACCGACCAGCTTTGGTAGTGGCGGCTGATGGTGTTGGTGACTCCTGACAACCTGGCAAAGCGACCACATTGTAAACAAACAGGCCCTTCCTGGTCCTTTCAGCTGCCATCAGTTTGACTAAAATGCCGAAAACTACAACATGATAGGCCGCTGCTGCTTTTCTTGCTGCTCCCTACACCATGCCAACATCGCCTTTGCTTCCCTTGATCCTACTCTTCTTTATTCTGCTTGCCTTCCCTTCACTCTCCTATTTTTTCATCACCTGGGAAATAGCTTTACAGTTCTGTATACAGTGGGTAGGGAAGTGGTTTCTCCATGGTAAACAACACCCACATGCTTTGTAAAGGTCAGCTTATGTGGGACTCGGTTGCCGTGATCAAGAAAAGATGATGAAATGATAAAAGTCAAACCCAAATCATTCTTTCCTTTCTTCCCTCCTGTGTTCAGTTCCCCATCAGGCTTGCTGACCCTAAAATTAAAAGCCCCAGCTCTGTTTCCATGCAACCATTTCCACCAACTTCATGCCAAGATGTAATATCAGGTTATGTCTCGGTAAGCCACAGAATGTACCACAGTCATCCCAACATTTTAACCAAGTGAAATAGGCTAGTGAACCCTGGCACCTTAAAACGGTTACATACTTTAATAGCCTTGAAGGGTCTGTTTTGGCTATTGAATTGCTCTCCAAAAACGGTAAAAATAAACAAACATTGATTTTTCTGATTGGAAGACTGGGCGAGAGCATGAAATCTGAGAAGTAAATTAAACATGTTTAGTTATCTTCTGTATGTTAACGCAATGAACTCTGAGCTCTCCTCCTCCTGGGACTCTACAGTTCCTTTTTTTTAAAATGTATTTCTGTTTATCAGATTGGAGTAATAAAACAGAATAAAAACAGAAAAATCTTCCCGTGAAAATTTTTACCTTTTTATTTTTTTTTAATTCTAGTTATTTCTGAAGCTGCTTATCAGTTATGTTTTGCTATTCTTGGGAAGAAGTAACAATAATGCAGGGAAGGAGGAATAGTGTCTTTGTTCTTTTTACCTTCTACACATATACTGCTAGCCACATCCTTTCTCAAAGCTTTACCAGAAACAGTGTTGCCTCCACTTCTGCACTGCTCTAAGGCATTCAAGAGTTCTGCAGTACTGCTGGAATGTCCAGGTTTTCCAAAGATAGAGCTCCTTGCCAAGAAAGCAAGATTTTTCTCTGCAAGTGGTTTTGTTGCACATGTAGAAGGGCAAGATATTCTTTGTCTTGGCCTCCGTCCCTAGTCCAGCTCTGTAGAGTTATATAGTGTTAAAAAGCAGACTTATAAAAGTACTTAATGTTTCTATCTGTCCACATTTGTCCCTCATTACTTTTTCTTGTAGAAACAATGATACTTTCCTGTGTCAACTTATCCCTGTTGCTATTGCATTCCCAACATCTTTCACTAGAAACAGAGCTATAGAAATAATCTTGCTATTATAAAACTATGTAGCGGTGATGATCTGATCGTCTAATGCTTTATTTTGGGAACATCAGCTCCTATGGTCTCATCAGAAGAAGACTGGCCTTATTATTCTAGTAAATGTGCAAATCTTGTGCAGGTATCGATGAGGACACCAGCATGTATCCAAAGGGCTGAAGGTGCAGAAGAGGATTGTCCCCACTGAAGGCCCCTTGCAGTATTGGCCACCAACATAGCTCGAGTTTTCTCTTCTTTCAGCACCTGAGGAAGGTGCCTTGTACGGGCCTTCTCCTTTCTGTCGTGTTTTGGGAGCCCCATTCTCCTCTTGAGGGCCCATAATTTCTCCTCCCTGGAGAGCCCGTACAGCCCTTGCTCTGGGATCCCGTTCTCCAAAGCTGGAGGCTGCATGCCTGTCCCCTTTCCTTCTCTTCCCACATCCATAACCTCTCTGGCAGAGAAGTCGTTAAAATGCTTCTTTTAGGAGAGACTGAGCTGAAAAGTGAGTTTTGATGGGCAGGTAGTTGCTGAGGGTTGTCATCAACCAGTTCTTTGGTTAATAAATAGGTTTCTTCCAGCTACTGAAAGCTCTAGTCACTGTTATCCCAGGAAAAGACTATAGAAATTAAACTGCAGCAGGGTATGAAATAAATTAGGATGGACATTTGCTTTGGGGTAGGTAGCAGTGCAGGGGATCTGGGGTGTTTTAGCAAATGCATAAATTTAGGGCAGAGGGGAAGAGCCTCCTAAGTTAGTAGTGTTTAATAAGGAATCCCAACAAGTGGAGACAGCTGTTTCTTCTTTGTTTCTCATTAGAATAGTGAGATCTTAGCAATAGCTTTAAAAAGCTGGAGCCCTAGGATGCTTATTATTTCAGGTATGGTGCAAAGTAAAGATCCGCTGTCTCTACTGATCAAATGCTAGTAGAGGAGAGAGGTGCTTCTGAGAGCAGTCTTCAAACACTTTCTGTCTGGGGGAAAACCTCAGGTGCCTGAAAGGTTATGAAGAATACTTAAATTCATTTACTGCTGCAGGAAATCTAGATGAAAAGGTAGTTGCTAATGGTTTAGCCAGCATCAGGCAGTAGGAAATTGCTAGGCTACCTGAAATAGATTAATTTATTGCTGTAAATAAATTGGCTTTTTTTTTTTTTTTTTCCAAATGGGAGACAGGAGTGGGATTTAGGTGCCCAATCATGGACTCCCACTGCTATTTTAGATCAGCTAAGCAAGCCAGATGTGTGGCTCCTAAAAGAGCCTTCTCCCATAGCTCCTGTGTACACACCAGTCCTTTGCAGGCTCTCTGCCACTCTGGGACATCACAAGTAGCACTAAGTATCCCTATTTATACCAGTAAGCCTGCCAGGGAGTTAATTGTGTATGCTGGAATTTGCTTAAAATCTGGAGTGTTGATGATAGGGCCCAGTTAAAGGGTGTGTGGGGCTGGGTTTCCTCCTGCTTGAGGAGAGGAGAGGAGAGGAGAGGAGGGGAGAGGAGAGGGGAGGGGAGGGGAGGGGGGGGGGGGGGGGAGGGGAGGAGAGGAGAGGAGAGGAGAGGAGGGGAGAGGAGAGGGGAGGGGAGGGGAGGGGGGGGGGGGGGGGAGGGGAGGAGAGGAGAGGAGAGGAGAGGAGGGGAGAGGAGAGGGGAGGGGAGGGGAGGGGGGGGGGGGGGGGAGGGGAGGAGAGGAGAGGAGAGGAGAGGAGGGGAGAGGAGAGGGGAGGGGAGGGGAGGGGGGGGGGGGGGGGAGGGGAGGAGAGGAGAGGAGAGGAGAGGAGGGGAGAGGAGAGGGGAGGGGAGGGGAGGGGGGGGGGGGGGGGAGGGGAGGAGAGGAGAGGAGAGGAGAGGAGGAGGTTGGCATTTGCTGCCTCACTCTGCGCCCCGAGCTCACCGCTGCCAGCCTCGCTTGTGGAGGCACGATGTCCCTCAGCATGCAGATACAGCACAAAAAATAGGAAATGTTTTATGCTTCGCTGTCTTGTGACGGTATTTTGGGATTTTGTTTGGGTTTGTTTTGCCTGTTTGTAGCACGACTCCCAAAACATGCGAAGGACGTGGTGATTGCAGCCTTTGGCCTTGCTTAGGACAGGCTTGTAACCTCCAGACAAGAAGGCTGGTTTGATGCAGGGGAAGGAGTTACCTTTTCCCTGCCTCTTTTTTATTTCTTTCTCTAAGCTAACAGGAATGGGAAACCCCCTTAAAAACAGGGACTTCATGAGTTGTTTCACAGGCAAATGAAAATAAATGAACTAATTGCAACATCTGATAGAATTGAACAAGAGACTTATTTTGTCTCTTGCTTCTGGTGAGCCAAAATTGTGTTTAAAAAAAAAAAAAAAAGATTAGACTCATTGATATATTTTGTTTGGACATTAGTCTTTTAAATAAAAACTTGATATCTTTTGTTTTAGATATCATATATTCACAAGAACCTGTGTTTAATCTGGAAAACCAAACCACCTTTCCTCGTGTAATTAAGCAGCAATGACAGGTATTTGTGAACAGGTAAATTTATAACAGATCCTCTTGCCTCTGAACTTTGGCAACCTTTTCTCTCAAATGCTAAAACTCCGCTGGTTTGTTATGGTTAGCTGAGGTTTTATTTTCATATAACAGTTCTTTAAAAGAGTTGGACTTTTTTTTTTTTTTTTTTTTTTTTACCTCTGTTGGTCACACCTATTATTTATTTTTGTAAAATACAACTTTGTTTAGCAGAAAGTTAAAACAAGTCATTTCAGCTGTTTTAGTAAAAATACATAAACGCATTTTCCAAGTAGTTATTCAGATCTAGTGTTTTCCTGCAAAAAGCACAAGCTTTGATGATTGGGCACTTTCCTATGAGAAACATTTCTATAGAAGATTTAGCAGGTTTGCTTGCTAATGTGTATCCTATGCAATAGGATAACATAATGCAAAACAATCACATTTGATTCGAGAATTCTAAGAGTAGCATTGGCATGTGATAGTCTTTTTTTTTTCTATATACTGTAGTTCTTTACATATCCACTAAGTATGTATTTAAAAAAAAAAGCAATTAATTGAATGTAAATGTAAAGCAACCACAGCATATTACAAATTATAATCCCAGTTTACATGTAAGGTTCCCTGCTGCCCTTAACAACCGGAATGACTGTGTGAATTGGCCTAAAAACACAAGTGCAACATCTGAATGAAGTTAAGCTGTATCCAATTTCGCCACAAGCATGTCGTGCAAGTAAATTTATAGTGAAATTTGAATCAAGTTCAGGACCAGCAGAAAAACTTCCACTGATTCCAGCAGTCCCTGGATCACTGATTTCACCACAAGGCGTTATTTGCAGGTTTTCTCTTGCCGCTATGGTGGGACTGCGTAAGCAAATTCAGGCCAAAAGCTCAAACCCAGCCATCTGGGTGCGAGTAACAAGATTTGGAAATGACAGAAAAGAGCGTTGATGGTTATCTTTATCGTAAGAGTTTCTGTGGCTTTTGTATTTGATTGGTATGAAATGTCTTCGTAAACACAAACTTAGATGAAGAGTTAAAATTGCAAAGGGATGTTGGCCAAGTCCAGAGTTCTCATCTCAATAAACAAAGGCCATATCCTAGCATGTGACAGCTTAAACAGAAATAATATGTAGGCTTTTGTCAGTAAGTTACTTGGTACATCCATATTGCTTACGGAAAAATAATATGAATGCTTCTTCTCTTCAGTGCCCAAAGACTACAAAGGGTATATCCTTTCCCTGATTAACATAAGCTCCGGTAGAGCTTTGTCGCAGTTGCTCAGTGCTGTAGACTCTATTTAAAAATAAATAAAATGAAAAGTGCACTTTACCAGTTTTAAAATAACTATTTGCTTCAATTCCCCCTACCACCAAATACTGTTAAAATTAAAAGGTGTCTTCTATGACTGGCAATTGCAAAATCACTGCAATCTGTTTTTTTTTTAACCTCCTGATTGCAGTCCCAGTGTGTGGACTTACTTAACTGAGGGATATCTTTGCTGTCTCCGGAGCACATACTACTTGTTCAGGGCAGGTGGACACAGGAGGAATTAAAGGTATCAATGCAAATCTGCTCTGCTGAAGTCTTCCCTCCCCTAGGTGCAAGGGTGGAACTGTGCACGGCGTCCTCAGATTGTGGGGCTGATTCCCTGAGCTGGCTCTGCAGTAGAGACCAAGTGAGTGGCGAAGGTAGCTTCGACTCACAGGCACGTGCTCCAAAAGCAGCAAAGCACTTTGGAAATAATTCAGCAAAATATTTTATTTTAATTAGAAGCACAGTCACGAGATGCTTGGCCTTTGTGATGAAATAAAGTAAGTTGTGGCTTTTGTGGTTGAGCAGCTGAGAGGTATGGGCTTAAAAATATTGGCTGATCCGAAGCAAGGCCTCTCCCTGAGTTTAGCATAGATTATTTTGGCTAGCACAAAGAGAAGGTCCCTTCACAGCCTTGGCGCACTCTGGAGCTATTTATGCCTCAGTACAAAACGTGTGATGTCCATGCTCTTTCCAGAAAAACAGAATCGGCTTTTCTAAATGTGTCTTGTTTTTCCCCTTAACGAGATTCATTTGCAGGGCTCCCCATGTACATAGGAGCTCATCCTCAACCATAAGACAATCTCCAACACAGCAGTAATTCAAAGAAACATACGCGCTTCAGCATATGCCTCCGTAGACCCGATAAGCTCCTTGTTGCAGCCGCAAGGTTCAGGGTGGAGGAGATGTAGACAGTGTTGGTGGTGTGTTGCAACCTTTCAAGTCATATTCTAACTTGACCCGAGGGGAGACGGCAATCAGCTCCCTCATGGCGAACCATCTGGAGGGCGGCTGTGCTCCCTTCTTCCCCCGCGTCAAAGAGAGGAGGGCGGAGGGAAACTCACGGTTAGAACAAACTAGAAATAGAGATGGACCCAAGGGACGGCCGTAGACCCAAATACAGGAAGGCCAGAAATAGCCCAGGATGCAACTATCTTTCATGTGTTGAACCTGTCTCTACTTGCTACTCATATTTTTCACTTGTGCTAAATAAACTGGAAAGCTCCATTGGCTGAGTTGACAGCATCACAGCATGTTACGGCAAAGCATCTCAGGAAAACTGCTTTTCTTTTTTTGTGTAGGGCTGAGGAAGGATTTTTCTTCTTCCTAACGTAAGATTAGTGTGTATGTGAGTGCATGTTGAGACAAGAGAGGCAAGAGGAGAAAGAAGGGGCAGGAAGGGCATGAGTGAACTAAATTTCTAATCCCTAGAAATTTTTAGTGCCTTAACGAAACTGCTGAAACGCTTGATCAGAAGTCACAGAATCACGGAATCCTAACCCAGTAGATCTACCTGCAAAACAAGACTCACACAATTTTACATAGACAGCAGTCAATTCTGAACTAGTTGTTCCCATGCAAGGACATCACCGAGATGTAGCAGCAGTCACAGTGAAGTGACTGCACAGTGACAATTGAAAAGCAAATTTTCTGTCATAAATTAGTAGGAAACCAATAGAGACCAAAACCAAAACGGATCTCTACAAATTCATTGTGTCCTCACATCTTTAATAATAAGAGTAGTTCTGATTTTCCACCTTTCTATTTTGACAGGGATGTAATATCCCTAGAACAGGTACAGGGAATGGGAAATGGTGGTCAGCAGTATGTTACAGCTTCGGTACAGAGCATTGGGTCCAAGATTAACAAAAATTTGCACAAACGGGAACTTCAAAGGAAAGCAAATGGAATTAAGCTTGCAGTCTTTACTCCTGGACTACCAGTGCTGCTTTTCTAATAGTTCATAGAATATCTTGATCTATATGCAGTTTGCTTGCAACACACATGTTTTAATTCCTCTGACCTCTTTTGGGGGATGGGTTCAGGTAGCCAGGAGCAATCTACAGTTTTCCTCTGTTGCCGGTGTATCTTCTGACCTGACACTTCCCTCTCAGCCCAGGTGACCTGCTGGAGTCACCTCACTCTCAAATTACTTGCTCTCTTGTCATCTCTGAAACACTTTAATCTTTTTTTTTCCTATTTCTCTGGTGTTTCTTGTGCATCTTCTTTTTGAAAATTCTTTTCAAATCCACATCTGTCACCTCACTTCACTTGGAGAGTTTCAGAAGTGGGTTTAAAAAAATGGAAGGCATGAACAACAGTTCATCCAACTAGAGCCAATCTTGGCTTATCAGCTGTTGACAGTTATCTAATAGTAACTCAGAAGTGTGTAGGCCATATATAAATTTTACAAATCATTGTGGACCTGCATGAGTCACAATAGATTAGCAGTTTTGATCTGAACAGAAGAATTTTCTTTCCTGTTACTTACAGCTCAAAGGACCTGAAACAGTGGTTAGAATTTGTGCACAGCTGCTTTTAAATTGTTGTGAATTTATTCTAGACAGGCTTAAATGAAGCCCACTTACACTTCCATCTATATACATCAATAGTTCTTTTATCCTTTAAAAGATTTAAGGATATTTGTATATTTCCAGCAATAGATTTGCTTTTGTTTTATAGAGACCTATTTAGAAAGACACCTGGTTTCATTCTTTTGTGCTCTAAAATTCACAGAAGTCTGGTTTTAGTTTCCTCATACTTTATTTCTATTAGAGAAAATTTCTTTTCTAGACAGTTAACCTTTACTATCACTTTTCTGACTGAATCATCAGCAATTATTTTGTCCCCATGGAGTGTTTTTGTGGTCTCCCAGAGATTTATGAGTAACCGACCTGTTGCTGACATATTCACACAAAGGGTTTTATTTCGCCTTCCTTAAAATACTTGAAGTATGTATCACCTAAGAACCCCTGAGCTGCTATATGGCCTCATCACTGTCTGTGCTTGTAAGGAGGGTGGTGTGATCCATGAGAAGATGGACACCTTGGCATCTTAGCATTGCTCTGTGGATCATTTTGGGTAATTAGGAAGAATCTATTATGGATGTGTTCTGCATGCAGATGCAAAACGGTTGTAATTCTTCCTTTTGGCTCTTGTGTCAGTATGACTTAGTTCTTTCACGAAATTAAGCATCTATGAAGCCTATCTTGCAACTCCCCGGGGAAAAACAGCTCAGTGATGGTTCTGGGGGTTTAACTATAAGCCTTTTTTCACATGGATTGAGAATCCTAATTCTGTTTTGTGGAGCAGCTAGTTATATGCACATGAAATTCAAGGGGTTTTTATCAAGATGCATATTCCGTAGTTAAGGGACAATAATCCTGGATCATAAGAGTATTTCATCCAGCTGAGTTATGGAAGAATGGAGCTTGTTGACAAAGAAGTAAAAGAAGTAGCATTTCCCTCTTTTCTGTCCTTAAATCCAGAACAGAAAAAAAAAAAAAAAGAGAGAGAGTGGAAAGTAAGCGTTTCAGCTGAAGAGCTCTGATAGATGCCATGGTTGAAGTTTAAGACGTTACCCAGGTTTCTACCCAGTCTCACTGCTGGAGGTTATCAGCCCAACATCACAGTCTCCAAGGGAAACTGCAGCTTTTTCCATGAATTTTCAGAGCAAATTGCCATCTTTTGTCTCAAACCAGTGAGTATGCAGTAAGATACCAGGAGCAGCTGCTGAAGAGCTAGGCAGGCAGCTCATGGCTCATGGCACCTTCATCTATGATGGGAAGATTTCCCAGATTTCCTCTCAGAGTTGTATGCATCATCCTGCTTTTTGTCTGTGTTTCTCATACATACCAAGAGCCTTTGCAAGCATGAAGGAATAGAGCAATACTGATGAAAGATAGAAAGGAAAAAATGAGATAAAACACTTAGCAAAAGTTTAAGTTCTATCTAAAGACTTGGCAAAAATTCAGGAAATCTGTTTGAGCTAAGCAAGTTCACATATTTCCAGTCGCTAGTTGGTGCTTGCTGACTATTCAGTCTAGGAAAAAGCGACTTACTGCATTTTAAGGAAAGTTTACCTTAACGGAGAGCAGAATGTGGCCCATTAGTGAGGTTTGGAGGTTGTATAAGGAGAGCTGAAAGCTGAACACGGTACTTATCATAGAATCATAGAATCACAGAATGCCTAGGGTTGGAAGGGACCTCTAGAGGTCATCTAGTCCAACCCCCCTGCACACGCAGGGCCACCTAGAGCACATGGCACAGGGCTGCATCCAAGCGGGTCTTGAAGATCTCCAGAGAAGGAGACTCCACAACCTCTCTGGGCAGCCTGTTCCAGTGCTCTGTCACCCTCACCGTCAAGAAGTTCTTCCTTAAGTTCCCGTGGAACTTTTTATGCTTCAATTTGTGGCCATTTCCTCTGGTTCTGTCAGTGACCACCAGTGAAAAGAGGCCAGCCCCATCCTCCTCATTGCCTCCCTTGAGGCACTTATAGACACAGATCAGGTCCCCTCTCAGCCTTCTCTTCTCCAGGCTGAACAAGCCCAGCTCCCTCAGCCTCTCCTCATAGGGCAGATGTTCCAGGCCCCTGATCATCCTCGTGGCCCTGCGCTGGACTCTCTCCAGCAGCTCCACATCCCTCTTGTACTGTGGGGCCCAGAACTGGACACAGTACTCCAGATGTGGCCTCACCAGGGCTGAGTAGAGGGGTAAGATCACCTCCCTCGACCTGCTGGAGATGCTCCTCTTAATGCACCCCAGGATGCCATTGGCCTTCTTGGCCACGAGGGCACACTGCTGCCTCATGGTCAACCTGTCGTCCACCATGACGCCCAGGTCCTTCTCAGCAGAGCTGCTCTCCAGCAGGTCGGTCCCCAGCCTGTACTGGTGTCTGGGGTTATTTCTCCCCAGGTGCAGGACCGTGCACTTGGCCTTGTTGAATTCCATGAGGTTTTTGTCCACCCAGTTGTCCAGTCTGTCCAGGTCCCTCTGGATGGCAGCACAGCCCTCTGGAGTATCCGCTACTCCTCCCAGCTTTGTATCATCTGCAAACTTGCTGAGGGAGCACTCTGTGCCTTCATCCAGATCGTTGATGAATAAATTGAACAGGACTGGACCGAGGACTGACCCCTGGGGGACTCCGCTCAACACAGGCCTCCAACTAGACTCTGCACCGCTGATCACCACCCTCTGAGTTCTGCCATCCAGCCAATTCCCAATCCACCTCACCGTCCACTCATCCAGCCCACACCTCTGGAGCTTGTCTAGGAGGATGTTGTGAGGGACGGTGTCAAAAGCCTTGGTGAAGTCAAGGTAGATGACATCCACCGCTTTCCCCTCATCTGTCCAGCTGGTTATCCCATCATAGAAGGCTATCAGGTTAGTCAAGCATGATTTCCCTTTCGTGAATCCAAGCTGACTAGTCCTGAGCACCTTCTTGTCCTCCATGTGCCTGGAGACAAAGGCCAGCACGAACCATTACATCACTTTTCTGGGCACGGAGGTGAGGCTCACTGGCCTGTAGTTGCCTGGATCCTCCTTCTTGCCTTTTTTGAAGCCTGGTGTGACATTGGCCTTCTTCCAGTCCTCCGGCACCTTCCCTGTTCTCCAGGGTCTTTCGAAGATGATGGAGAGTGTCTTAGCTATGACATTGGCCAACTCACACAGAACTCTGGAGTACTTCCTCAGCCATTAGACATCATAAGGATGGATCTGCCATGTTATCCATGACTGGAGGATGAGATAAAACCTGTGGCCATTTCAGTTCCTTTGCTTTTGGTGGTGTTACCATAGCATGGTGTTACCATGTGATCAGTGTGGTAGTTCCCAGCTTGTGGTAACTTGTCCTTTGGGTCTGTACCTTCTTCATAAAACTATTCAAGGGCTTTCCTCCCGCACCCTTCCCAGAAGCAGTAGATAAAAGTTTTGACGCACAATGAGGAACTTTAGTCTCATTGGCTTTTAGTGAGGCTTAGTCACTTGAATGTTTAAGTCAATTATGAGATCAAATTTGGGATCCTGATTCCTTAGCCAGTCATGGGTGTGTTTAACCTAAAACATTTTATTCTTCAGGACTGTAATTGAGGCATTTGTAATCCTGGTGTGAGTATATATAAAATAATTCAGATATGTTTTTAAATGGAGCCAAAAGCATATTTGAATAAAATTCAAGAGCCTTGTCCAAAATCTAGTGTAATTTTATTCATTTTGGAAGGTTTCGGATCGGGACCCAATTAAGTAATATTGTCTGGTTTTGCTAGTTTCAAGAAACGTCATCTTGAAAAACTGATAGATATTGAATGTACAAATGCCATATGGTAAATTTAATCAAGTATTTTCTTTTTTGTAGCATTAATATTTTTGACTTCCGAACCCAGATTTATTATAACATATATAAAACAACCTAGGAGTAGATCAGTTAGTTTGAAAACAGCTTTACCTGCTTACCAAGCTACAGAATTCTCAGGCTGAGGTAAAGTCAGATTTCACAGTTCATATATAAATAAACATAGATATGATAAAGTAAAATAACCCATCTAACATTAATGGTATTAGACTAATGACTAGGCAGATTATATGACAGAATTTTCAGAAATGGGATTATATAACTTTTGTGCAGTTTCTCATCTCTTCCAACCCATTTGTGTAGTGATCTATTTAAATTTAATAACTGACCCAAAATATGCCATGTATGAATGTGCATTGCCATAAATAAGTGCACAAATAGACACAATGTAGCCAGAAATTTATGATAAACTGGCTTTTTTGTCATATGTCTGCCTTGCACAGAGTGAGTCTTCACCTGAAGCCCCACTTTGATATGTAAGAAAAGTTTGAGTAACCAGATAGCGAGGTGACATAGTAACTAAGATAGTCAAAAACTTCAGATTACAAATTTTAATTTATTTTTTCTTTACAAATTTTGAATATGGGAAATATTTGTTACCATAGAAATATTAGGATTTGCATTTAAGATTGTCGGCGTGATTTGATGGTGGTATATAGGAAAACACAAAACAAAAATAAAAAACAGTAATTGAGTTCAGAGGCATCTTTATCAATATTTTATTACTTTTCATTATGTTTTAAAGGAATAGCGAGTAATTCAAGAGGAAATGAGTTGGAATTCCCCATTGATTTCAACAGTAAAATAAAACCAGAAATGAACAAAAATGAAACTCTTTCACCTGGGTCCTCTTAAATTGCTTTGTTGGCTTCAAAGTGCTCATGTCCCAATTGCTGATGTCACTTAGTGTTAAATATTTAAAAAGCTTGCTCTGTAAAAGGTACCATAGTAATGTATCTGTGTCTTACCAGAAGATGACCAATACCAGATAACTGTGTAATAAGAACTGACACACTGCTAGCATTTCTGCTGCTCCTAGTCTGCATGGCTGGTCTTAGCACATCTGCAGCATGTTAGATGTAAAAACACGGAGCAAATTGGTTCCTAAAATACTATAAAGCAACAACACATAATAAAGTAGTAGTTCTAAGTACTAGGAAAACAACTGGTTTTAATGTTTAATGCAAGATATTTTATACAGTCTTGTTATTACTATTTACTTGACCTTCTTTCAGTCTGTTTCATCATGTATTATTAAAAGCTTTTAACAAGATGCATACAATACTATCTGCCCACTGCTCACACAAACAGCATGCCCAGGAGTAATAGACTACAAGCACTCCCAACAGCCCTGCAAATGTATATGTAGCATGAGCAAGAGTTATGATTTAAACAGCTCTTAAGACCCATACTGTAACCATGCTCTGCATGCACATTTCATCTCCATGCTAAAAGGAGCATTTTACAAAAGTCAAGTGCAATATCATTTCTACATGCTCTTCCAGGCTGTTATTTCTGAGGGCTGCTCAGCCCGTCGTCTCACTTGAGGGAATATGTCTGTGAAGAGAGTCAGTTGGGACTTTGAAATTTCTTAGGTAGGTGACATGCTGTAGCTGTCCAGTGCAGAAAATAATTACGGGTGGTGGTTTTGTTCTGCACTTGCCATACAGCAGAAGGTGTATGAAATATGTGCAGACTGTGTCTGGACAGTGAGCCAAAAGTTTCCCTTTTTCCATCCGGAAAGAAGGGCTGAGCACTGAAGCTGACAGGAATTACTAAATGTTTGTAACTCAGGATATAAAGAGCTTTTTAAAATAGCCGCAAAACATCCTGCCAGAAACTTACAAAAGTGACCCAGATTCTGGGAGGACCTTTAAATGTGATGTTAATATTGCGGCACAAATACTGAAGTCAGGGCTTCAGTTCTTTTGGTGGAATCCTCTATTTGTTTTTAGAACTTAGTATTTTGATATGTTGTATCTGTTTTTCTTTCATGGCATAGTCCCTAAAGCGGCTCTTAGAGGATAAGTGGTGTTAAAGTGCATTGGCCCAGCAAAGGAATGTGCATTTAAGTAAGATCTGGGCACATTGTCCTCTGTAGCAAGAGATTGTACGGTCAAGCAGCTTTGACCAGCACAGGGAGAGGGGCATAGCACTAACAGCCCTCTCCTGGGATTGTTTCTTCTGGAATCTGGCCCTTTGTCGTGAAGCCGTGGGACTCCTTGATAACATGCAAAAGTAGTTAGAGAATCTGATAAATTGAGAGGGGATCATGAAATTCTCTGAGAAGGTCTCTAGGTGCTGAAGAACTGGTAACAGAAGCAAGCAGCAGGCTGGAAGGTGAATGCTGCTGCATCAGGAAGTTCTGCTTTGGAGGAGCTGTGCAAGGAAGATATCTTGTTTCTTTGCAAAACATTTATAGGAGACCATAAATAGCTGGAAAACAATGTGCATGCCAAAGGGGAAAAAAAAAAAAAAAAAAAGAAGAAGAAGAAATAGCCTTCAGGCTAGTTACTGAGTCTTTTTGTGGTACATCTCCCCATGCCACAATTGTTTTGGTGCTGCAAAAGCTTCATTTGTGTTAATGAAGTCACTCAAACTCATGCCAGCTGATTACAGATTTAAGTGTTTGGCTACCTTCAAAATGACAAAAATGTATGTTTGTGCAGTTTGATAATGAGGGATGGATGTAAGAACAAGCTTTATGTTAAGTATGGAAATCCAAATGAAGTCTCCTGTGAGAGGAGCTTTGCCGATGCTTTTCTAGGTGCTCCACAAGCACTTGGAAAACAGCATTTTAAAAATGTAGAGTTGATATATTAGTAGACCTTGTGAGGTGAAACCCACCTTGTAGGGGACACAGATGCCTGGAGGTGATGCCAGCGCTGGCTCATAGCTCAGAAAAGATCCAGCTGACCTTGAGCAAGGGAGAAGCGGCCTTCTTGCAAATCTTTCCACTAAACCACATTAAATGAGGGGTGTTGATTTAATGGCCAAGTGCCTTGGCCAGGCATGGAGCTCTCCCAGTTTGGAGCTGCTGGGAGCTGGCAGGAGCAGAGCCGAAAGCAGCCCAGCTGCATGGTGCAGAAAGGTCCTCCTCGGCCTGTGGCAAAGGAGATGATGGTCCCTGTGGTAACTTCTGTCAGAGATTAATGAATTGTGCATTTAGAACTGGCAGCCAAGAAAGAGGCGAGTAGCTTCTTCTAAGAAGCTAAATTAAATCATCAGAATAGTGACACTGTACCAAAAAGGAGAAAAAAAAGCACATCCCTTGTCTCTCCTTTACTGCATCTGTCCTGGAGATCATCTCCTCTGTGAGTGATCTGATATTAATGCTTCATATTGGACAGGTCCACCCAGAAGTTATCAGATCTTAAAATATGATCTGTATGATGAAACTGTGAGATTTATATTTATTTACTGCAAATGGGAAAACAATGTGAAAGGGATATAATAAAATACACATATCTGAGAAGAGACCATTACAGGAAAGAAATCATTTCACCCTAGGGCACAAAGATGAAATGGCTACATGACTGTGACGTTACACTTAGTGCGGGGAACCAGGACCGAGCAGATCTGGCTCAGTCCTTTCCTCTGCTGCGTATCTCTGCGGGACCTTTGGTAGCTCACTGTGGCCCAGATCTTTCAGATACTGCTTGCTTGGACATTTTCCTCCCACTGAAATCCACTCTTTCTTTTAGATAAACAAAAATGTGTGCATTTAGGGTTAAATTTCTGTGGGACTCGCTTCCCCTAACCAGAAGATGATGATGCTGCAGACCCTCCATCGGCCTCAACTGTAAATGCTGCTGTGCTGCTCTCACCCACCGTGTTTCCCATGATGGGCCCAAACCTGCAGCCAGCCAGTTCGGGCTGTTTTAGGACTACAGGCATTTTGTCGTGCCATTACATGACATTATTGTGGTGCAGTCATGTAGTTGGGTAGCATGCAGTCCTACCGAACACTAAACACATCATCAAGCCTTTTTCTTACATCACGTTAATGCATTTTTTCTCATCTCAGCACCCTCATGTGGCAGCAGAATTGCCCCATGGAGGAAATTCTTCTGCCATTCAGCATGGCCACATAATGTATGCCAAACAGAAACCTTGTTAGCCTGCGATTAGCAGCTTTAACATTTCAAGTATCTATTTCAATTCTAAGAAAATATTCCATCTACACTGCAATACTTGGATGCCTTGGCTATTGCTATAATTTCCTTAATTGAATTTCCTCTTCATGCTGAATGGATTCCTGGTACCTCAGCACTTCAAGATCAAATAAACAAGGTGATACATGCTTTATTCATTGTAGTACCTACTATTACAACACATGTCTGTCACTGCAGACCACAGAAAGTATAGCTGCTTTACAAGTGGAAAAATTTCCTTCACAGACTTACCATAAATTCGTGAAAAAAAGACCACAGGAAATTTCCCCAGACACGAATGAAGGAAAGTTCATGGTCTGTTCCCCAGACACGAATCTAGCTGGCCATGAGGAAAGTGGTTTCAGCTGATACTAGCTGAGCAGCTATCCTAAAAATCATGAATTTCAGGAGCAAAATCATTCTTATGGCAATACTGCACAAGAGAAAAAATTGAGTACCTGACTCACCTGACCTCCCTCAAGCACAATGTCTTGAAAATAGTTACACCACCCAGAAGAAGCAGTCTTAAAAATAAAATAATACTGATACCAGATGAGACCTTTAAAAACTGCTCAGGGCAGTTTTAAGGGGAGGAAGATTTCAGTGAAAAATGGGGGAAAAAAAAGCCCTCATCTGTTGAATAAGCAATGAGATGCAGCATTGTCAAGGAAGATGTATAGCTACTAGCAAAGAAAAGAGGACAAGGAATACATTTTCATCTGTTATGTACTTAACCTACCCAGCAGCTCCACAACTATCCATGACCAGTTCCTGGAGAGCAACCCTCCTCCAGCCGTAAGTATAATATATATACCCTGAACACCAGTGAATTTTGCCATTAGGAAGTGCTTCTGAAAAACTGATATAACCAGTTTGCCAGAGCTCATATAACACTGTCTGAGTTTGCCATCACTGAACATCTAAAAACACTGCCGTTATTGCAGGATTGGATTGAAAATGAGGGACAAAGCCAGAGAGAGTCTGAAGGAGAGCTGGGTGTTGCAGGCAAATTAATGTCTAATCAATTCCAAGTATGCCATTAATTTATAATGCCAACTTCACTATATTTTACTTTCACTGTAAAGGTCTCATACAAAAAAAAATCCCAACTAATCTACATAGAATCATGAGAATAACTTCGTGATAAGGTTTTGGAAAAAAAGCAGATCAGACCAGAGCATTCCAGCATTTACCTGTACCTCAGTTCCTTGCTTAGCAATCATTCAAAAATATATTTGCTGAAATCATTTAGATATATTAGCAGCAGCTGTTCATTTTTGTGATATTAAAATAATTTCCATATTGCAATCTTAATATGACAAGAAATGTAAAAGACTTAATCATAGCCTGTAGGCGCAATATATTGGTGGTAGTAATGCAGAACAGCAAAGATAGTCATAGTCTTAAAATGAGATCATGAAATATAATAATAGGTTTTCAGTACGTGATCATAAAATAAGAACAAAACAATTATGTAAATGAAATTAGTATATTCTAACAGTTAGATGAACTTATAAGTGGGTGATATAACTATGGAGTCTTTATTTTAATCATCCCTATATCTTAGGTAGGATGACACTATAATCAGTTTCTTAGGGAGCCTATATTAAGAATTTTTTGATAACATGAGAAGTAGTACAATCCTGAAGAAAGAATATCAGCCAATGATAACATCTCTGTTGAGACTCAAGGGGGATCAAAAAATCCTGGGATTACATCCTTGTGAAAAATGTAAGCTTTGGGAAAACAAACAGTATCCTGGACTGTGGGAAGAGGTATCAAAAATAGTGGTTTTTTTTTTTCTTTTTAGATTTTTTTTCTCAAGTCAGCCGCTTGCCTTCATTGGGGCATTTGTTTTCAAATGCTTAGGGATTGTTTTTTTCTCTTTGCAAAATTAGAATTTTGCCATTGAGACCGTCGGGCCTCTACAAGGAGCTTTTGTAGGAGGAGAGTAAGAGATCGACAATGCCCAACCAGCTCTAATTCAATATACCTTATTCACATCTGTGTTTTACTAATAACTATAGATTTAGAAAATAACAAAATAACATTGTAATGAGACATAATTTATTACAAGCAGAACATTAATCTTGTGGGGTTTTTTTTTCAGTTAAGTTGCATCATTCTTTGTATGAATTTTGCAAAAGATATAGGCTTTTATTGATAGCTTTGTTCTTGCGTGGGATGGCTAATACTTAGCACAAGAATAGTTAATTCATACCCAATTTAGCTACCTCCCTACCATGTAGCAGTTTTTCTTTTAGGAAGCCGTAAATGTTGACTTCACCAAAAATACCAAGACAGGAAAACCTGTCTTGGAAATGTGACTTATTAAAATCAATTGCATTCATTTTATCTGACAATGAAAGAGTTTTAAATGGGGATGAAAGAGGCCTGTAGTCACATCACCTGGAACCCAGATCTCAACATGTGTCATTCTGTAACTTCTCATCCAAAGATGAGTAGATGTTACAAGTTTTGGTTGTTGGGAATTACATACCAAGGCTACCGTATTTTTTTTTGCTAGTTTTGAGAGAACTGGTGCCAGCCTAAGACATCCTACAATAGTCTAATTTTTTTAGAGGAGAGGTCTTGGAAAAATAATTTCCAAGTACCAGTAGGCAGACACCAAGAATCAACAATCACGTTGGAAAAGTGACAACACAGGCGTAAAATTAATATAAAAAATTGCACTACTACTGCAATATGAAGAACAGGCTTGTTTTTAGGGCTCTAGATAATTGAAAATAATAACATCATTATCAGTAAAGTGCGGAGTATCAACATAAAATAAGTTGTAACTTCCAAATCACAAGATGAGAGAGTTCTTCTTTTTCCAAAGTTGATCCTTCCCTAAATTAGTTGATTCCTTCTTTGCAGTGGACAAGAAATAATATTTAATAGAAGATGACAAACTAGGAATGTCATTGTGGGTTTTTATTGTTGGGGGTGGTGGCTTTTTCCAGTAAAGTGACACGCATTTCATCCCAACCAAGCACCTATTAAAAAAAATACTGGCGAGGAACTGAGCAATCCCACAGTCCATCAGCTGCCTACTGAAGCCCGGTACCAAGACATGGCTTCAATGCCATAAACACAGCTGTCTACAGTCAGCTTGAGAGCAGATGCTGCAGCTGCAAGATAATGTTCCACAGCTTGGCATGAGGGTGTTAAATTGTTACTGAAAGGCAGAAAAGGGCTGGTAAAGAACTGCGGGGTGAGGGAAATGTAGGAATACAAGTATTTAATTAGTATTTAGCATGATAGGGGATAGCATGTTAAATACCGCCTAGTGTACCCATGCCATACCAAAGCAGCGTTTAAAATGATTTGTCACCTGTCTGCAGTGCAGCAACCATCTCCTTTCTTTCTCTTGTTCATAAATGCATACAGCCTTTCACAAAGTCAGGGTAGTATAGGAATTAGGATGCTACTTGGCTCATTTTGGAGACATTCGGCAGTAATCAGACTTACAGCGCTTTTGGTATATCTGCAGCTGTTAAGCTTCAGAAGGAAAAAAAAGAGACTCCTGTTTGCTTAGAAAACAGATACTGATTCACCCAGCTCGAGTGATAAATGCTCACCTAGGAATTTACAGCTAGTACCTTGGTTTTTCCTCTGCTCTTGATTTTCTTTGGCATGGTCAGCAGTCACAAACAGTTAACTGGTGTAGAGGTAGTTTGCAGATATACAGGCAAATCTGTACAATGAGTTGCAAGTGGGACCAGACTCATGTGTTGAAATCTTCCCTGCTCAGTCTGTTATTCTTAAGACGTTTTGCTTGAAATGGTTTTACCGAATCAAAAGTTCCCCATGAGTAGCTGTGTGTATCAGGCTGAAGCCAAAGGAGATTTTGCCCTACTTGTAGAGAGCTCTCCCAGTTGAGTGCAAAGCGTATGGGGATCAAGGGGTTCCCTTTCTGCTGGTTTCAGTGAGCTGTGACTCTCCCTCTCGGGGCACGTGTTTAGTGAACACCATTAGTGTTTATACGTATCAAGAGAAGCTATGTCCCTCAGGCTCTCTGCAATGCCACAATGCTAAATGACAAAATAAGCAATATCCTTCTTAATAGTGTGGGTTTTTTTGTTGTTTTTAAAATTCATTCTTCTGACTACTACGGCTTTTTCTGTGCAATGGCAGTTCTATGGAGAAGTACGCAAACATGGAGAATGAGCTACTCATTGGATAGAAAGTCAAGTTTAACTTAAGAAGTACAAGTTCTAGTTCATACTTCTGGTGTTGTCTGCAAGATAAGTGGCTAAATAATTTCATCTCACCAGGCACCCATTTTCCTGTCTGTAAGATGGAGAAATTTATGTTCCTCCTCTGCAGAGTGTGCTGAGACGTTGATATGGGGACAGTAGGTTTTGCTCACATGTGCCAGACCTTGTTATCTAGTCAATATGGGTAAATAATAACCATATTTACATTACTCATATTCACTACTGCTAAGCTCTCTCATCTTTTTTTTCTGTTCTCTTGTGGTCCTTTATATTTGCAGTGACTTTGTTGAAGGGGTGAGAGGTGATGTCCCTGTAGCTACTGCTCTCGTATAGCCTAAAAGCCTTGTGTCATCTTTGACTAGTACCCTTCAAAAAGCTCCTATGTGTCTATATTACAACGTTTATCCATCTGCCTAAGTTAAGAAGTCCCTATGGACAAACAGGCATGTCTTTTGCTTATACTTTGCTGAACTGAACAAAGTTTGAGAGCTCAATAAATATTAAAGGACCATCAGTAAGGCATATTTAGGAGATGTTTCTTGACAGATCTGTATCTCGCTTATGCCTTGTGTCTTTGTCAGTAAGCTGAAAAGACTACAACAGACAGGTAGCTTCCTGAAACTACGACTGAACTTGACATTTCTTCATTTTGTCATGAAGTCCTGTTAAAAGAAAGGACAAGGAGTCAAACACAGCAGCTGAGTGCCTGCTACAGCAGCATTTGGAAAAGTACCTTGATCTTGGTGTCCTTAGGGGCTTCACCTTGTTGTCCTGATGATAAATTCTTTCTCCTCCTCCACAGACCACCCCAAGATGGTTTGTGTCAGCAGAATAAGCCTAGTTACTTAACCCAATAAATCACTATTATCTTTGCGGTGGAACAGTAGCTGTTGCCTTGCTCCTTTCTGGCCGCCTCAATGTAGGGAGAAGTTTTATTTGTGCTGGATAGGACCAGTGCACTGTGACCACCAAAAGCAGGAACTGCAATTTCATCAGATATCCTGCATCATATTTTCATCTTCTAATTCAGCAGCCGACATCTCTTCTCACTGGAGGATCCTCGGGGGTCATTGCCAAGGCTGAAAGTGAGCNGGGGCCAGTGCACCGTGACCACCAAAAGCAGGAACTGCAGTTTCATCAGATGATATCCTGCATCATGTTTTCATCTTCTAATTCAGCAGCCAACATCTCTTCTCACAATGATCCTCAGGGGTCATTGCCAAGGCTGAAAGTGAGCTAAAAAAAATTTAACAGAGCACTCAACAAATTAATGAGCTGAATCTTGCCTTTTTTTTGCACACTTTTCTGTTTTCAGATGCTAGAAATTTGCATATTATTTCAATGAATAACTGTTGCAGTTCATAAATCAAAAAGACACTAATGTCAGCTCATAACAAATTATAACTGCATTTTAACTGAAATGTCCAATGTCATTTGATGGAAAGTATTTTCCATTTTTCATTTCCTACACATTTGTCACTTTGTGACAAATAATAAAATTTTCCTTGTTTGGATTTTAATTTTCTTTACTTCTCCTGTTTTATGTGCAGAAAGAAAAACAGGAGCAAATGTAAAATCTCTAATCTTGATTAGGTTTAGCAAAAAAAAAAAGGTAAAAAATATATATTTTTGTATGTTACTTAAAAAAATCAATAAGTTGCATGGAAGAAATGATGAAACACCAGATTAGCTAGAGCTCTGAGACCCTGAACAGCAGCAATTTTGACATGGAGAAAACTCAGGCTCAGGTCTTTTAAAAAAAGACTTTTTTTTAATAAGAAAATGACTCTGTAAACAGATGTCTAGGTTATATATCAAATTAGACTAAACCCAACCTGGATTAAACCACAGCCAGTAGATCAAGGAAAATGAGGTGTCTGGAGGGAGCACAAGAGACAGTAATAACAAACAAAAACAGAGGAGTTTCTGGATGGATGTTCAGAAAAAAAAATTAATTGTGAAGATAATTATATATTTAAACATGTGCCGTGAGAGGCTCTGGGATCTGTGTTCTTGGAGATTTCAGGGCATGGCCTTGAGCAACCGGGTTTGCTGACTTCAGCTGTCCCTTCCACCCTAGATGATTCTCTGAGTCTTTGGCTCCTAACAGATCCTCCAGTAAACCAGGCCTCCTGGGTCAGGTAGTGTCTAGAATACCATAGAAAAGAAAGATAGATAATGCTTTGGGAAGCTGAAATAGATGAAGAATTTAGGATACCTTATGTATGGGAAAGGGACAAAAGAAGATGACAGGAGAGAGATAGAGGGCAGAATATGAGAGCTTAAGTTCATCTTATCATTTGGTGTATCACCAAACGGTATTTTAGTGAAAAGGCTTCTTAGAAAATGAGGTACCTATCAGGCATTCTGTCATGACATTTATTAGATTTTATAAATGCTTTCCTTTCCATGTTGTTATATTTCTCTTCTATATTTCAGTTATTTTGGTTGTTATTCAGAATAAAGGAAAGTGAAAAGACTTGTGACATATTATGGAGAGAATGATGGATTTAATTTTAATGAGAAGCAGCTTTTGTTGCAAGAGAGAGTGAGAAAATAATTCAGAGATTTTGAAATTCCTTCACAACTTTACTAAAGTTTTCAAGGTTTTCAGCTGATTTATGGCCTGACCTCACACCATCAGACTGAACGGGAATCTTTCCACTGTCTTCCAGGAGTGATTTTGAACTGTCCTCTCTTCTTTCAGGTAGCAAAAAGATGCATTAAAAGAAAACTAAGCCATCACAGAAGCTTTCAATATGCTGCTCTGATTATGTCAGAGAGCAGAACACCTTGCCACTCGATGGGAGTGCAATATTCAGCAGAGTGCAGGGGTGATCACCTCTCCTAGCCAGGTATTTATGAGATGCATATGAATATATGAATATTCAAATCCATGAGTTAGACCATCTCACAGACAAAGCTAGATCTAAAAGTAATAGCCACAGGGTATATGTGAGAAAATTCTGTACTATTTCTCATCGTTACAGAAGCTTGAACCTTTCATATGGTGAATGGAATATATCCCCTCCTCTGCTATTTTTCTTTCCAAATCTCCTCATACACTATTATTCCTTCTTGTTTATAAGTGCCATTGTTTTTCCTGGAAAATACAATCATGTTGCATAAATCACGGTCACTGCACACGCAAGATTGCCTTCATATTTGCATATTAATAGTTGTACTAAGAAATAAGTCATTAGAGCCAACTCCAAATGAAAACATTTCAGGTTCCTTGGCACCACGTTTTTCGTTTCGCTGATTCTGCGCGGTGCCGCTGGTAAACAAGGTGGTGCCGGCAGTAGCCTCGCTGCTCGCTCCCGCCGACCGCCTGCCTCCTGCCAGGAGCGCTCAGCCCGCGCAGCGAGTTAATCACTTCTTGACAGCAGGATCTGGTTTTGAAGAGAAACTTTGGACGAGTTTCTCCTGGTTTTGTTTTTCAGCAGCTGTTTTCCGGTAGTTGTCAGCGTCAGAGCTTGAGAGGCGAGTGCTCTTCGCTGCTGAGCTTCCTAAAGGGGCGAGCAGGCATGCAGTCCTTCGGGCTCAAGTTCAGCCTGTCAAGGAGAAATGCTTGCTGGAAGCCACAATATGTTATACAATGAGACAAAATGAGACAGTTTCTAACTGCGAAACACAAGTGGCTTGAATAGTACTTAAAGCACAATTATACTCCAAGATGGGACTTTGGGACCAAGGAGATCTACTATCATCCTCATTCAGAGTCTTGTGCTGGTCTAGACCAAACCCATATGTGTTTATGTTGCTTTTACTCTATCTTTTTGTTCCTAACAGATAGAATTAAAGGAATACACTCCTGTTTTAATTGGAACACATTTACACTGCTAAAAATTGATAGATAGCATTGCAGTATCAGTTATATATGTATAAATGAATGATATATTATATAAATTTTGACAGTTGTAGCAACATGAAAGCCCTGATCAAATTTACATGACTGTGAGAGAGAGATACAACTTTAATCCCATTATTATCAGCAGAAGTATTGATCGAGTCTCACTCTCACCCATTCTGCTCTCAGCTCTCTGCTCTCAGGCCTTTACATACTATTCAAGAAAATTCAAATGCAAGCAAAGGCACTGCAAGCAATACATTCAGTATTGCAAGCGGTGCTCCAGATTTCATTGCTGTATGAGCCAGCAGAGAAATATCCAGCTCACACTTGTCCTCGAGCAGAGGAGTTAAATCATATGCCTGTTAAAACTGTGGGTATGCAGTAATTCAACTGAAAGGGTAGAGTTACTCACATTTTTATACCTAGATGTATCCAAAAGTATCTTCCAGAACTGGAATAGTGAGTCGATGGGCTATATGTGTGGCATATGGTTTTGTATGGGTAGGGGAAAAGTAGATGGATAATTATTTACAAACTGAGCAAAATCGCTTTGGAAGTCCTTTAAAGGTGAGTAAGTGTGGATCTTTCAGCATATTTGATATTCATGATATGTTCAAACTCTGATTTTCAATACCAATGACTATACTATTATTTACACACGTTTTAGTTACTTCAGAAAATTCCAAATCAGAAGTATTTAGCTGACTGTATAGCTGTACTTCAGTGAGCTAGAAGCACTCTGTACTGTTTTCATAAGTTACTTTTGTCTTGTTTGTTGCTCTCCTTGTAACATTTACTCCAGGTATCAGGCTTACATAGATCAGTGATGGCTTCTGCTGGACTTGGTTAATGCACATGAACTATTGGACTTATTTATCTAATAATAAACTCATTGCTCTCTGGGGCACCAAATCAAAATATCAGATGTGTCACCCAGTGTTCCTCGTGCATTTGTGATTACTGAGGACTTCTTAAACATCCATCTATGCTTAGTTTCATCCTGCTTTGGACAGAATTAATTGACATTGCCGAATCTGTCCAAGCAGATATACTTCAATATGTCTTCTGAATTTAAATATCATCCCTATTAGATCATTCTAAAATAGCTGACATTCCTGAACCCAAATAAAACTAGAGAGTAAAATCCTGGACCTTGATGAATGTGCTACACACACTGATAAAGGTCCTATTAGCAAAGCTTCAATTCATTGTCAGAATTGTTGAAAGTGTTTACACCCACTATGTGCAGTCTAAATCTCATTTTTAACCAGCAGCCCAACACAGATGTGTTGGCTAAACCTTAATTTGGATGTAACAGATTCATCTAAGGAGTAGCTAAGGCAACCAACTAATTACAAATGCCAAGAGGCTGAGTTAAGCTTTACTTCCCAAAGATTCCCAAGTGATTTCAGAATCTGAAATACCAGCTAGCTAGGTAAATGTTTCATAAATAATAGACATATCTTATTGTAGCCACTGTGCACATTTATAACTCGCTATCAATATTTCCAACAATAATGATATAACAATTGAGGATTGTTGCACAGTAATTTCCACCTGAAATCCAGTCAGGGATAGAAAGTGCCAAAGCATTATTCTAATTTTTCAAAATACAAAGAAATGAACAGTAGTTTGGCTGAGATCATTGAACCCTGCCATACAAAAATTGTTTTACTCTTTTCAGGAGGCAGTTTCCATCTGGCATGTATACGTGTGGCATGTATATAACATGATACATTCTCTAGCTCATCTCTAAGACATCTGCAGGAGTTAGTTATTTCCTTTCCAAAACCTGGGGAGAGGAATTAGCATGTGAAGATTATCCCTAGTGGGGCTCTAGCTACCTTCAGTTCTTGTATATGATTAGATTCTTTTTGCATAAGGAAATGTGAAGTCTGTTGAGTAGTATCAGTAGGTTCCAGTACTATTTTATTTTCTGTATTAGCTTCATGAAAGCTTTAATTATTATACCATCCTTGCTCTAGTGTCTGTGAATCTAGGCAGGAGCCTTTCCACCCTCCAGAGCAGGATGGCTGAGATGCACGTGGGCGGTAGACAGGCTGTGCTAAGTGCTGGGCTGTTGGTCCCTCGCTCTCCAAGGAGCATCTAGGGGTCATCTCAAAGAGCACCCAGAGCTTCTGCCCAGAGACACCCTTAACACAGCAGCAGCGTGTCCTGCCGGTGCTCCCAGCCATGCTCATCCCTCCCTCCCATCTGTTCCTGTGGCTGAAATCCCAGCTGCAGCACAGTGGCAAGCGCTTTTAGTGCCTCTTGCTGCGCCGTTAACGCAGCAGGGTGCACCTAGAGCCCGTGAGTCATCACGCAGCACATTTTGGCAGCAGCGCCTGAAGTCACTGTCATGCAAGCAAGGATGAAACACCAGTGATGTTACCTTTGGCAGCTGGAGAGTCTCCTTTCTCACTAACGGTGGTGGTGGCAAAGGTTTTTGCTGTTACAGAGCCAACCCTCCTTGGAAGGGCCCTTCCAGGGCACGATGTGGAGCAGTGTAGGAAGAGTTAATATTGCCTGAAGGGAATTGCCAGAGTACTTTAGGCCTTCAGGTTTTGAACTGGCAAGCCATGGTGGTCCTCAGCCCTTCTTCCTTCCCATCATCCTTGTTGCACCCTTCCTCTTCTTCCTCAAGTCTCCTACTTGTATTTCTGTGACACTGCCACTCTTTCATCTTTGGGTGTTCGTCTCATTGGAAACGATGTCCCCACAGATTGCATCAGCTCTCTGCAAATGTAAAGCAGTTTGGGAGATTCAGTCTTTTGTGAGTGCTCTTGCCTGGGCATGGTCCCACACTAACAGAATCCCACACATGTATAGGACTGAGGTGGTGTTTGCCCAGATGGTTGAACTACACTGCAGAGCGATGCCCCAGTCTTATGGGATACAGTATCAGTGCTACTACTGGCACACCAGGATTATAACTTGAGCATAATATATCCATGTGACTCAGATCGGTATTCAGGCTTGCTCAACTTGCAATCCAAGCTTGGAATAAGTTTACAGGAGCAAACAAGCCCTCGCAATTCACTAAGTGCATGCCCAGCTCTCCTACTTCACCTCTCTCTGATTTTTAAATAAAAGGAAGTAGGACAGAAAAAAGGAAATAGTTGAATTTCAACCCTCTAAATGAAAAACTACCTTGCAGTATGTGCCATCTTCTTAAGAGTAACTACATTAACCATGACCAGGCTAAAGTCACCCATTTATTTCTCAACATAACAACACATGATTACACAAACTGTTACTCTGGTGAGTCATCCAATTCATAAACAGATATAACTCTCACCCTCTTTCCTTGCTTCTTTTTCAGACAGTTCCCACTACTATTCTTACAGTTTAATTGTTACTTTAACTGTTGGCCAGATCAGTGACAAAATCCGGATTAGAAAAGAAAAGTTAGTACAGCCATGGGCTTATTTGGCTCCATCTCAAGCTAAGGATTGAAATGTATGCTCAGGTCCATCCACATACTGGAAAATCTACTTGATCAGGTTGTGTGACCTACTCCATGGACTTTTCTGTTTCTGCCCTGGATCATGCTAAAGTCTGCTGCATCCTCAGCTTCTTCCAAGGTCCTGCATGGCTACATGATAATATTCCGACCATGTTACTTCCAAAGTCCATGCAACACAAGGCAACTGTAGCCATCAAGTCAAATTACTCACTGTTGGAGAAATACTTGCTGCGTAGTCAGCTGACATCTTTCCTAAAGAAACACCCTAGAGAATGTCATTTTCTCAGCGTTAGGTTTATTCTACTTTAAAAAGCTTGGGCTGAAACTCTAACTAGGTGTTTAGATGTTTCATAGCCAAAAGCATCCAACGTGAGAAAAATAAAAAAAATAAAGTCAATTCAGTGCTGTAAAGTAGAGTATGGATATAAAATGATGTCAGTACCCTGATATTACAGCTGTGGCTTTGTGTAGCTGGGGGAAGACTGTGGTGCAGGGAACAGAGGATCTCTCTGACCAGCCAAGTCAGAGCTTACCCTGACATCTCCCCAGCCAGGAGTGCCTATTCAGAAGAACATACACCTTTGTAATCCTCTGTGTGGACATCCTCACTCTGCTGGAAGAATGCTTTTTCTGTTTTATTTTTATTTTTCAAATTAGTTTGTCACTGTCACGCTGTGTTCATGCTCGTGAGTCTATTATGTGAACATACCATATCATTACATGTAATGACAGCAGCGTAATTATAATGATATAGCAGAAAACATTTGCTGTGTAGACAAGTCCTTAATAGCAGCCTGTGTGCTGTGAGTTAACCCACTCTGTCTCCTCTGCAAGCGTGTCTGGGCCTTTTCTTGAGAGAAAAAAAAAACCATGTCTTATCAGTCATGTTCACCCTTCCCCAAAGGCAAGCAATTAGCATCTCCCGTTATAAGCATAACCAAATCAGACATTTAATTTAATTCAGGAATTTACCAACATAAAAATAATGCCAGCAAGACAGAGACTACTTTGTTCATCTCCATTATGAGACATGAAATTTTTGGATTTTTTTTAATTTAAATTAAACGCTACGTGTTTTATGTAAACACCTGTGAGCCACCTTGGACTCCAGAGGTCTGTGCAGGTACTACGTTGCATAGTTTCCCTTCGCCTTAGCAGCATTCTCATCTGGAGGAGGCTACACATGTATTAGTGACATGGCAGCGTTGAGCAGTGCATCAGTCACGACAGCCACAGCCCCTCTGACTCCCTTTGCAGAGTTAACCGCTCTCCTTAGCAGCTGGCGGACTGCTACTGCAGCACTCTATTATATTATCTAACAGAGAATTTTATGGCTATATTTAGTTTAATTGAAGAATGCCCTAGAAAAAGACTAATGAAAAGTTTCATTGTCAAAATACTAGTTCATATGCTGACAAAATTTTCAAAAGGAGAGGGGGAGAAATTTAACTGAAAACAGAACCAGAAATTATCTGGCAGTGACGAGTTCCTAGCATTTTGCTGATAGGTAACTTGTATCCAGCTGATTGATAGGAACTGTGAGTGGGTCTACTTTTTCTCCTAGTCATTTTGAAACCAAAAGCCCAAAACTCTCTTGCTCCCCCTGGACAAGCATTTATTTACTTCAATAATCCCACTGAAGTGAATCCATCATGGAGGCAACTTGATTATGCTATCATACAAAATCTGACTCTTAGGTGAAAAAATGCCCCATACCCATGAAAGCAGTGCTCTCTTCATGGAAAAGAGAGGTTGTTCCATGGTTTTGCTGGTAGGAAGTCATTTCAACCTTTCCTTACATCTTCCTCAATCGTTTGCTTCAGGGTATCATAAAGCAATTCTTGTGGAAGGGACCTCAAGGAGTCTCTAGTCAAACCAGGGTCAGCTCTGACATGAGACCAGGTTGCTCAGGGCTTCATCCTGTCACATCTTGAAAAAGTCCGGAGATGGAGACTGCACCTCTCTGGGCAGCCTCCTCCACTGCTTGGTAGTCCTCATCAGGGAGAAGTTTCTCCTTTCTCCCAGACTGAACCCCAACTTGCGCCCATCATCTCTCGTGATTCCCCACTGTAAAGAGCCTGGTTCCATCTTCTCAGTAACCCCCTGGATGACTTTAGGACTGCCCAAAGCCATGTCTTCCTGAAGCTGATGGGAGCCCCATTCCCTCACCCTCTCCTCAGAGGACAAGTGCTCCAGCTCCAGCTCCAGCCATCCTGGGGCTTCCTCTGCTGAACTTGCTCCAGGTCAGTGATGTCTTTGAGGTCCCAGGAGACAACCCAGTGGTGCTCTACTCTTTACTGGCCTCCAGAAAATGTGTGACCCATTAACCACTTGAGTTTTGCTTGTGGGACTGTGTTCACATGGTATTTCTTCGTATCTCCTGTTTGGGTAAGCCTGCTTTGTGTTAACAGGAAGACTGTCTGCTGATATCTGGAGCACGTCTTCACGGCGTATTGAAGTGTCAGGCAGGGACAAAGCCAACCTGTGTGTTGGAAGCTGAATTAACATGGTAGCATGGTTGGCCCTGCTGAGTGTCACATTAATACAACTCGATTGCTTCTGACAGGAGAGCTAACTCAAGCATCCCTGCACAGCACTGTGTTGCACTCATGTGCAGGCATGCTCTAACTCAGCCTCCAAACCAACATCAGTGGAGAGGAATTCCCAAAAGATGCTCATGGAAGGTTGGCTGAGTCAGGTGCACAGAGCAGAGTTTCTGCCCTGGAGCAAGTACCATATCTAACACTGTGGGTGAAAATATGTTACTGGACCTATGAAGGTATGTGCATTCGGGTGCAGAAGGATGACTGCAGGTTGATCCATAGGTTTGGATGCTTTTTATAGCTTCCCAAATTCTGGATGCTTCTATGGATGGATGTCACTAAGATTTGCAGTCTTTTTTGATACTCCTGCATTGTTATTTTTATCTTTTTGTTTGTTTGTTTATTTTCCCTGAGATGAGATTAATTTTCTTACATTTTGTAGGCTTTCTGAGCAACACACACTGCTAGCTTCAGTAAGAGCTAGGATTTAGCTCATGAAACCCGTATATCTTAGGAAGGCTTTGTTAGCTGCCGCAGAGTGTGTGCTGCAGGACCAGTTACATCGTGCTCCCGTTGTCAACTCATTTATGTAGCTCATGAATACAGTCTCAGGCCCAGCAGGCATTGTACTATGCCCGTTTCATATATGGAGGCAGTTTTTCCCCTGCTGATCTGACTTTGCAGGGAAGGGAGGAGAGCACAGTGAAAAGCATTTGGACACTTAGTGATTGCAGAGCCTGCTAGCTCAAGGATCGTGCTGAGAATATGTCACATATCCTCACCCTTGCATCTCAGGCACCCACAGCGTAACCACAAAGCAAGCACCACAGCTTAGGTCTGGCTCCAATAAACTAGAGATTGCCATTAACATTACTAAAAGAACAGTGCTGCTTTATCTGCCTGCTTCTCTTTCCCAGCAGCATTGGGCAGTTTAGCACTTTGATCCTTCTGAAAGTCATTTCATAGGTGCCAACATGTTATTCTTTCCGACTGATTGACTGATTGACTGTCCAAATGATTAACCTACCTAGTCTAGCATGAAGAAATCCTGCTAACTTGTATTTATACTTGTGTTTATTAAGCTTTAATGGTTGTTGCTTCCACTTCTGATTTTAGGAAGTGCTTTTGGGCACAAAAGCTCATCTTTTTTTCTTTTTTTTTTCTTTTTTTTCTTTCTTTTTTGTATCTCTGTGAATGCTGAAGATTTTGATAGAATGGAGTCCATTTAACCTTGTCTCAAACCATCTCTAGCTCAAATAAACATTTCTTTGATTCTGTGGCATTTTGCATTCCTTTTCCTCTCACACCTTAAAGAAAAAAAAAAAAAAAAAAGAAAGATGGAAAGATTTGATATGTGCTTGTACACTTAGATGTTGCTGGGTATTCCCAATTGGGTATTGACTTGGTTATTCCCAACTTTGTGCCGATCTTTACTGTGCTTCCCAAACATTGTGTAGAAAAAAAAAGTATCAGGATTTGTGCAAAAAAATAATAATATGTTCTATGCATCTGTGGCTTTCCACTGGTTGTTAAGTAGATGCCAGTGAAATATGTTTTTTCAGGATCAGGCAAAATTTCAAAGATTTAGCTTACCCAAAGATATATGCTGTATATCTTCTGCTTACTGAAGGCAATCTAAGTCCCCAGAAGAAGACAGGAGAGATGGGGTTCAGCAGAAGTGGCATCTCTGTAGACACTGTAAGGAGCAGCTGCCTTCAAAATCTTGAAGTGGTAAGAACTCTGTTAATCAGAATGCTTATGTGGCTACTTACATAGGAATAGGACCCCAGCACCCAGATGCAATAACTTCGTGTTCCTAGAGTATTTTTCTGATGCGTTGTCAGCTAGGTAGATAAATCATCCATATATTTGTTTTGTGATCCTAGAGCAAAGCAAAACAGGGGATTGCAGAGATAAGAATGTGGGTGTAAACAGGCAAAATCCACACTTCTGGAAGGTAAATTGACTCCATCTGAAGATTTACCAAGAGTTAAATTAGTCCAGTAGATGCAAGAATTTTTCTCATTCACTTTGGTGACCGTGTCCCAGCTCTGCATCCCAGGAGGTGGCTGTGAAGTTGTTACCTCCCAGAAGATAAGGCTTCAGGCAGTTAGACTCTCTATCTCACCAAGCCTGTGCTCACAAAACAGGCAGCGTAAGCATCGAGAGTGGGTGGTAGGAAATGTGCAGGATGAGCTGTCAGGAGCTTGGTATGAGCAAGCTGCCTTCATGTCCCTGAATTTTGCCTGGCCACAGGCTGCTTTACAGAAGCTGCAGAGTGATGCCAACCTTTGACAATTGGCGGTGGTCCTCGAGGGAGCAAGCTGAGCATAATCAGAGCAACTCCACCAGTTTATTCTCTTCTTTTTCCAGCATGCCACTCTCTTACAGCAGAAGATGGTACTACGGGGAAAATCTGTACACAGGCCTTCTGGGGAATTATATAGGTAGCCTAGGGACTCTCTGCTGGTGCAGCTGGTTTCTGCCCTTTAAAGCAATAGGTAAGGAACATAGTCTGCCTCTAATTATCCACATGGAATCCTGTTCTCAGTCAAGAGGACATCAGTGCACACACAAATCACAAGTCTTAGCGGGCAGCAGGCTTTTCACAGAACTGCCAGCAACACAAACTGCGTACATGTCAAATGAGAAATGCAAAACATTAGATTAAATAGCACTAAACAAAGGCAAAAGTGGGTCATTTTAAACTCATACGAATCGTGCTGTAAATCGTTCAGCAAGGCTTTTATGTCAATGTGAAATGCCACACAGTGTAGCTGTGTTTGTTTGTTTCATTCTGCAAAGGCCAGTTCTCAGGGCAGGACGTATATATGACAGATGAGTAGATCGTTGTAGCCAAATATTTGCCAAAAGGAAAAATCAATCTTTTTCCTTTCCTTGCCTTGCCTCGCCTTGCCTCACCTCACCTCACCTCGCCTCTCCTCTCCTTTCCTTCTTTCCCTCTCCTCTCCTCTCCTCTCCTCTCCTCTCCTCTCCTCTCNNNNCGTTGCCTCTCCTTTCCTCGTCCCTCCTTGCCTCTCCTCGCCCCTCCTCTCCTCCCCTCCCCCTCCTCTCTTTTCCTCTCCTCTCCTCTCCTCTCCTCTCCTCTCCTTTTTTTTTTTGCCTTGTCTGCAATAGTTCACTTTGACACTAGCCAGAAGCCTGAAGTCATGTCTCTTTTTCCTGTCTCCCTGTTCAGACTGTAGTAGCTGCTGCAAAAGGTCACACTCCTCAACTGTTTTAGGAAGTCTTGTTGATTTATCTGGTCAGTAACACAATTGATAATAATCATTTGCCAAAACTCTACTTTTCTACCATTATCAAAGGTGAATCATGGAAATTGTCATGTCCCCAACTTCTCCCCAGAGGAAGAGTTGCTTCCCCAGAAAGAGCACTTCTTATTCCTTTGGCTTCTCCATCTGGTCCCTCTCCTAAAGCAGGATCTGATCCCAGATGCCTTCCTGCCAAATGGAAGGCTGAAGGCTACACCGAGTTGACTGTACTGAAAAGAAGGAAGATGATTTAGGACATTTTTAAATTATCTTTTTTATTTTTTTAAAGTGCTTCCCTAGGCCTTTTGCAGAAAGTAAAGCATGATTTGATTTGGTCTAAACTCTCTGCTGTACCTGTAACCAAGGTCTGGATGGTAGGTGACACTGTGGAAAGACCTGGGAGCCCTCTTGCTGTCGCACCATCTCTTGTCACCAGCACGTGGAGTACGGACCCGAGTAGTGGGCAGGAGTAACTGAGCCAGGAGACCAAAAGTCTTCTCAGAAGCAAACTCAGTAGGTTTGGCAAGCGCAAGGGGCAACACATGAGCATTGTTACTGTCTGTACAGTACAAAAACAGCCTAGCTGTCAGGATTAAGGCAATTTATGATACCAGAAAATGCAAATAGCGTAGTTTAGTCCAGTTTCTGCAGTTTTTGGAAAGGTAAGCTTAGCTTCCTGTCTTGTGTAAAATCCTGTCCTGTCTCAGAGGTTAACCTCACCATCGTTTCATTTGCAACATCTAAAGAATCTGTCATTCTACATTTCTTTTGGGGAGGAAGACAAGAGCAGAGATGTGCTTGCCATATGCACATTAATTCAGGATATTAACAGTGCATCCAACTCATTTATAATGAAATGGCTTAATATTAATCCCATCATTAGTATTGTAATTCTGGGAGATGAGACAGTAAAAAATAGCAATGTTCCAGAATGTGGAAGTGAATCTTATGTGCAGTGATATCCTTTAAAGCTAGTGAAATTTAATTAGAAAGTTCCTGCTAATGCAAAGCCAGCTACACAACCTGTATCTCTCTGTCTGAACTGAGCCTGAGTGGCAAATCCAGCTGAGTCAGAATCACCTCCATTGACACCTCTTTGGATGGGTCTGTCTGGCCACTTCCAGTGCTCCTTGAGATAGGATTTTCTCATGTTTGAGTGTTGGTGAGCCTTCATCAAGATGCCCCTTCTAGAAATATGTATGAAAAGGAGAAATACAGGTGAAGGAGGAGAGCATCCTCCGTGGTTCCTGTGTTTGGAAGGTCCTGAATCTTAAGACTCAACTAGAATGAACTCTCTCACATGAAGGAATGGGTATTATCTCTTATTATCCCACCCAAATATGCAATATTTTGAAAGAAAAATATAGGTATATTTTGCCAAGGTATACTGAAAAGTATCAACAAGCAACAGAGCATGTCTTTGTGTGGGGATGTAGCTTATTTGGGGAAGAAGACAACATATATAGTACAGGAAAGTCTGTTCAACACCAGATGGTTCTAATCTGAATAGGTGAATTAAAACCTGGATAGTGCAAAGCCAAGCTATATTTTTACTACTTGGTTGCATTCAGTTTATGTAATGCATCCTTTTAGCATTTCAATACCAAGTTCAGTGTGCTGAACTGAATTCCCGTTTTGCCACTTTGATGTCATATTTACGTCTCTGAAGTCATGACTGGCAGAAAAGCTTCCTGTCCTCCCAGATCTGTGCCAGTTGATTCCGTTCTTTCGGAAAGGGAGCATTGCAGGCTGAGAGCTGACTTCCCATGCGAGGGTGTTGTAGAGAGGGAAAAAACTTTCTCAGCAACCACTACTTTGGCCTGAAGGACCAGCCTTGTTTTACCTGTTGGTTGCAGTGTCGTCTTCTGCAGGAAACAATAACATTCATGCACTTGACTCTTAGTGGAGAGACGTGGATTTGGATTAATTAGCCGGTACCTGGCATGTGTATGAGATGCAGGAAGTGCTCCATACCTGCTAAATTTTATTGCATTTATTTTTTTTACAACCTCTCTTAATGCCATGGTCTAAAACAATCTACTAAATTGACTCAGAGGCAATGAAGTGCCATCGAGATTCTTGTCATTAGTGCTTTTGTTTTGTTTTTTAAAGGATGGTTTTCAAATATAAAGATGTGTCAGACATTAGGAACGATTATATTTTATGTTCTGCATTTTGGGAAAAGATACACTACTTGAAAAAATGTAAATTACAAAGATGAGTTATTGTTTTGATACAGGTTGACTAGGTCACTGGATAAGGTCATGATTTTTCATTTTGATGATGATACGTCATTGAGCTGGCCACAGGGAGAAAGAATGATCACTTAGAGAGTATATTAGCATCTATTACTCTCACCCTCGTTCCTTGCAGGAACTATGTTCAGGTTAAGACACACTAGAAAAAAAATCAGGCTACCGTAACCTCTCTGGCATGTCTTTTCTTATATCTTACAGCACTCGCATGTTTATCCAGAGATTCAGCTGTGATTCAAATGAGGATGAGGGAAGCTTGTTTGTTCTTTTACATCCTAGTAATGTCATTAATAAAATTCTTTTGCCTTTCGGTTGAAGGGACTTTCAAAAGGGCTGCATAAGTTATCAGTGTGGTAGGCAGGGATTGCTTCCTCCTGCTGCTAAAATATGTGTAATTCTGTGGAACGGAGGAGTAGCAAAGCATGACAGAAAAATCAGTACGATGGAACAGATTAGGACCATGGTGTAAGCCATGCCTGACTGAAAACATAGCAGTAGTGTTGATAGATTTGTCTACCTATAGATGCTAAAACCCTACTGGGTTCTGTTTTTGTTTGTTTGTTTTTTACAAGCTGTTTAATTGCTTTAACAGTGTTCTGTTCCATATTAAAATAATCATTCTCAAGACCATTGGTAATTGCCCTTATCTGTTTTTGTTCAGTAATTATTTATAACAGCCATTAGAAAAGGGGACTTGATCTAGCTAAGCTTTGTATACACCATTGCAAGGCTCTGTGCCTACAACAGGAAGTCTACAAAAGCATTTTATTTCTTTTATACTAGTGTGTGTTCACCACAACTCTGACAGCAAAGGAAAAGAAGGATATTGCTTTATGACTTCCAGTTATTAAATGACCACAACTTTACAAATTTCTGGTTGCAGTTGTCTTCATGTTGTTAATACATTTGAACTGAGAAGTGAAATTGGCTTAAAGGAGCTTTGAACTTGTTTTTCTTAGCGTGTCAAAGGCTAGGAATCATCATGGCACCCAGCAGATGTGTGCTAGCATAAATTCCATTAATTCAGTTGCTTTGGATTATACAACCATGGAAGTGTACTTGTCCTAGCACAGTTTTTGTGTTTGTCTAACTATTGTAGCAAGGAGGAATTTGTTTATGGTTATACTGGTAGAATTCTTAGCATGGGTACACTCAAATAGTAACAAAGCTTCTTCCTTTGCCCTATAGATGATAGTAATAATGAAATGCCCATCTTTATAACCATGGTATAGGGCAGAATTTGATTTACCAGACTTTGCAGAGAAAGCAGATCAGTTTGTGTATAAGCACTTAAAATGGGTGCAGAAGTACTGTGGGTGCTAAAGTAATGCTTTCCAAAGCAGAAGCTTAAGTGGCCACTACTACAGGAATACCCTGTTTGACCACAGAGACCCTGAAGCTTTTTGTAGGGGAGATCAGTGTCGTTCTGCCCTTGTCCTTAGGCGGGAGGTTGAGACAGGGTCGTGTGGGGTTGATACCAAAGATAGTTGTCAAGCTGGTGACAAGGCTGGAGAGAAAATCTGGTCTCTCGAGTCCCAAGCTGATCCTCACATTTTCTCACCATAGATGTTTGTGAAATCTCTTTTTGACTGTTTTTTTGTGGATCTATGAAAACAGAGAGTGGTTACTTTTCAGCACTGCTCAGTGTTTACCCTCACACTTATCTGTTACACACGTGTCTTCTTAATCTCACGCAGATGTGTAACATCAACACAACAACTTGTGCAGCTTTTCTGTCTCCGGAAGCTTCACTTTTTTATCTTCCATTTTGTTGCTCTGCAAGGTGCTTTGTGGGGCAGTTAGTTTTAATGAGGTCTGTAGTTGTCTTTAGACAAATGAATCCCACAGAAAACTATTCACTTTAATGAATGGAATTATATTAACCACATCCGTACACAGCATGGTGCTTCCTTTGGGGAGCACTCACCAACAAGTTCTGAAGGGCAAATACAACTTCATCCCTAGTTTTATCCTCTCACCAGTTCTGACAGTTGCTGTCCCAGCAGCAAATTCTTTATTTGTACTCTGTAGCTGTAAGTGTCCAGAAGCACACTTTCGAGAGGTTTAAAAAGGGTTGCAAATATTTACCTCTGTAGATAGGACTGCAATCTCAGCTTAAACAGTAGAGCTTCTGAAATCTGTCTTCTTCTTGAAAGGCTTTAGTCTCTTTGTAACTTACTTTATTAATAATGTATATTTTAATTTTTCTATTACTGCCTTAAAAAAAAGAAATAAAATTTTAAACACCACATTAAAGTGTGACGTATGAGGTGAAAGCTGCTCACTCACAGGAAATTCATTACGGCTCTCAGTTCATTTTCTACTTCTACTTCCTGCCTCTATTTTCTCTCCCTGATCATATTTATTACTGATCAAACTTTGATTAGATTTTATTGCCAAGAGCAACAGGTACCACTGCCACCAGTGACAGCAGCTATCTAGCAGACTTACTACTTTCACCCTGATTTATGGGAGAGTAACATCATATGCTAGTACAGGTGGTATATGCTTTTTTCCCTGTCTTGCCCATATGATGCAGTTCATCCCCAAAGGGCAGTGAGAGTGAGTATTTTGCCTACATCCTAAGTTGAGTCCTGAGTGTTTCTGCTGAGTTTGAGAGATCTAGAGAAAATTCTCTGTTTTCCCTAGTGTCATGTTTGGTTTCATTTTAATGATATATGTTTGGGTTTCTTTTTGTAATTCAGTGTGATATTGTAGAATCCCTGAACTTCATTCTTTTACTTCCTTCCACCAAATATATTATAATAAGAGCTTTCCAGCTCCTAATCCTTTCAAAGCCTGAGGAGGGATCTTCAATCCTGTGTCTTAATAGGAGCTGATATTTAATTACATGCCTGTGCTAATCTGATTAGCACAGGTGAAGAAGAGTAGACCAACTGGTATAGCCTGCAAACCGCATTGCAGTACAAAGCTGTACCAGGTGCTCTGGGCAGCCGTGGCGCACCTTCCGTGCGGTCAGTGCCAACGTGCAAAAGGGTTCCTCCATGCCAGCACTCTCATTAATACATACGCGTCTTGTCTTCCTCCGTGAATGTTTTTAGGGAAGCTGCTTCTCCCAAACATTCAATCTTGCCTTCAAGTAAAGAGGTGTTTGGTGCTGGTGCCCTGCAGCTGGCAGGGTTTTGTGCTGTGTTTATAACAAATGTATTGAAGGTTCACCTGGTGCAGCACAGTGAAGGCCACAGTAGGCTTCATGTTCTTTGACCCCATGACCACCTTATAGCAATTCAGCGAGTCACAGAATAGGTAGTGTTGGAATGGGTCTATTGGGGTCAGCCAGTCCAATCAACCTGCTCAGAGTAGGGTCAACTACAGCAGGTTGCTCAGGATGGTGTCCAAAGCTGGAGACTCAACAGTCTATCTATCTGGGCAACCTGCTTTAGATTTCAGTTGCCCTCGTATTAAAAAATTAATAATTGCCCCAATCACCCCCCTCAGGTATTTATACACATCAATAAGATTCTCCTGTGCGCCTGCTCTTGTTCAGATGGATCAGTCCCAGCTCTCTCAGCTTCTCCTCATAGAAGAAATGCTCTGTTCCTTACTAATTTTTTATGACTTTTCACTAGATTAAATGCCTTATGTCCATGTCTCTCTTAGACTAGGGAACACAGAACCGGACCCAGTGTCCCAGATGTGATTTCATCGGTGCTGAGAGAGGGGAAGGATCACCCCAGCCTTCTGGCAGTGCTCTTTGTAACGCAGCCCAGGAAGCCTTTGACATTCTTTGCCACAAGGGCACATTGGTGGGTCATGTCTGACTTCTTGCTCAGCAGGACCACCAGGTCCTTTTGTGCTAAATACTTTACCAGGCACTTGGTCAGCAACCTGAATTGATGCATTGGGTTCTTTGTCCTCAGGTGGCAGGACTTTACCTCTTTTTTTTTTCTGTTTTTGCATTTCTCCTTGTTGAACCTCATGATATCCCTTTATGCCCATTTCTGTAGCTTCTTGAGGTCTTTCTAAACAGTAGTGAAACCATTTGATGTATGAGCTACCTGTCTTAGTTGTGTAGCATCTGCAAATTTACTGAAGATGCACTCTACCCCTTCATTCAGGTCATTAGTTGAACAACATTGACCCTATTATTCATCGCTGGATTACACCACTAGTGATCGGACTATGGCTGGTCTGTATGTTACCAGTGACAACCTTTTCAGCCTGGCAGTTCACACAGCTTTCAGTCCATCTTACTGTCCATTTATCTAGCCTGTCCTTCATCATTTTATCTGGGAGGATGTCATGGGAGACAGTATTGAAAGCCTTACTGAAGTCAAGATAAACAGCATCCACTGCTCTCCCCTTACCCACTGAGCTATCTCATTGTAAAAGTCTATCAGGTTGGTCAAGCACGATTTCCCCTTTGTAAATCCACAACAATTGCTCCCAGACATCTTCTTGTACTTAACATGTTTTGAAATGTTTTCCAAGAAGATTTGTTCTATCATCTGCTTCACTGGGATGAGGGTCAAGCTGCCTGGCCTGTAGTTCCCCATATCTTCTTTCCATGACCATGCTTAATAACACCACGCGCAGTGATGACATCTAGCTTGGAGCTTGGTTGCAGATTATGAGGACAAAGATCACTGTAACATCTTTCTTTTCTCCCCAGGGACCACTGGATGCCTTTTGAGTTCTTGTTTACAAGTTTTGGGGGCCAAGGCCTCCGTGCAGTCCTCTCCCCATATCCCCAAAGGAATTGCATGCAGATTTTTCCTAACAGAAAAAAAGAACCTTTCAATGTGAGGTGAAGAAGATAAGTTTATAGCATAGAGCTTGTGATATCACAGATCAGCTGTTTTGGTTGTACAAAATGCTCTTGATAGTTCTACAAATAACACAGTACAGTTGAAAGCAAGGTTCAAGCTTTAAAATATGGAATATAGTAGATTCCTTGCTACTAGAAATTTTCTTTAAATGCAACAAGTTGTTTTAAAACTGCAGTAATACAATGGTCTCTGTTACTTGTAGGTATAGTCAAATCTCAAGCTGTAACACGGTGTTCATAGAGCTATGAGGGGACTGAGGAGCATCTCATGGAAAGGTTGCTTTCCTATTGAATTCAGATTAGTTCCCATCCCTAGATTTAATTTGGAAGTTGAGAAAATTTATAAATTCAAAGCAAAACACAACTGAACCTACAAAACTTCGCATGATTTCCTGTAAAACTGTGTGGTTCCAGAGAGCTTATTCTGATTTCTTTCCCAAGCCCTGATATGGCTTCATGCTCATAAAATTCAGCCTGGTTTTGTTGAAAGTTTTCTGAACGTCATTCAACCTGGAAACTAACTCAATCTTCAGTCAGATAACATAGTACGTAGATAGACAGTGTGTGGGTGGGGAGATGGATATATGGCAATGGCTGTTTCTCATATCTGTTTGAATTATATTTTAGAAAACAAGAATGTTAATAATAGCTTAAAAAATAACTTCAAAATCAATTTTGTTCAACATAGCTTGGGTTGAGTGTTTGCAGCCCAAAGCTTAAGGGATTTTTTGTCTTTGATGCCACTGCCTAGAAACAAAAAGTGAATATTCAAACTGCATCTTCAGAGGAAACTGCTTCCTAACACTCCCACATATCCACTCACTCTTCTTCTTCAGTAACTGAAATAACTGAAACTCCCACAAGAGAAATTACACATTCTTGGTCAATTTATTTCTAATTGATGATGAAATTTCACTGTCAAAGATGCTGAAAAAAAAAATCTAAAGCTTTTTACCAGGCAAATAAAAAGCATAAAACTAAGGAATGGAAGCCTATGAGAATTCTGTCAACCTGTTATTTGTCGGGAACAACTCCAGATAGGCTTGAAGTTTACAATTAATGCCTTAATTTACCTATCATAGTCGGTGATCATTGATATGGCTCCTTCTTGATCTAGTTTCGTTTGACTAGGTCAATCCTAGTGAAGGGCTGCACATTTTTTCCTGTCTCCCCCTGTTCATGATGATAAGGACGGTGATAGTGCAGTGTGCTCTACAAGCTCCAGCGTGAGATAATCCTATTTTTTTCCTTCCTGTCCCCTGGTGGGTTTAAAGTGCTATGCCCGTGCCCTAAGTTACTGGATAACGTCAGGTAGCCTTGCTCTGGGTTGCTACAGGCAGTGACTGCGAAGTGAGAGCTCTGCAACCCGTGGGTAGCTGCTATGTGATATCTGTAGTGGTCACTGTGAGCAATAGTTGACATATTTGAGTAGAGCTGAGCAGGTGAAAAGGACCGTCATTACGCACACTCAACCCCTGAGTTAAATATAAGCTGAGTGTGTAAATATAAACTATGTAAATAGAAGCTCACTCAGTAAGTGCACCTGGCACATGCCAGGTTATTTGCTTTCATTGGTGTGTCATAAATCATTGGTATGGTTAAAAATCAGTTTGTGTGTATAAAGCAATGAACTAATTTGTATATAATGTGTATAATGTGTAATCTATATAATAATAATAAAAATAATCTATATAATGTGTATAATGCAATGAAATAATTTTCAGAATTTTTTTCATCATGATTAGGGCAGCTTTTCTCTCTGAAATCATTTTTGAATGGTATAACAATAAAACATACATAATGAGTCAAGTTCATGAAGTTAATTAAATTGTACCATGATAAAACTTGACTCAATAGACAGAAAAAAAAAGCAGTTGCAGAAAAAAGGCATTATTGTTGTTACAACAGCTGACTGTAATGTCTAAAGATGAGAGCTCTGTAATGTTTTTAATGATTGAATTTTGAATTGCAGAACAGAGTGTGGCTGTGTTTGACCACTATAAAATAAACAAGTTGGCTTTTTGAGGCATATTATCAAATTCTTCCCACATTTAATATGTAAAGTATATTAAAACTTCTACATCCTGAGTGACAGAAAACTGTAGCTTTCCAATTAAGGGAAATTACTGAAGGAAGAAAAGTTGTTTTTCGGAGATTTTTTTAAAACTACAAAAGCATAGAGTTCTAACATTAAAATTTTGCTTCCAAGTTTTCCTTCATATCCTGCAAAGTTTTGGCTTTCCTAATTATTAAGGAACAATGCTGGAAGACCAGAGGAAATGTTTTTTCTTTCTTATGAAAGATCTGGCACTGTTTTTTCATTGTTGTTGGGGTTTTTTTTGCCTATTTTAACAAGTTGTTTTGTCATGGTAGGGGAAAAGGTAGAAATTCATAAATATTTCAGTTGCATGTGTTTACACGAAACCTTCAGGGAAATGAATCAGAATTTAGGACGTACCCAAACATTTCCATCACTGCCTCCACCTACGCATTTCAGGGCGAAATAAATGTGCCAATCAAGTGCTGCAGACACTTGGTACAAAAGACACAAATCTGACGGTTTCTATCGGAAGCGCTCCCAAATGAGGGTGAGCCTTCAACCCGCCTCCCCTCACCACCTAAGGAAATGAGAAGTGATGTGGAGCTGATGTATTCCCTCGTTTTGTGCCGTTTTTTGTGCCAGCTGCCTTCATCTCCAGGGAATAACAGCGCAAGCAAGGGAGCGAGGTCTGAGCTCCCCGCAGGGCTGAGTGAACTGGAAGGCGTTAGGGGGACCTGGCTTGGGAACAGGCGACTTTCCCTTGGAAACAAGAGAAGGGGGACACAAGAGGGAACTGCAATTGCAGCTCAACTCTGGAACAACCAGACACTGTTTTTAAGAAGAGATTCTGTGGTCTCGTCATTTTCTTCATTTACTCTCAGGACCCCAGGACACTTTCATTCAAACTACTGCAAAACTAAGTGTAGTAGTTTCGAATGAAGACACCGGGTGATATACAGCCTATGACACAAAATGGTTTTGTGGGTGGGTGTACAGTTTAGATTAAGCGAGGGCTTTTCACACCTGACGGTCTTTGCAGATTCAAATATGAATGGAAAACTATATATATATATATGTATGTATTTATATATATATATAATTTGAAAACAATGCTCTATGTGGATACTCTCGTTCTGTAAGAAGTAGATGCACTTTGGTGTTGATTAATCCTTCTCAAAAATAGATTTTGTTTTCACAGGAACAATGAAATTGTTAAAATCCCAATTGCTTAAACCCCAACACAGATGGGGACGTGCAGTTTCAATGCCCTGCATTCCGAATGCTCATTCTTCCCGCTTCCGAAGCCGGCAGCATCGTGCACCCAGCCCCAAAGGAGCTAATGACCAACAGCATCCCCAGGAAGTTGCTTAGCAACGCGGCGGGGATGGGCATCACGCGGCCGCCAGCACTGGGGCTGCCCGTGGTCCAGCCCCGGCTGTGCGCGGTGCCGCGGAGAGCTCTTGTTGCCACCTCCTCTAAATCACATAGCTTAGTTAAGCTCACCTAAAATAATTGCTTTCTGATTTTTCTTCCAGTTACTTAATATTTTTTTCCACATGTATAGGCTGTCTGTATGCTAAAAAAGCAATTATGCAGTTAATATCCATTCATCTTAGATGCTTAAATCTCTAAGTCCTGCCTGAGATGAACAGATTTGGATTTTTTTAATGAATTTAAGTCTTAGTTGTAATAAATGAGCATAAGTATTCACACGATGCAAATTCTAAAAGCAGGATAAAATCTATCCAATAACTGCAATAACTTCTGGCTTACAGAATTGAGCCTGACATTTTCTTCCCTAAATTACCAGTTATTTTTTAGCCTGGCTTCCTGAGGGAAAACAAGGCTTATCTGGGCACCGGCAGCCTCCGGGTGAATCAGTGAGTACTGAAGCCATTAGAAGCGTGGGGCTGTGTGCTCTGCCGCCCCAATTAGCCTGCAGATCAAAGCCGTTGGCTGCATCGTCCCCTCGCGCTGAGCGGGGGACACAGTGGTCGTCCTTCGCCTAGAGGGTTAAAGTCCTGAATTCCCCTAGGGACAAAGTCCTGATCAGTATTTGATTTGTTATATCCACTCTCAAAACAAGTCATTCCGCGAGTGCTGGAGGTAAGGAAAACTGCGTGTTTATGGGTCGGTGTCTGGCAGGGACGATCAAGTCTGACTGAGGACAGTGCCTTTGAGGAGGTGTGTTTTCTCTGTGGCTTCTTTGATGTCAAAAGAAGTAAATTCACACTGCAGCTTCTCCCGTTCGCAAAGCTACTTGTATTGTCTTGCTCCTTTTGCCTGCCGGCGCCTACAAAAATTGTAGGAAATTAATTAGCAGTCAGCTTTGGCTGAAGCGAGATCATGCAGAAGGAGCTGGTGACGAGGTGGTGACAAGCACACAAAGACTGTGAGTAAATAAATGTCTTTGTCTTGGGGAACCAGCCTAAAATCCGAGTGACCGGAGAAGAGCCTTTCTCAAATAGCTCCCTGTCTATTAAATGTATACTGATTTCAGTCAGGGAGGGCAACAGGGATGCCTACAATTGCATCCAAGTTCAAATTCTTTTGGCTCATTATTTTTTTTTCTTATAAGTACTTTGTGAAAATATTCCTAATTCTCATGCTCTGTGACTAGACAAGTGCACTTATGACAACATGTTAATGCAGCAAGTCAATAATATCAAACCCTTTAAAATCCTTTAAAATTCTTCAACTTTTGGGGAGTTTTTGAATTCTTAAAAAATTTCAGGGCAGTGCAGCCATCTGCAGAGCAAATATATGTTTACTGGCAGTATATTTCCTTATCTTCATCAACTTTTCTAGAATTTTAAAATAGTTTTAAAGTAAACTATTTTAAAATAGTTTTAAAGTAAACTATTTTAAAATAGTTTTGGCAGGCACAGATAAAAATGGCCACTCTAAACTCACGCTTTTGTTGATTTGATTATATTGTGTTTAAATTCATCCTAAAACTCAGCTGAAGTCTGAACAAAATTCTGTTATATTTTGGTAGAAACTTTTGCATGTGTTTTCATTTTCAAGTAAATCTTTCTTCCCGGGGTCCGATGAGGGTTAGTACGTGTGCTCTTGTAGGAGGTGCAACTGCAACATCTCTGGAAATCAGATCAAAAGAGAAACAGATAAGAGGAAAGTATTTCCAGGATCAGTCAGATTTTAATAGTGATTATAGCAGAGTATAAAATTGGCTGGCATAGTGTGCAAGGGCGAGGTATTAGACTTTAATTTTCATCTTAATTAATGGAAGTGACTTCACTGGACTCCACTGACTTTAATGGAACTAGAATTTCAGTCTTTCTGAATATGTGTTTGTGTAGTTACCCAGCACTAGAATATTCTCAGAAATTCAGCATCCGCCTGTCTTTCTGGTACTGCTGTCCCTCCTCTCTCTTTATCCAAGAGTTTTCTGGAGCTCGATCCAGCATTTCTTTCCAGTGAACAATCCTGGATTTCATTCCTTAGCTCTATAGGAAGCTCTCTGCATCCTGTCACACCGTTCACATACTGATTACACACTTGTTTTCCCCTCTGCATGGACAGGAGGCCTGTTGTCCTTTCCGTGCTGGGGTATCACGGCTGGTGAAGCCCTGAGGCCATCCAAGGCACAGGAGGGAGCGTCACTGCCGCTCCGCCTTGGCTGGCGGCTCCAGGCTTCTCTCTGCTTCCCGTCTACTGGGGCACCAGCCTCACTGGTGCATCCGGGGACTGGGATTGAGATAAGGAGCCTTTTCCAGAAATGTGCTGGAAGGGGGCTCCTGAGAGCACCTTGTTATAATTCCACTTTTACGAGTGAGAAATTTCTTTGCTTCAGAGATCTATCCCTTCCAAGGTACCATTTAGTCATGTCTGTGAAAGAGGACTGATCTCTGGGGCTCATAAAAATGTCTTGCCTCCTGACATACATCACAGTGTGTAAAAAGGCAGGAGATGTGGCACATAAAAATTCCCAGGGAGGTGAATCCAATAGAGTATTTCCCAGAGCATTCACAGTCCTCGTTCCCTAGGTAAAGTCTCTCATCAGTCGTATCTAAATTGATCCCTGAAGTACATCACCAAAACACGATTTTTGCCCATGGAATGACTGCTGATCTGTGGCATTTTCTTCATTGATTGAGGCAGGGTGATAACAAAGAATTTGCTGTTATTAAAGGGAATAAACGGGGAAATCACTACCACGACAGTTCTGCTCTCACCAAATATATTAGTCCCTTGTGTACCGATTAGCTGCTGATGGCATGCTGAGCGTGAAGCTAAATATAGAGAGGATACGAGGTGAACTCCTGGTCCCACTGAAACCAATGCTAAAACATCCACTGACTTCAGAGACATAAAACATTGAGATTTCATTTGGATCTCTGCTCAGGGATTTTGTATCATAGAGTCTAGCAGTATTGGCAATGAGAAATGCACGCTTGAAGTGAAGTTCCCAAGTGCACATTTAGGACCTGAAATAAATGGCCTAATTTTCAAAAGCATCGAGCACTTACCAACTCCTACTGATGAGACCATTCCAATGAATAGTCACTGCAGCTCATTCCTACATATGCAGGCAAGGGATTATTTAGCCCAAGTGGGCATTATTCACTTTTTTTTTCTTTTTGTGTCCATAAAAAGAAACTTTGAGTAAATAAAGTAACAAAATACCTCTACTTACCAAAAATGAAAGTTGTAGGACTCACCTTTTCTTTTCTGTTTCCTTCCCCATAGGTTCATCTATGAAGTAAAATGGCAATGGGCATCTCAGCAGCAGAATTACAAGCAGACAAGAGTCAAGGTTCTGTTCCCCACGGCATGGCCTAGATCTTCCACTAGGAACCCAGCTGGAAAACTGACTCTGGAGCATGACTTGAACATACAGATGAGAAAAGGTATTCAGTATTGTATCAACTCTTCTCTCTTTGCTCTATAAGGAAACATTCTGATAATCAAAATTCGTGTGTTTTAAGCGTCCTTCAGAAGCTAGGATGATCCGTGCTGCTGTGAGCTTGTCACAGGTGTAGACAAAAAGTCATTGGAGGGATGGGGAGACGTCCTACTTATGTATGACATAAGTAAATCAAGAAAAGAAAAGTTCAATGGAACACACTAAATCCTTTTAAAAGATGGGTTTATAATGCAATGAGCATAGATCGATAAAGAAAACTTTCAGATAAACCTCTAGTTTATACAAACAGACAAGCTCAGATCTGTTCCATCACATTGAACTCAGATTGATTTGAATCTGCTGTTCTTGGAAAACAGACTGTCATCTACAATGTGTGCACGTGTGTGTGCGTGCATGTGTGTGTAGGCTTATTTAATAATGCCTAAACCTGCCATTTAAAGTGTTGCAAAAGTGACTTAACCAAAGTCTCATTTTAAGTCTACTTAAATGAACTTTTTCCTCCTCCTGTAGACATGTTCAAATAAAATTATAGCTGCCATATAACATTCCACCTTTTGAATTAAGCTAAACCAACATAAGCTGGTTGTAAATCAATTTAACTATGTCCACGTGTGGATTTGCTTCATGTTTAATGAAACTGATTAAAAAAAACAATCCTAGTGAAACTACTGTCACTTTCTTTTGCAGGCAAAGTCTATATTGTATTGATTTGGTTGGAACCAGAGCTCTCCTGGCATATGTAGTGAATAGACAGTATAATCAGCTATGCTGTTGAATATCAACCTGAATTCTTGGTCTTGTTATGGATTTGGCTAATAAATTTTCTTGCATGATATCATGTTTCTCCCTCAGTGAGGGGGAGGCACTTGTCTTCTCAAACATGTTTTTTTGTTTTTTGTTTGTTAATGTAATCTGGTAATCTGATTAATTTAATTCAAACAGTATATCATCCTATGTTTTGTCCTGCTAGAAGTAACATGGGCTCCTCAGATCAGCTGTTATATTCTTGACGCAACAATCCAGCATTACAGTTGATTTAGTTGATTTATGGACTGACAAACCAGGAAAATCTTAAATTCAATCAGAACAAATGGCCATGAGTTGTCTAGCCAGGATGTTCCAGTTGGGTTTCCATCGTATCTAGGCAACTTCTGCTTCCATGAATTTATGGCTGCAGCTCACAGCAATCTTTAGATTGATCCTGATTAAATAACAACGTTAATTCTAGGATTTTAACCCCAATATTTGTGCTTTTAGAAGTTGTGTAAAGACTTATTAATTTCCTTGGCATTTATCTTTCTTACAGCTTTTTAAAGATATTTTCCAAAATCAATTGCATGTTTAAAAATTACATCCTGACTTCTAGATAGGAAAACAAAATTCAGTACACTAAAGGACAAAGATAAATCTCAGACCTGAATGCCTAATTCCTAATGGCTTCTTTGAAAGTCACAAATTTATATCTGTAAGATACCTACTTAAAAAAAAAATTCTGTGAGCACCTCTTGTCTTCTTTTTTTTTTTCTTCTTTTTTTTTTTTCCTCAACCATATCATTTATTGTAATAAAAGCTATTACTAAGCACTACAGACTTTACCTGTCTGGTGGCTGTAGCTATAGATGGTTTCAGCTGCAATAACCCTGCTGTTGCTGTTGCTCTCACACCAGCTGCAGAGTAGCCGTTCAAAAAATCAGTAGGAGCATGGGGACATTAAACTATATAGTGCTGTGACACTTCACATTCAGTTTATCTATCTGAAGTGATTTATAAATTTAATAGTAGTCCGTGTTGTATATGCTCACTAGTTATTGCTTTAGTGTGCTGCAGGACAGTGGTAGACTTCTTATTTCACAGTGCCAGATCTTACTGAATCTTATCTGTAGAATACAGTGTACTATTTTCTGATTTTCCCAAAATAAGTTCATGAGCTTTCCTTGTAGCATACCTGGCATTTTTGTCTGTGATATTTTTATCTTTGCTTTCCCCAGCTGTAGTTTTTGGTGACTACTCCGACTGGAACTTCAGTAATACCACAGACCTGCAAAGGAGAAGATCTGTGGCAGGTACAAGGCATGAGACAGACCCTGCACTCATGCTGGAGATACACTGAGTGCTAGAGATGTCTCCCAGCTGGTGCCGTGTCAGGGCTGTTATTCCTAGTCTAATGTGACCATTAGTCTTGGTGTAGCACTAGCACAAGCATCTGGATGCTTTGAGATCCAAGGAGGATAACTTGGAAAACTTTCCTGAATTTGCCATGAATACTCTCTGAAAACCTGCTTTGATTAAGATAACTTCAGTAAAAACATACTGAACGAGTATGACCAGAAGAATAACAAAGACATGCAGTTACTAACTCAGTGTTTCGTTATCAGAAATGGATTTTCTCCATAAAGCTTGGTGTCTTGAGATAAGACAGCAGCTGATAGCAGAAGCAGTAGATGGTTAACCTCTACCTAGACCTGTCTCCAGAAGACACTTTGCCAATGGATGGCACAAGGCTTTGCTGGACATTTAGACTCGCATAGGTTCTGGTGATAAATCCTCCTGTTCACTTATCTGCATGTATGACTTGCTCTTGACTGTTCGTTTCCTACTCATATTTGATCCAGTCCCAACTTTCCCCATCCCTCCTTGTTCCTGGTCCCAAGTCAACATTTTAGATATATCAGCCTGGTCTCTCAGCTCAAAATGTCCTCCTATCCTGCCTTCCTCTGCCATCTTCCCAGGTTTTTAGTGCCAGATTTTCGTCCTCCCTCCTGGCGGATCACAGTCACTGCCTCTGTTCCAGGCCACTGTCCTGCTCCTGCTCCACCTCTTCCTTGAGTCTTATTCCTTGGCACTCAAGCTTGTAATATCATTTAACTTGCAGACTCCACATCCATGAAATAATGGTGTATGGTCTAGAAAATCATTTTGTTTTCAGATAATTATCTTTTCAATCAGATGGTGGGCCATGAGGAATTCAGATGGTTGAGAGCTTTTGCTGATAAGATAGCTGAGGAACTGCCATTCTAAAAGACATTTCCATGGCTGGTTATCTTGCTACATGTGTGACTTTAAATATGTAGAAAGGATTTTTTTTTCAATCTCAGATTTATAATCCTTTGGGTTGGCAAAATCTCCTGTGAATTCTTTGCCTGTGCACTTTGGCCTGGCTTTATCTCTCATCCAATCCGTCAGCTCTGTTTCTGTTCCACAAACTTGTCTGTTTTTACATTGAGGGCTTTGTCTATTATCCTCGCTGTTGTGCAGGCCATCACACACTCTCAATCTTCCCCTCCTTCCCTCTTACAGCTTCCAGACTCCTCTGTGTTTCCAAAAACTTCTGTCCCCTGTGACTTTGTTTTCAAGCTCTCAGCTTCTCTTCTTGGTTTTTACTTACTCCAGAGCTGTTGTCTTTAGACTCAGGCCTCCAACTGGCACTAACCCCACTGCTTCCAGGCGTATATATATTCTCCCTGCCTTCTTTTTGCGTTTTTAAACTTTTATTGCTCTTGCTGCTGCCAGATATGACTGTCCTTGTGTAGGGCCACTGCTCTGCTGCATGTTTATGCTGCTCTTCACTGCTCATCACAGTGCCTGACGAGAGACCATTGGTTGTAAAGCAAGATCCATCTCTCTGCCTCTGGAGAGCATGTGTTCTAGCCTACTTGGGGGGACCTTTTTAACTGATTACTTTTTCGCTGCAAAACATAACACAGTGCCATATATTTTTGTACGAGTTCCCAAATCCTGCAGACTTCCTTGCAGGGACTCGGCAAGAACTACGCAATTATGCAGTTTTACAACTTGTCAAAGCTGCAGACAATACAAGACCAGACAATACAGCATAGACATAACACATTAGAGTGACTGCTAGAGTCATAAAATAAGAGGAGACGTGCAAAACAGGGGAAGGAGTGAATCGAGGGCAGCCCTCTCACTGGCTCTTACACAGTCGTATCTGGCTGCATGCTCCAAGCGGATCTGAATTTGTCTTCTTGCTCTCGAGGGTGACAAGCTTGCTTGTCTTTGGCTGCTCTTTCAAAATGGCCAAATATCCTTGTGCTATTCTGGGCTCAAGCTTATTTCTCTCTTTTGCTGTGAACTTGTTCACTCAGAACAGTCATGATCTTTGCAGCCATTAAAAAACAAAGGCATTATGGTCTGATTTAATACAATTCAGCAAATAAATATAGTGAAATATGGAGAAGTTTGGCTCCTGAAGGCCATTTTAATTCGTAGGTGCCTCTTCCTTCAGCTGCCTGACTGCTGGACAGTCCCAAGCAGCATTTGCCCATGTCCTATTTTTCTTTATTACAGCACTAGCAGGCACTAGAGAAATGACCCTTTGTCCAGCTTAAACTAGTGACTGATAAAGCTGATATTTGTTTTTTTGGATGGAACAGCCTGCAAACCATAAAAAAATCTCTCATAATTGCAAGGTACAATCTGCACTGGGACCGCTTTTAAGGGCTGTGGCCCAATTTTGTAATGAACTTGAGGCTAGCAGAGCCCTTCAGTAACAAAGTGCCAGGTAAGGAGACAGGGTGGGACATTCTGGGAGCTCTGACAGTCCAGGAGCATCTGCTCTAGTTTCTTAATTTTTATTTATTATGTTAATTATCAGCACACTAGTGAGGGCAACAATTCAGAGCGCTGTGGAGCATTAGAAAAGGGAGGAGATCCTTGCCGCTTTGCCTAAAATAATTTGGATTTCCTTAAATGTGACATGAGGGCGCTAACCTGAATCATACAGGAGACCTGTATAAGAACTATTAATTTCAGTTCAATAAGTTAGGAAGGCATATACAGGGAGGCAACAGAAGATATAGGGATATTTAGGTAGAATATTCGTTTTTGTATGTAGATTCTTTCTGCAGTAGCTCAGGGAGAAATGATGTTCCCTGTTCCCTGTTCACCTCACTGGGGGAACTCAAGGTTTAAATAAGGCTTCTCAAGCTAGTTAAAATTTCTTGGCAGCTTAATACCTTGGTCCTTAATTGCATTCATTTCCCTGTGGAGATTCCTCAGAGAGAGATTCTCCATTACATAGCTGCTGGGAGATTTCCAACTATTCACATTTTTCCCAATTAATTTCAGACTCAAATATTGATTCATTTCTGGAAGGAACCGATAATAGCGCTGAATTTCTGGTTTGGAGCATTGGATATATGTACTGAGGGGTATTATCAGCACGTACTATTAATTTATGCCCTATTGGATGACTGTTATGTCTGCAGTGTAGATGGACCCACCATGTTATGGCTTCAAAAGCAAATTGAAAAGAATAACATGATGATGCCTAAATGACTCAGAAGATCATAGAGGTGTCAGGGGCTCTTTAGCTCATGATGTGAGAAACTGATGAGGATACAGGGTCTGAAAGCTGGAACTAAACACAGACTCAGATTCAAAATTTTGCAGGTATAGGAGATAGATAAACCTCCTTTTCTCCATGAAAGCCTCTAATAGTGCATTGAGATCTCTGTATTTGATGCTATTGCATGAATAAGTTGTCAATGACTGTCACAGTTTTTAACAAATCCATCTTGATTTGGATGCAAAACAGTCCAAAAGCATCTTCAAGCTCATTGCTAGAACTTGATTCTGTCTTTATCAGCTTTTAAGAAGACTTCTAACAAACAGCACTGTTGGAACAAGATATCAGTGTGAAACTGAAACACAGCATGTCATCCCTGCTTTGGTCCTGGAGCATGGGAATATTAAGTCTCTCTCCACCGTCACTCTCCACAAACGAGTCACAAGCACCTTTTGAGAAAAGAAAGTGAAGGAAAGGGCTGTGGACCTGTGTGACAAAGTCCCTCAAAGGCACAGGCTTTTCCCACTTTGAAATCCTTCACATGCTGCTCGCTCATAGGGTGATGGAAGTTTCTGGCCTGGGCTGCCATAGCTCTTGGCAGTTTTTAAACAAACAACCCCAAATACCAGTGTGCTTCCACCCTGCCGGTCCCAGTGCTCTGGGGATTGAAAGGATTCTTCCATTTCCTCAGAAAGCTTTGGATGAGGTTATTAGTCTACCATTTCTTATTTTAGAAGACTACTGTTCTGCACAAAGAGGCTACTTAAAGTAATCAGGGCTTTCATCAGGTGGTCTTAATCAGCTGGAAAATGCCTGCTTTTTCAACTAATCCCTGGAAATATTGCATACGTTTATAGAAGAGAAATTCATCCTGATCTGAGCATAAGTATTGCTGTTTGTCAGAGATTGCTACCTATTTGGAAAGAAAACCTACAATGTCAGATAAATCAGTCTTTTATTTTTCTCTCTCTCTTAAGGTCTCCTAGGATTTTTCCATTTTCCTAGGAATTTTCAATGTAGCATATCTGGTCGTAGATGTGCTACAGGTTGAGGAGGTTTTGCCTCTTCATTTTTCATAAGCAAGTTTATTTTCCTCTATAAACTGTCTGAAGTGTGTATCTGTAGAATCCCTCATGTGTCTGTTCCTTAGGTCTGTAGCCACTCAGGGCATTACAGATGCAAGAGCGGAGAAATCATTTGCAGAGGCACAGGAGTCAGCTGGAAAATGAACAAGCCCTTGCAAATCAGAAACAAATCCTCACGAGCATAGACTCCAGATAATAGTGAAATTATGGATGGTCTCCACCTATCAGGGACATGAACTGCCAGATATTACTTAGCTGTATGTCTTCAAAAAGTTATTCCAGCACCATTGCCGTTTAGTTGGCTTACAATGAAAAAACATCTCAAAACAATCCAAGCTGTTTATTTGAGGTGGAGACTGGCATGGGACAAGCTGAGAAGATGACATGCTGGTCAAGGGTTTTACCAATACTTAGAACCTTCTCAGATATTTATTCATATTTATCTATATCCATTTATCCATATGGAAAATGGAAACTTGGTAGATTTAGTACATTTAAAATGATGTCAAAATATTCCTGTGTGTGATTGTTTCATCTTAATATATTGGCCAAATACAGTGCACAAGTGTTGGTAATGGAGGGTAGGGCTTGAACTGAGAGGTTTGACACTGTGGTGTCAAATATTGGTGACAATATTTTTTTTCCTTCACTCATTTCTATCTGTCTTTAATATAAGAAAGAAAATGATCCTGGCAAAGTCCCTTTGTGAGGAGATGGAGATAGAGCTACCATATTGTCACAAATTACAATCCTTATTACGCAACCCCTCTAAAGCAGCCAGTAACTCTTACATATTTATTTCGTACACCAGATAGTTGTATTCAGGGCCTGAGCTATTGAGGAGCTCTGGCTGGAAAATAGGAGAAGAGAAACTAAAAGACACTGGGTGAGAGTGGATGGGATGAGGGGGAAAGAAAGATGTAAAGAAAAGCTCTAGATGGATAAAAATCACTATAGTCCAATGCTCAGCAATTTGTATCACCTGTATTTCCTTTCAGCTGTCACATCAATGCATCCTTCAGGTTATTTACATCATATTGTGTCATTTTGCAAGAGCAGCCTTTTTCATGCTTTACATGAAGAAAGAAGCCACTGCGGACTCTGAGAAACCAGGCAGGGCGGCACAGAGGGGTTTTCTGCCGACACTGCTTTTAAAGAGTGGACTTAGCGCTTTCCTGCAGGGAAACCATCTCTTCGGCATACTTCAGTGCTGAGATAACATTGCACTATCTGCAAACAAATTGTCTGTATTGATCTGTCTGGTTAGATGTGTCTGCCAACATGTCATTAACTCCCTGGCATAGCTAAAGGAGGCAAAGACACCTCATATAACTGATACACAACTTAAATGCATTCTTCCTACAAGTATTTAATTCCCCCAAGAATCCTGTGGAATTAGGTATTTCTTTTGCTTTTTTCCTGGGCCATTTCACATCCAATCATTTAGTAAAAGTTGCTAGACTTATTCCAGGAGATAATAGTATATATGCTCGAAGATGAAATGGCAACCAGCCAAACCAGCCATGTTAGTCACAGCCAGTAGATAAGTTTTTGTGCATAAGTCGATTAGACAACTGTAACAACTTGAAAACACTTGGCATGAAACAAATTTAAAGATGCTACAAATATTTTAACCTTTTTTGCAGCTGCTGAAAAGGATGCACTTTCTTAACAACCTTGAACTAAAGCTGGGCTGATGATCTACCCTGCTTTGCATACTTTCCTGAAAAATCTGATCTCTTCTTCCCTACCTTTTGCCTGAATCTTGAAGAAGAGTTGTTTTAATACACTGTGTTCTGTGGAAGGGTTTCTTTTTTATCATACGCTAACTGCATTCTTTGTTTTGCTTTTAAGGGGAATTCAAAAAATGTACCAACCAATTCCTGAGGTTTAGGATTCAATGGAGTTTTAGGAGCCAGTAACCTATCAAAATGAAATGCATTTTTATTCATCGGGATAAAAGTTTATTCAAGGAGGAGGAGGGCATAGTTTCAGAGATGGTCCCTGTCTTCTCAGGGACTCTTCCAAATGTGGAATAATCTCTTCCAAATTTTCCCCATTTAGATCTGACATGAGATATCTCTGAATGGTTCTCTTCAGATGACTAAAAAGTCTCATTCTTGGGCCATCTTCTGTGCTATTAGTGTTTACAAGACCTTTAACTTCTTTAACTGAACCTTTTTCAGCTGAGCAGAAAGAAAGGAAAGGAAGGCACTGTTCTTCGTATTTTCCAGTCTTTTGCGGGCACACAACAAATAGTTCCTTACCTTTCAGAGGTTTAGAGGAAGGGGAGGATTGCCAAGGGTTCCTTCTACTGAATGGAAAGGAGTATGGTACAGAAAAGAGCACACAATTAAACGAAAAAAAGGAAAATTGTGTGACAATATGCAGTTAGGCAGTGGAATTCCTTGCCCTGGGAAGTAGCAGGTGCCAAAAGCTTGCATAGTTTCAAGAGGATATTTGACAGCTAATTATAAGAAATATAACTGAATTTTGCTAACTTCAAAGTATCATTACTTCTGTTTCAGGGCACCCCTGAGCCAGAAACTGTTAGAAAATGGAAGAATATTGTTGGAAAATGACACACTGTGTTTGCTCTAATACTTCCACTGCTCTAAGTCTTCCACTGACAGCTATTCTTGCCTTCTGCTGGACACAGGAAACCAGCAGAGCTGGACTTTTGGTGTGACCCAGTATAGGAGTTCTTATGTTCTTGAGCAAATTCCCTTCTTAACCTGAGTGGTGATCATATTTATTTTTGTCTTAGATTCTTTTCTGGGACGGTAGGTCAGAGACCAAAATGAGACATAAAAGATGAGGGAGAAGTTGTTCTGCACTTTATTTTTTCCATAGCAAAATGTCAAATACTCAAAGTGTTTGTGTTCTTTAAACTCAGCAAGTTTTCTCATTTCATCTTCCCCTTTTATACATACCTAATCTAAACTTACTTGACTACCTAGAGAGTCCTAGAGAATTCCTTTCACCTAACTTCAAGTACCTAGCTAAAGAATCTAAATTTGGATTAAGGTCACCATAGTGTCCTTCTTCAGTCAATGAAGAACAGTAGGCATCTCTAGTGGGTGATTCATATCATAGGTGGGCTGAATCTCCCTCAGGAAGCATGAATTAACTGCGTAGGAAGTCTAACATGACCTTGTTTCTAATTTAAGCACATCAGCTAAGTGTCTAACTTATCAAGGCTTCAAGATAGTTAGAAACAGAACTTATCATCCTCGTATGTACATTTTAGAGAGTTATTATATGCATGTGAAGTGAAAAGACATTGACTCTTTCAAACTTTTAATCACAGAAACCATGTTGCAACTGTCATGACATGAATATAAAATCAAAATGCAATTTCACAACTGCTGTGACATGAATATAAAATCAAAATACACAATAAACAAAATTAAGAGCAGCTGCTTGGAATCCTCCATTTCTAGATAGTTTTCATATACAGACAAAGAACATTATCAGGATATAACAGAACGAGCTTAATGAGCAGGATACTTAATAAGCAGTGTATTTAATATTGCATGAAATCATCATTTTTTAACCTAACACAGGTTCTGCTGTAGTATGTGGCTAATCATTCTGCATTTTCTGACTACAAGAAAAAAGAGACATGAGGATTTTATTTGCCATACTATTGTTATATCTGTTTCTATTGGAATTCCTTTTTAATTTAGTAATTCAGCTAATTTTGTACACAATAAAATGTTGTCATGATAACTACAGTTTGCATTTTCCTAAGAAAGAAAAAGCAGATACGTAAACGAGTTTCCCATAAGCAATTTTACAAAAATCTTTGGGCATGTGTTTCTTAAAGTGAACATTTGCCAATTTTTATTAGTAATGCATACAGAGACACACAGTTACCATAGCCTTCTTTTGATAAGCATATGAGAACTTACAATATTGCTTCAACCCCAAGCATTACTATGAATTTTACATTTTGTTTTCTCCTGCAAGAAAGTCAACAGATGAAAAGAGCAGTTTTGTGTTCTCAGTTTTTGGTAATATCCACACAAAACGCATATTTCGTAATAACATCCGTTTCATATAAGGTTTAAATGCTGCTTCTCAAGATTTTACCAATTCAGTTTTCATTGTAGGAAGGGATGATTCATAAGTATTTTTGCACTGTTTTCATACATTGTCTAAATGTATTTTTTTTCAGTGAGTCTTTTAAATCTCATTTGTCTGGTACCCTCAAGGATAGTGGTTTTGCAGATGCAAAGACTCCTCTCTGAGTATCCTTAGTTTTAGACTCGTCTGACTCTTTTATCTTGAGCTTGGTGCAGAGCACTAGTTGGCAGCTACCTTCATATAAGTGCCAGTGGTCATGCTATCGCATTTATCTGCAGGACCATGTGAGGGTCCCCTTCCATGGCAAACATTCCAATGTGCAGAAAGGAGTTTTTGTCCCAGGAATAACCTTAGTCAGGAAATGGGGCACAGTCTCAGCTCATCAGTGCACCCTGCCACAAGACCAACAGATCTCAACCTCGATGATTGTTCATTGCATAAGCTGACATACCTCAATGCTACTGTCTTGTATAGAGAGATATCTGAACTAACAGAGGGCATGTTGTGTCTGTCCTGGCAATCAATACAGTTTCTTCAGCCTGGTATTTTTCTTGGGCTCCTTACCATCACAATGGGAATTCAGGGATCAAGAAACGTTTAGCCAGTTGTCAGTATGGCCAGGATATGGACATACCATCAGGCTAGTTGTGTGATACCCTGAACAGTAACCAATAGCTCCCAAAAAGAGGACTCATCTGCAAAGATTAATCATAGACCATAAAAAAGAAGTCTGCAGAAGACCTCAAGGTGTCATTTAGTCTGTCACTCTCCCAAGAAGAAATTAACTCTGTGACCATCTTTCATAAGAAATGGGACTTCCAGTGGTGGTTTCAAGCATACAGTCTGTCTTTAAAGCTTTATCTACAGCTTTCTTTAAAAATCTCTTACCATTGCTGAGAGAGATTCAAACCCAGTGATTATTGCAGTGCCGTGAATCAAGCCACCAAAATGCCGGCTCTTCTAGTACCCTCCTTAAAACTGTTTTCCTATAAAGGCAGACCAAAGTTCATTCATATCAGACAACTGAGAGTTTTATAGTTAAGTAACTATAGAATGGTCAAAATCAGGGATTTCAGCAGAAGTTGAACAGGATATTTATAGTATAACCCCCTCAATAGCCCTGTCTTTCCACGAGCAACCAGCTGTCCTTCTTTCCTTCTCTGGCTATTCTAAAGTGACCATCTCACCCGCTTTCTTCTCCTCTTCAGAAACACAAGTGCTCTGGTGCAATTAAATAAAGAAACTTCCCATGGGAAGGTAATCAGTCTTTGCTAGAGTAATGGGATGTGAAAGCTTCTTCCTGTCCATTTGCTTAAGATGCTACTGGCTTTTAATACCCTCTTAGTAAAAAATTTACCACAGAGTATTTAAAGAAGTTGTAAACAAAGTTGATCTGTGCTGCCAGATACTAGTGATCTTTAAAGGGGCAGTTGTTGGTCTGGTTTCCAGATTAGATTCTGCCCCAAACCTCAAGTTAATTATCATTCCGGTAATATAAAGATGAATATGTAAGAAGGGAGACAGTAGATGGCACGACACTATCTGGTTTCTTCTCTGTATGACTCTGTATGTGATTTGGCTTAATTCTAATCTAATTAAAGGATACCAACAAATAAAACAAAGATTGTAAAAGTTAGTTTGCTTAAGCAAAAGCCAAGCAAGTTCTAACATAAATTTAATTATATACAATCCACGCTCTCAGCAAGAACTACAGAATTTCATCATTTTGGGGTCCTTGGATTCAGAATCAGAACAGCATTATCCAAAGAGTATTATTATTATTATTACAGATTGTTTTTTTGTTAAATAAAGTGAATAGTGAAATAAATGAACAGTAAGCTAAATCTTCTTTCCTTCATTGGGAGTCTTTTTTTTTCTCCTTTTTTTTTTCTTTCTTGTTTCATAAATATCTAGATTACATTTAGCAAATAAACATCCATAAAGACAACTATATCTGCTTTATTTGCATGTTGGTTAGAGAAAAAATAGCTATCTTTCTTATTTCCAGGCAATGTTTTTTTTGTAAATCATCTTTTTTTTTTTCCTGTGTGTCCTTACTGAAAATTTAATTGCAAATAAATATTTGAAATCTCCCACAGAACATAATATTCCTAATAGGAAAAAAAGAAAAAAAGGGAAAAGAGGAACTTTCTGTTATGATAAATGTCTTCCAAAGCTCCTTCCTTTTATGAGCATATGAATGCAAAATCTTTCATCAGCATATTAAAACTCAAATCCTCCTGTGCCTCTAAGCCTGTCATTATTTATAAAAATATTGAGGCCTTACATATGTCACGGCTGTACACTCCTGTTTTCATCTGCCATCCTAATCACTGCAGGTAGTGGAGACGCCCGCAGCGCTTCGACTCTGAGCTCTTGGAGAAAGGGCGCTGTTTGCTTTGGCCCGTGTTTGTGCTGTGCCTACCACAGTTTGATCTGGGCCTATGGCTTGGGCTCAAAGACAATATACTGATACACATAACAAAAAAGAAGAAGGAAACCACTCAGTGGAGACTCGCTGTGTTCTCACCAGTAGCCGAGTGGTTAGGATCACGCTCCTGGAGACAGAGATGATCCTTGGCCGCACTTGGAGCTCAGCAAATAATGAAATAGGAAGTGTGGCTTGTCTTTTCTTTCCAGCAAAGATTGCCTTGTAGTAGTAACACACCACAGAAGGCCTCAAGAGACGCTGGTTCAGTTTCTAATCTCCTTCACAGATTTCCTGCAAAACTTGAGAAAAATCATACGCTCTGTCTATGCCTCAGCACTAAACTCCTAAAAATCAGGTTATGTTGCTTTCTTCTATGCTGATTGTTTTACGTACTTGTATTATGAGTGCTTCTAAGGAAGGAGATTAACTATGTGCCTACAGTCTAACCCAGGGAGAATGCAGTACTGGTAGGGCTGTACCTATTGGAATAACCCAATGGGAGTCCTGTGGTGGTGGGTAATATTGATGGGAATCAGTACAAGTTATGAAAGTCAGGGATCATCCCCCAATCAAAGGACACAATTCAAGGTCAGATATACCCTCCATGCTTTACAAATAGATCTTTCCAATGAATGATCTTAGAAAATTGTGGCATATAGTCTCTAGAATGCAGTGACTGTAGACTCATATATTTCACTAATGATCTATTTACCAAAAATGCATATGTTCAATAGTCACAATTCTTCACTGATTTGGCTGATAGCTTAAAAATGGGGGGGAAAAAAAGGATGGACAAAAATGTTGCAATTCAGTGTTTTCAAACAAGATGTTACAATTTTTGCTTTTAGATTTATTTTAAAATTGCTAACATTCAATTAAAAAAAAAAAAAGGATTACAGGATGAGAGATAACACTTCAGGTTTTGGTCAGCCAAAATATTTAGTAATTCTGAATAATTTCTTTCACAATCTGTGTTATTAAGAAAAATTCTTTTGCTTTTAGCCAGTAAAAATGTTAGGTAGCAGACACTCAGCTGGTCTGACTTAAAACAGGCAATTAGCAGTGAAGTTGGCATATGTTCTTGGTTGGACTATCTGGCTGGCTAGATATTCTTGGATTTTCTTTTAAGCTAAAGTTTTAACAAATTGCCTCTGCAGATTTCCAGAGCTTTATTGCTATGAATAAAAGAGCAATTGCCAAGAATAGAATCATCTTTCTCAACTAAACAAATTGTCTCAAAATGCATAAAGAGCTGTGCTATTGTCCACACATACAAATCACCCTTTTTTTTTTCTGTATTCGTCAGATCTGAAAAGATTTCCTTAATGTTAAAGATCAACTGATATCATTTAAAATGGTGTCATGGTCCCTACAAAAAACATCATGGTAGTAACATGATTTTGTGATTTATTTTACTATTCCACTCTAGAGTGTTTCTGTTTCTGACTTGGTAATTGTATTTGACAGTGCCTAGGGTGTCAAGAAATGCTGCCATTCCATCAAAATAAAAAGCCTTGGCTAACTTTGACCAAACAACAAACTCCTTCTATTGCCAAAATTGTGGCCCCCACATTTTAATGAGTTCTCATTGATCTTAGTGGCAGAAGAAGACACTACTGAGCACAAGTCAGCAGGAATGATGGAAATGCTGTGTAAACCCTATGGTCGAGCATGGCCAGAGCATTGACTCTGCCAGAGCATCCTTGTGGTGTCTGATCACATGGGCAGCCGTAAAAGTCTGGGCTATTTCTTCAAACCTCTGCATGTCTTCCTCCGCACTCTGTCTGTGGCACCAGTGAGAACCACCAGAGATGGCCTCTTAGCAGGAATCATCCTGTTTCTGCCAAAGGCTGAGATAATCTGCACTTTACACAAATGAAAGGGAACGAAGATACCCATTCTGCCTCTGTAACTGAGAGAAAGGCTTGATTCCTTCAGACTGAAGTGTCATCAACCTAGACTGACTTCTTTCTTCTCTCTAATCGGTCTTCTACATAAGTTCACATACTCAGTGCTCACCTTGTGGCCTCAAAAGCCCTTCATGCTTTCCCCTTTCTCCTCCTTAGCTCATACTGAAGTTTGTGTCTGCCTGTCAGTGCAATGTGAATTGTGCGTAAAGCACTATGCTCTTACTACAGTCTCAGGAGGAAATGGTAACCTGGTGTTCTGGAAAAGCGTATTTTTTAAAACACTTTTTCTTCTGAAGGAAGGAATTGGGCATCTCAGCAGCTTTTTGTCCACTAGCCAGTCAGGGTGTGCTGTAAGCCTGAATTTAAAATGAACAGTGCATACACTCTTGAGGAGGAAAAAGCACTAACACCAGATATGGTTATTTTTTGAATTCACAGCTCAGTTTTCATTGGGATTCTATTTTAAGCTAACCCAGGAGCAAAACAAAAGTGAGATCAGGAGTGAGATTTTCCTGTAGATAAAGTATGTGGGGTGAGTTACTCCTAGAGGTAAACCATCATACTCACTGGACTACGAGTATGAAAGTAATGAGTATGAAAGTAATGCTTTTGTATAGCCCAAAGAGCTCTCTGTTAACTCTACCTTAGTAATTGCATCTTCTAGTATTTTAGTTGATGTAGCTCCAAAATAGCTCTATGTATGTCTACCAAAAAAAAAAAAAAGAAAAGTTAAAAATACACCTTAACATTAATAAGCAATCGGAGCTTCCTTTGGTCTAGTCTGGTAGCACTGGAAATGTAGTCGGAAGATTTGAATTGCAGGGCAAATAGGGGCATCATTTAGGGGAGACAGAGAAGGAAAAAAACAGAGAGAGAAGGAAATAATCTTGTTAATAGGACAATATATCACAGCAATCCCCAGATTAAAACATCTATCCTTATTTAGACTAAAAGTAGCACTTAAATACTGATTTCAATCTATGAATGCAGCAAGGCAGTAGGAGAATGGGGCATCCTGCTGGTAAAATAACATTTGTCAGGAAATTGAAGACACTTGGAATTTTCTTTGGCTTCATGATCCGTGCACTGCCATGACGTGTTGCTTAGATATGGCCAGTTAATTACAAGTTGCCATGCGGTATATGCTGCATTCACTGACTCTGTTGAAGGTAGCACACACGGTTCACTTCTATCTGTGGCTCTCTTCTTTCTGCATCACGGATCTTCTTCAGCATTTCTAATCTTCCTCCATTTCCAAAGCTGGAGCTCTCAATTTCTGAAAATGAGACCCTGCAAGCCCTACACCCTTCAGACATCCAAAGCAGTGTTGAATTACTCAAGGATTTTAGTGGAACGAGCCCAGTCTTTTGGACCTGAAACAGAAAGTGCTTTTTCAAAGACAGTATATGAGAGCAAGGGACCTATGGTAATTGATATTTCCTGAAGACATGGAGCTTTGCACCTTAGGGAAAAAAAAAAAGTCTGGATTCTCCATGCATTTGTCTCCTAGGCAATTATTTACAATTGTATAGATCAACCATAAAGTACTTATTTGACAGCATTTTACCAGCTTATTCAAGAAAAAAAGAATATGGAGCTTCTCGTTTTCCAAAGGAACAGAGGAACAGTACAGAGATGGAGAGAAATCAAGAGGTCTTCTAATCTCATATATCCTGGTGAATTTCATAAGCAGCTTGACAGAGAACGGTGAGACAAACTGATAGTAACAAGGATGAAGGAGGCTCACAGAGCAGAGGAAGCTCGCTAGCTGGTTCGAGACCTTTGCGCGCCCTCTGTTTCACAGTGTGCGTCTGTACGAAATTGGCCTGTGGCTTCAGATGGTGTCAGGGCCCAGACGTGCCAGGACCATCGCTGAGCCCCGTGAGCTCGCTCCTGATTTGGAGCTCAGTAATGTGGGAGAGGAGGACACAGACAGAAAAATAGGAGAGGATGTAACTTCATTATAGGACCTTCTGTTTGAATTCATTTAATCATTTGAATTGCATAGGTGTCAGACAAGGTGGTACTGAATGTCTAGTCAGTGAGCATTTTCTCTGTGCATTGAAGTTCTTGCACAATATTCAGATGGTTCTTTCAAAAGCAGTGATTAAACAGTTTCCCCAGAAAGTACATTAAATGCACCGTTCCTTCTTCCTCACTTAGAGACATGAGAGCCAGTTAAAAGCTGCCTGCTAGAGGACAGCTAGAATAAGCGTTCATAGTAACTGAAAGCAATGGTAGGGTAGAGATGCATACATACATAAAATTCCAAAGGAAATGACTATTTTTAATAAATATGTTTTGCAGTATTTGCAATTCAAATGTTGTGTGGACGCGTGAGTGCTAGAAAGACCGAAAATGGAAATGACTGGAAAGTAACTATTTTTATTGCAAGCAGAAAGAAATGTAGAAGGTAATCAAACAGCATATACAATGAAGAGTAAATTAGATTTCTGAAACTCTCCCTGTTTTTAGTTGCTCCCTGGTGGCACTTGCAGCACAAGCAAGGCAACTTGTTTATTTTATGAATAGCAGCCCAGATCCTGTCATCCTCCTCGCTCCCTTCCTGCTACCCTGATGTCATAGGTGATGGCAAGCTGCTTTAGCAGCCGTCTTCGCAGGTGGCTTGCGAAGGGCCATCAGCTCCCCTCAGCTGCATGCAGTGTAGAGGGTGAGCTAGAGCAAAAGGGACTCTGTGCTGGGCAAGCAGCAAAGTCAGGCACAGCTCCTTGCACACCGGAGACAACCATCTCTGCACTGCTTCGAGCTGCCGTGGGGATTTGAAGTATAACATACATGGAGAAAGCAGAGATCCAGCCCCCCTGACATGTTAAGACATAATTCCATTCCATTACAACTTCTAAAATACTCCCACTTTTTAATAACACCTGACTACATATAAGAGAGATTATAAATATTGTGAGAAAGCCGAACATCATGCCTCAATAGCGATATATGCAAATTGATGGCCCTGAACTGCATGCCTGGGAGCCAGTTTACCTAATGGCTAGCATTTCACACTGTTTTTCAGCATTTCACACTGTTTTTCAGCATTTTGCACTGTTTTTCAGCATTTTTGCTTTTTCAAATGATTTTTGACTCTAATATCAAGGAAAGTAGGCAGTGACTCATGTAATCTGATATCCCCTGCTGCCTCTCTCCTCATTTCCCTGGGTGATCCTGAACAAGTTACTTCATTAATTTTAATTGGATGCTGTCATGAGAAAAGGCTGGTAGGGTTGGGCTGCAAGTCTGCAGTCACTCGGCCCTTGTTCAGGCAAATTCCTGTTAATTCTAAGGGGAAATTTCTGTGTGTCAGGGCTGCAAGACTTGTCTCAACTGCATGTGCTTAAAAGGCTGCAATAGTTGGAGATTGTTTCTGATCCTGTGACAATTTATTAGAATCTGCTGTTATTGCTTATCTTCTTCTCTGCCACTTGGCCGTATTCAAAAAAGGCCATTTCTCAGCCCTCACTGGCTGATTCCAATCGTGGCAGGCACTGCCCGGTGAATATGCTTTTCTTTTAGCAGCTTTTCCTAATCCATTCAGACTCTGGGCAAGTCTTGGCAATGCAGGAAAAAGCACAAAATAATGTGCATTTTTTTTCTTGTTGTTGTGCAGCAAAAATGAACAGATAGTTGCTACTTCCCAGAAAACCTTACATTCTTGTTCCTGTCTCTAACTGGGCCGTTAGCAGCCCAAAAGAGACTCAGGAGAAGACCAGGCTGGCTTCCATCATGGGAGAAATCAAGCCAAATGTGATTCTTCATGAGAGGAGACTAGAATCAGTATAAATAGTGCTTACAAGATCCTTAAGAATATTGCAAACAAATAGAATGTGGAAATCTTATTGGATTAGAATGTGAGAGTAGCTGATTTCCATAGCTTTGTAGGGAGAATATTGCTATTATAATTAAAGCAGTAACAGCCACTGATTAAACAAAATCCTTTTAAATGCACAGAAGAGTACTATAAAAATACGTGAGGAATTAGGAAAAGAAATGGAACTGTATAAGATAAAGATTAAAAATAAAAAACAGCATTATGTTCTACTCACATTCTCTGCAGTTGCTCTCACTTCCGGTTCTGGTCTTTACTAGACTGGAACAAGCACTTGACGTGTGGGAGGTATGAGGGGGATGTATTTGTGAACGTTTGCCTTGAAAACTGAGAAATAGCTCTGAAAATATTTGTGACTTCTTTTTATTTGCTTATTTGTACTTCTTTCTTTGCAAATACTTTTGCCTCAAGAGAGTGTCAGGAATTTCAATGTGTAAAACCGGTCGTGTTGGTAGCGTTCCCTGGCCATCTTGAAGAGGCTTTAGCAAGAAAGCCAATGCAAGAGGGTTCGGGAACCCTGAGGTGTGAACACCACCGTACCTCTGGGTATCAGCCAAGCATGGTCACTGCCACTCTGTTTAGCATTTAACAAATCCAGCTCTCTAAATCTGCACACATGTTGTACAGGAGCCCTTAGACCCTCTTATTAAACTGCTTTGTGTCGCTGCCCTTGCACTTCCCTGAGCACTTTCCCCTGGGTCACCTCCTTGTCTCATTCTTTGATTCTCCCTGTATTTCTACATTTCCTTGCTTTTTGCCTGCAGCCACTTGTTATCTGTTTCTCTTTGGAGGCTCTGCCACCGGTTGCCTTTCCAATCTCTTTTGTCCACTAGCTGCAAGCCTGATTTACTTCCCATCTCCCCCATTCCCCCCATTCCCTGATCTCCTCCATCTGTCTCTTCCCCACCACATGCTGCCCCCATGTCCACGTTGCGCTCCCTGTGCAGTGGCACAAGGCAATGGATTTTGCTCAGTGAGCTGGGCAACCTGAGCAAAACTGCCCAAGGTCTGACATGTTTTCTGGCAAAATACAGTTTCTTTGGTGAGAAAGAAAAAAGAAACATTTTAGCTAATATAACTCAAAGCAGCATGCGAAACAGTCCTCTGTTTTGAGGATAAATAAGGAAAAATGAGCTTAGTGCTATGACATCTAATGGCTCATAATTACTACTTATAGGCATTGATATTATCTAATATATCTCATTCTGCAAAAATCCTATCAGTCAGTGCCCACAGAACAAGTGGATTCACAACCACCGTTGAGCAAAGGACAGTAAAAGTGCAGCATCTATTAGGTCTCTGCTGGACAGAGAGGGACCTTAGTCTTTAGAAGATTTGTTTGCAGAGGAAGACACGCAGAGCAGCGCTTATCTTGCTAAGGCAGAGTTGGCTGAGCTTCAACCTAAGCTTCCAGAAAGAGCAAGAATTTGAAACAGATTCAGACAGGTCACCTCTACTTTCTTTCTTACTGGGTTTTACTCTCAGCACATCAGTGAAAATGGTTTCTGCTATTTTCTGTCAGTGAAGTGTAGTGTCTTAATGTAAACCTCCCACAAAAAAAAAAAAATATATAAGGTAACTGAATTGTTTCTTTTCACTGACAAAAAGATATTGAGCAAAAATAAGCAAGAAAGGACTCAGCAGCGAGCGAGCAAATTTGTATTGAAGTTGCACTTCAAAGTGAAAATAACATTTTCTAGTACATCTGTGAGCCAGAACCTCAAGGATTTGTAGATGCTTCACTCCGATGCCTATGCAATTACAAGGATATGAGCCCGAATGGCTGAGAATGGCACCTAAAAGGCTGTCCTTCAGATTGCCTGTGGTAGGCTCGTTTGTTCATTTCTGCGGAGGTTTTGGTCGCTGCAAATACAGAGGAGAGCATAAATACAGTGCCTAACAGAAAAATGAAAGCATTGTGGGAGCTCCTGAGAATTTCTAGGAAATACCTGGACTCCAGTGAAAGTGTTTGGGCCATTTGCTCTTCACACATATTTCTGTGAATGGCTACAGTAAGTTAACAGTAGAAGGGATGATTCAGCAGTACCTGAGCGAGATCAGTTCCTTCACAACTAAGGTAATCACCCCAGTTTCCTTTTTGGGCAGGAGAAGAGTTTTACCATTTCTACGTCCTTTTCCATTTCATTATTAAGAAGTCCTAACCAGGAGGATTGTTCTGGATTTAATCACCTATTAGTGCACAGGGGATTTGCATTATGAGTCACTCCCTTTAATGGTAAAGACAGATATTCGTTGTATGCTAATTTGAGTCCAAAGATGGCAATCTAAAACCTCTGAACATGGAATATTATGCCAGAGAAACCTATTTACATGATGGTTTTATTATTTATTTTCTCTGTGCATCTGCTCTGCCCTGATAGATGCCAGGAAGATTGAACATATCATAAGGGAAAACATAAACCGTTCTGCAAAATGTGCTGCAGTCTTTGGGTTTAGCTTATATTAAAACCCCTTGGCCCATCTTTTTGCAGTTTATTACCATATAATGGAAAACCCCTTAGCTGGCCTAGCTCAGTGCTGTACTGCATGTTTCTCATTCAAATACATATTCTTCCCCCTGAATATCAACTTCAAGGAATATTTCCAGTGAAATACTAAGAAATAAAAAATGTAAATCTTTGTTATAGCAGAAAGAGTAAGGAGATTGAATAGCTTGGCCTTTTCTGTTGAGCAGTAGGTACTGACACTTTCGACGATTTAGGTTCTCTCTGTAATAACAGGGATTAATGTGATGTGCCTACAAAGAGATTATGTGAATGAATTACACAGGAGATTAGGGGAAAATCTCATTTTGCACACCCATCAAAATAAAACCTCTCCCAACTCAAAGGAAAACAGGCCCCTTTTTCTCTCTCACTGGGCAAGATCCTTAAGTGCAGTAACAGAGCAGGACTGAAAGAAACAGGCAAACCCAAAGCTAACCTATAGATCCCCCAAAAAATTCTAAATAATATCTCCTGCAGGAGTCACTTATACCAGTTAGGAAATAAGGACATACTGTTAGCCCCATCTGTCTGTAGTCCCTCTCACTTGTATCATGCATGTCTAACACCCTCCAAAGCCCATGAAGTGAGCAGGCAGGCAGGCAGGGAGGAGAGGAGAGGAGCTCCTGCTACATCATAGCAAGCAAAATACAACAATGCAAATTCCTTCCCATTCAGAGCTCCTTAAAATACTTTACAAACAATATGTCCCCCAGCACATCTGGGAGACCAGATATTTTTGTGTTTATGTTATGGATAGCTAAGTTAAAATGTAGCTTGCTTGCCAAGGGTACCCAGAGGAGCAGACACAAGGCCTGGAAAAGAACAATTCCTGAGCTTGTGCGGTAACCACAAGAAAACCCACCCTTCTTGCTGTCCTCCTTGCTTTGGTTTAGTATTTCCTAGTAAAACAGAGTCACCGTGCATTTATGCAGCTCTTTCTTTGTCAAGGAGCGCAGACTCCTTTAAAAATTTTAAAAGATATAGTTCAGCAATAACAATTCCAATGCCTAAGTGCAGCCATATTTGGAATGAAATGTAGCCACTGTTTAGCAGTTGGACTCGGTATAATTTCTGACAGGAAGTGAACAGTGACAAAACTAAGCTACTGGAAAAACCATTAGTTGATGCACGTTGTCCAGCCATTTAAACTTTAGTACATTACGTGGGATATATCACTTGTCCTAGCCTTCTTTTCTATTCACACTTCCCCCAGTTTCTCTTTTTATATAACTCTTATTTACATTGTAATTGCTTTACATTCCACCCCTCCCATCTTTTATCCTCTTTCTCTTATTAAGGAGAACATCATAGTTCAAATACTGTTATCTTCCTGGATCTCTTTTTTTTATTTCTTTTTTTTCTTTATTTCTTTTTATTTCTTTTTTTATTTCTTTTTTTTTTTTTTCCAGAACTGGATAGTTTGGCTGACCCCTTTGGCTGTAAAGACCTACTTAGATTTTGTAGAGCCGACCCATTTTTCTTTCTTCCAAGTTCCTCCCTCTGCTCTCCACTAACACAGGCAAAGTTACAAAGTGCCATCCAGTTCTGACTCCTTGGGAGCACCTGGAAGCTCATGGCCCTAGACAGAAGGGTAGGTTATCTCTGAGAAAATTATGGCCTTACAAAAAACTCTAAAGACACCTTTGCTCCTAACATCAGACAGGAATGATGCTCCAGCTCTCTAGAACAGATCTATTCTCTTTCCTGCATCAGTGGAAATCACCATTTCCTACTAAGCAATGAGTAGAAAAGGGAAAGAGCAAAAAGTATCTAAAAGACCAAGAAGTTAAAACTGGGCTGGGGATAACCTGACATAGCTCCTGAGTATCAACCCACTGTGTAATCTCCATGACAAGTATTAACAGGTTTTAAATGTCAAGGAGTGTTGCGGCCTAAGCCACCATCAACACAAAGATGTAGCCAGTCTTTTTATTTTTATTTGCTTACACAAAAAACAGTTGCCCTCCTGCATCTTCTCCCTTCTGAGCAGCATCTGGTGGGGGTGAGTGGGAAGAGAGGTGCTGCAGCCCCATGTGCTTAGCAATTGCAGGAGCAGAGAGCCGCCTGGATTCCCAGGAGGCAGCTCTGGAGATGGAAGAGTGAATGTCCTTCCCTCCCTTACAAGCAGCTTAATGCCAGCCCCACGTGTTCACGTGCATTCTGACAGCACCAGCCCTTGAAATGAGCTGGGAACGTCACAGGAACACGGGCATGTATAATGTCCATGGGTGGGGATATGGAAGTATATGTGTTTGTGTGCATGTGCATATGTACACAGAGGTAAGACACACAGCTATCTGTGCTTGCATTACTGTCATTACTTTCTTTTTCTTTTAACCTATGTTATTTTCACCTAAATGTTAGCATTTTCTTTTTCTCTTTTTTTTTTTCTTTTTTTTTGAGGGGGGAAGGTGGGTGGGAGGGATGGTAGAGGAGGGACCAAGCTAACTACAACACGAACAAAGCATTTCTGTGTAACTATTCCTTTCCAAAGCCATGGCTCCAGTAAAGTCCACAGTGACATGTGCCAGAGTTGTTGGTTCTTACCCACTTGTTAAATATCATGGTTTCTTCTTGCAAATGATATATATGCATGTAATGTATGCATATGCCTGTAGATACAAAGCCTGGTCAGCAAGTGTGTGACCTGTCCCTTACTCATTTCCTTGGGATTTGATTTTGAAAACCTTATTTGGCAACCTTTCAGGACCATGCGGTAGCCAGAGTTATGTCCAAACCACCTGAGTTTGGACTTTGCTCTTCGTAGTCAGCGTTTTGATTCTTAATTCACTGCAGATGTCAGGGCCGCTAGTCTGGTAGGATCTAATGTCTGGGTTGTACCTGGTTCTCATGCAAGTCTGTCACTAAAAACGTCTATGGAAATTCTCCCTAGATAGTATGTAAAGATGAGTTTTTAAAAATACCTTAAATAATACCTGAAAATTCTCCCTTTTCCCAATTCCATGTGGAAAGAGTGTGCGTTTTGTAATAGTCCAATGAAAAGTACTTAAAATACTAGCAAAGGTTAATCAGGTATTCCAGAAAAGAACTGATGCTGGCATGTGCTGTTCTCCTGCATTAGTAACGCATTATTAGGATTTTATAAAATGGTGTAGGAAAAAAAAAACAACTGTTAGCAGTTATATAGTGGGTGAAAAAGCTCAGAATTCCCAAGATTGAACAGTACAGAGTTGTTGGCTTTGGCAAGCTATAATCTATAGTGATGAAAATCTAAGAGTTTTGGGGTCAATCCCACAAATGCTTACGCATGTGCCTATCTTTATGTATAATTCAGGCATGCAAATTGTTACAAGTTTTGGCCACTGACACATCTGCTTTAGCACAGAGTTCTCTACGGTAAAGTGTAAGGGCTGATCCTGCCTATACTGAGGTCAGCATATGGCCGTTTAAGCTGGCAGAACTGGCTCGTAAGCGGCTAAAATAGTGATTTAGCCACTCAGATGCTGAGAACTTTAAATGAGTGCTTTGCTGTAAATTTAAGGGGGAAAAAAAAGTCATGAAAAAAGGCATGAGTAGTTATCTCTATGCTATACTTTTATTTGCTGTTGTATCAGCCCAAGGTCCAAATGAGATACATACTGAAGGCTTCTTTATATCACAAACAACCAAGCAATCCCCTGCCTGGATTCTAAATATGTTTTGTGGTTTTTTATAGAATTTAAAATTTGGAAACCTTAAAGTAGCATAGGTTAAGCAGGGAGCACTGTCATCAGATTCAGGAGACCTGATCTTAATATCAGTTCAACCACCAATTTAGGTGGAGTGATTAATAAATCACTGACTTCTCTTGTCTTCTCTTCAGTGTTACTGTCCATATCAAGGTGACAGAAGTAGCAATTTAAAACATCATTTACTACTCAGGGAGTTTAATCTGATGCTAGAGGAAGAAGACCTACACTTTTTAAAAAATAGAATGTCTGTTCTAAGTATGTAAAATACCAGGTCGGTTTAATTTAATGTTTAGTGCAAAAGAGCCATACAACAGCCAGCAGAGAAGGATGAGGCTGTTGGGGTATGATCATTTGGTCGCTGCATCTGGCATGAGCATGGGATAGCAGAACCACTGCTCAGGATTTAATTCTCATTTCCTGTCCTAATTCGTATGTCCGATTACTTTTTGTAGCATTTCAGCCTTTATAACAGAATAATAGAATGGTTAAGGCTGGGAGGGACCAACCCCTCTGCTCAGGCAGGGACACCTAGAGCACATGGCACAGGGTGGCATCCAGGCAGGTTTGGAAGATCTCCAGATGTTTAAGATCTAACCAAAAAGCCCCTCAAAGGCCCAGACCAGTAAAAGTCTAGCATCCCTTTCCCTCCTCCAAAAAGACAGGAACAAAAATGCACAGGTTCCCTGCTGCTCTTTCCTCTCTCACTTGCATGCACTCGGAAATGTCCATTGCCTGGGTAATTACAGATTCATCTGCCTTATTTAAAGCAGACTCTGGCCATAGCTTTTCCTTTGGTCACCTGCAATAATGAGATGGATGAGAAACACTCTAGTTAAAGTAATAAGCGCTCTAATTAGAATAACAACAGCAGCCCAGAGAAACAGAGTGGTGGAAGATGGAGTGCCTCACAAGAATCATTTGAAATTTTCATGTCTAGTTGAGGGGAGCTTCTTGACACTACCTCCTTATAAAACGAAAGTTGGAAAAATCTGAGTGTCTCATTGCTCTTCTCCTTTCACCCTTTTAGTTTAGCTGAGGATTCAGCAGTAGCATGGAATTGTAAGGAAAACAAAGCAGATGAACTGGTGGTCCTGTACTTTGTAATTATTTTATGAAAAAATAACAGCAGCCCACCTAGTCCTAAGGAGTTTTACGAGGTGCCTGTAAAAGAATTAGTCCCAGTGGGACAGTATAGCCTAGTTTTATATGACTGTGTAATGAGAGATCCTGCAATAAGGAATTGGCACAAGCTGAGAGGGGACCTTGATTTCTGTCTGAAACCATCCAGCATTTACAGCTTTTAAACAACTGACTGAATTTGCTAGTGTGAAGAAAGTTAGAGTTTATATTCTTGCCTGACTTGGGAAATACATCTGCAATCACTCCTTTCCATATGCAATGACTGTGCAAAAAGTATTTTTCACCTGCTTGAATATCCTGTAGCCAAAGCACGTACTTTCGCACAAGACCATCAATTGAAACATGTCAGAGAGAGAGACTGGGGTTAGGAAATCATGAGAAATCAAACTTCACTTCCTCCACATCATAATTATAGGGAAACAGTTTAGAACATGTAGATTATGTTATCAAGCAGCCTAATTTAAACATAACTCTATCCCCAGAAGTAAATAATGTACATGTGGTGGGCATGAGTCATCACGCTCGCAACTGTGTCTGCGGAGCTCCCTGCTATGCACGATTTATGCATTAAAATGTAAATGAAGAATAGTTTTTATTACAAATGGAGTTTACATGACAAAGATCATTTACAGACATTGGTTTAAGGCATCGCTTTTCTGAGAGGTCACAGCAGCTGCTTAAGACTGTGGAGCTGTGGGGTAAGGAAAGGAGGCAGGTAGGAGGAAGCCTTAAGCATTTTTGAAAAAGTGAATCCATAAATTACTGTACATTTTCCTTATCAGCATCTTCGAAGGGTTGCTTTAGGCTGTCTCTTAGAGAGGTAGCTTCTGCCACTGTGAGCGGCAAAAACGTACTGCATGTGTGGATGTGTTTTAAAATCACCTCTTGGTTTGGAGCCGCAAGAGTTCGTATTGCTGTGTGTGTGAGTCTGCCGAGTCCCCGCTTAAAAAAATCAGGCTTTGAGCACTGTGAGATGCCCATTCACTCCAGCAGCTCAGCTCCCGCTGAACCAGGTAAGGACAGTACTGTCAGACTCTTCCTCAGCCGCTGCCTAGCCTCAGCTATTTTAATTTGTAGCGAAACGTAGGAATCAAACTATTCTACTGTTACTAAGCAGAGGCTCCGGCTGCCAGCAGTGGTACCAGGCTATTACTTGCGTCACTCTGCTCCTAGGAGATGCTATTCCGGCGCCTTCACATATCCTCGTAGCAAACTCTATTTGCACTTGCCACAGCGCGGTGCGTAGCGGCTCTAATCGATGCTCCGTGGTACCCCATACAAACACACACGTCCTCTGCCATAGTAACCGCGGCTTCGCCAGCAACGTGCCCCGCTCCTGCCGCGCTGTACGCGGAGCAGAGAGGCCAGGGCAGCCACCTGGGCGGCCTCACGGAGCTGCTGGGGGGCCAGTCCCGGCCCTCCGGACCCTGCCTCTGGCGGCATGTGCCTGGGCTCAGCCCAAACACCTGGCAGCTCTTTCTAAAGTTTTTTTTTTTTTTTTTTTTTTTTTTTTTTAATGGATCTGAAGGAAACGGAGATTCACTGAAGCCAACTCGAGTTAAAACTGAAGCTATCCAAGTCCCCAGACAACCCACCGACCGACCACAGCAAAAACGCATGAGAAAAAACCTGCTGCGGTCAGCAGGGACGCTGGATTAAAAAACGTAACGCCCAGGGTTTATCCCAGCGATTAAACGGTCCCCGGGGCGGGGGGATGGGGGGAGGCATTGCTTCTTAACAGGTAGCTAAATGCTCTCGGAGTAATTTCAAACCGCCGAATCACTATTCATAATATAATGCTCTTAAAACGGGAAGTACTCTTAATCCCTGGAGCGCTCGTAACGAGCGGGACGGGGGGAGGCAGCGCGACCGTCACCCCCGCGCGGCGGCCGTTACTCCGCAGGGTGACCGTTACCCGCGCGCGGCGGCCGTTACTCCGCGGGGTGACCGTTACCCGCGCGCGGCGACCGTTACTCCGCGGGGTGACCATTACCCGCGCGCGGCGGCCGCTGCCCCCGCGGAACGGCCGTTGCCCCCGTCAGTGCCCTCGGGCGCAGCGCGGAGGGCGCAGCCCGGCGCGGC
>VWPW01023209.1:373606-475620 GCA_013389825.1 Crypturellus undulatus
GCAACTTTGCGCGCGGGACGGCGGAGCGGGAACCCGCGCTGCGCCGGCTCCGCCGGGGACGCGTGCGGGCGCAGGGAGGCACCTGGAGAGGCGGCCCCAGGTAGAGGGGGAGCGTCTGGTTGGAGCAGGGGCTGCCGAGGGGTGGGCGCAGCGCGAGGCGGAGGGTGGGGAGGCGGGGGGAGGCGGTGGCGGCGGGCGGGCTGCGGAGCGGGGAGATGGGGAGGGAGGTGGCGACTCGCGAGCACCGGCGCTGAGCGCTGCCCGCAGCTCTCCCGGAGCGGCGGTCGGGGAAGGCGGCGGCGCCCCGAGAGACGCGCAGCCCAAGGTGAGGCTCGGCGGGCGGTGGCGGCGGAGAGGAGAGCAGAGGAGCCCCGCGGGCGCCGCGTCCCGCTCCGCGGCGGCGGGGCCGGCAGCTGCGGGGCTCCCCGCGGGAAACTTTGCGCGGGGATCCGCTCGCTGCGGGAGGGCGGCTCTGCTCGCTCGCTCGCTTGGAGCCCGCTGGCGCGGGGCTCCCTGTACGCGCGCCTGCGCTCGGAATCAATATTTATTTACAGGGCTCAGGTATTAATCACTCGTGTGTCGGGAAGCTCATTAGTGGCGACTTGTTTCCATGACGACAGGACCCCTCTGAGTCTTCAGGGTTATCTGTTTGCCCGGTTTCCTTTCCCTTCGCCTGGCCGTGAAGGGAAATGTATCTGCGCTGGTGGTTGGTTTGCTGGTTCTTCTTGTGGCGAAACATAACCTGAGTGATCCCATGGACCATATCCGGTGTTCCCCTATCACCTAGCTATTTTGCCTGCGGTAATTAATGATGCACGGATGGGACTAAGCAGAAATATGAGAGAGAGTTGTGCAAGATTTCTTAATTCTTGCTTTCTAGGATTATTTCTTTTAGCCATAAAGCTCAGAGTAAAATATGATTCGGGCTGTTACTTGTTCAGTGTACTCCTTAAGCTTGCTTGTATTGAACAGCACAATGTTTGTCATCTCTTGTTCTGTGTCACTTAGGAGCATAGGAAACTCTACCTTTTATGAGCTTTTACATGCCACTTTCTGCAGCTTCACTGCTACAGCACAGAGCTGGAAATGATGAGTGACTTATTGGGTAACTTTGTCACCTTCCTGTGGTGTGAGATCTTAACTTAACTTAACTTTGGTCTTTGCTTAATGTAACACAGTTGTGTTTGCTCTTCGTATTATGTTAGCAGGTATCACCCATCTGAAATCAATGTTCTAATCCCCTTCATACTAACCATCATTGCTTTCCTGAGGCAACTCCAACAAGTTCAGGCAAAAATAAGACAGTAATAACTTTAAATTTATAGGAGCATCTTTAATACTAGAATGAGAAATAGCATGCATCCATCAAGAAGGTACAATAGCAGAGGAAAAAAAAAAAAGAGGGCTGTAAAACTGAATGATGGTCTTGCAATGCCTTAGCACTGCAACTGGAGAGGGACCTGAACACTTTTCTCTGGGAGTAAGAGAGAGTAAGCAAATGTTCATACACTTTAACATACACTTGGATTCTTAACTACACATCTGAAGCTATATATTCTACCATTTTTCATAACTTTTTCAGGAAACATTTTGGTAATCGGTGTTCCATAGAGAAACACAGAAAGGGAATGTTTAATAAATGTTTTAGAATGTACAGTTCTAAACAACCAAAATACAGCTTATGTTCAGTTATAATGGTTAGGTGACAATACCAGTAAGCCTTAATAGCAGGGGAACTTAAGAACTGTGTGTGTATTTTTTGTTTTTGTTGTTGAAATGCTCTCTTTATATGAATAAGCTACTTCTATACCAAAATAAGAACCTTTCATACCCTGAGGAAATTTCCCCCCAGCTCAATTCAGTGCAGTGTTAAAGCGTGTGCCTTGTTCCAAACACATTAGTGTTAATATCAGTAGGCAACTCGTGCTTCAAGCATTTCCTTAAATATTCTGAAGTATCAAGGCCTGTGACCTTGATTTTTTTATACTCTTTTGCTTTCAGCAGCCTAGCAGTAAGACACCTGCCTCTATTATTTCTTGAGAATTGATGACTGTCTGACCATTACCAGCCCTAGTGAAGTATGACAACCCTATAAAAGGGAAAGAAAAGAAATGATATCTTAGTCAGCATCTCATCTCCTTTGGATGTCATTGAATTATATTTCCATACTGAGCCATTAAATTTTTACTACTCTATTGCTGTGTAGTCAATACAGGTAGAGAGAAAATGAGCATAATTTTATTCTGCTCTATACATCCTCAATGAAGTTGTTTTGATTGTTGTTTTGTTTTGATTGTTGTTTTGCTTTTGTTTTCCTAGCAATAGTAAGAACAGATATTCAGTTTTCAGACTCCAGTTCAAGGGGCATGAAAGAATAGTGGGTGGGTTTTCTGAAACCAAGGCAGCAAGAAAGATAAAGGCTGTACTAATTTAGGCAATTTTTCCTCTGAACATTAGGGATAAGATTATAGGAGGACATCTGAGTGTATGAGCTGCCATTGATAAAGGTGTTTTGTTTCAGGGAGGAAAAACATAGATATGAATGTTAAATCGACAGGATGATACAGATTTATGTAATTATTTTACTCAGTGTTATGCCAAAGCTCCTTGGCTATAATGTATACCTTCATAAACAAAAATGCTTCTAATGCTTCTATACAAGCTATCTACTATTTAAACTTCACTGGTATGTGGAAATAACCATTGTTTGTTTTTCCTGGTGTTGGAAGCCCCTGAAATGATTTGATGAATAAGGTGCTGGATTAGTATTTAGGAGAGGTGGCTGAGCACCTTGGTAATTATCTGGTTTGGACAAGTCACCTTACTCCTCTTTTACATCTCCTCCCTATTTTATTCTCCATCTGTCTTATTTATTTGGAGAGTGGGATCTTGAGTGTAGAGTCTTGTTTTGTGCTCATGTTGTATCCAGAGAAATCTTCTTTTGAAGAGGTTTGAAGATGTTACTGTAGGCAAGAATAAGGCATGATAATCAACTTTTTCTTTTCCCCTGCGGTCTTCACATGATTGCTAGTCACCGTCTGGGAGCATTAAGATTTTTACAAATCCATGTGGTTCTTTCCGTGTGTTTTTAAGTGGGGTAAAGAGAGGTGACTTTTCAAACCCCATTTTTTGAGCTTATAAAGCACCCAGCTTCATGTGACTGGGGCAAATAATGACATTAGGATGATATGAGAGCTGTTTCAGTCTATTCCAGTTGGGGACTTAATTGTGCTCTTCATAAACTATGCTAAAAATGTTTACACTTTCAAATCTGAGGTATTTGGTGGTAAATCCAGCTATGTTCTTTTGTTTGGTCTTTCCTAAGCAACCATATTGGAGAATACAGATGCTTTCTGATAAACTAAAGCTTTTAGACTAAGGCAGGGGTGTTTTCCACGAAAAGTTTACAGCTGAAAACTGATTTTTAAAGTGATCTCTCTTCCGCTATAAGTTTTATTTGTCTTTTGTCAGAATTTAGCTGCTAAAGTAAAGCACATAATGTATTTTATCGTGTTGATAGAAGGCAAAGTCAGGTTCTTACGCTTTGGGCATTTTTTTGCATAAAAAGACAAAATCATTTACATTTAAACATCTAGAAAAGTTCCTTTCCTTCCTTTTGTTAGTTTGTAATATTTTTAAGTAACTCTATACAATGATTTGAAAATGACTTAGCCTTTTAGGAGCCAAATTTGAAACAACACTAATTTGTTTTTTGTTCTATTTAATAATGTGCTCTCTGGAAGAAAAGTCTTAAAATATCTAAAGTTACACACTTGCCTGTTGACGTGCATAAGTTCAGTAGTCACCACAAAAGTTTTGGACGTGGGTCTCGACTTAAAAATAGATGAAAAGAGAAATCAATGTGACTTTTACTCTCAAATCTTATTGTTCAAACCAATAATAAACAAAATTCAAGAGTTTTATGAGACTTAGCCAATCAATAGCACTGCAATATAATCTATAGGGAATCTGAAGAGCAAATTTTTTTTTTCTTAAAGTTGCACTGAATACATGGTATTATACAGCCTTTGTATGAAGGTGTAGAATTCATGCAAGTTTTTATGGACTTCAAAACTCAAGCAAAAATAACAGTACTTAATGAAAACAGGTATCATAATACTTCCAGAACTGAGTAGCAATAGTTAGTGATGTTACTAGAGTCACTGGAAACCTTGTAAGAGTGGAAGTCAAATAACAAATGTGGGTGAAATGTGAGCACACAGGTCTGCCTTGTTGCTTCAGAAACACGAGATCCAAAAAAAAGCCATTTGCTGGTTGCTGCAGGTATTACAGCACAAAGGCGTTGCTGTTGCCTACCTAACCTCAGTTGTAGAGAGTTTATCTGCTGGGGACTGGCAATATGTCTGCGATGTAATTCTCATTCTAGGAAGCTCAGTGTTGACCAGAGACAAACACAATAATATGTGCAGACAGTTTAACTTTACCATGTTGTATCTTTGCTCCAATGTCTAGATATTATCCTGTAGACCTCAGAAGGCCTTGCTTCCCAGAGAATCCTTTAAAACTTAAGAAGAGCAAAGTGCAACCTTTGGAGCAGTTTTGTATTGAAAGAGCGGAGGAAATAATTATGTGCTTGCTACCAGTTCCTACAGAGAAGGTAAACTTCTGCTTTGAGCTGTAGCCCAGGTGCATGCATACTGCTCACCCTGAGGAATCTTAACAGTCACAACATAAACAAAGAGAAGGAACAAAACCCCCAAAGTCAATACAGAACTAGCAAAACAGGTAGTTTTGTTCTAGTACCTTTTACTAATATGTAATGCCTACAAAGAGGAGCCTTTGGGAAGCTGCATGAATTCAGGTGGCATCTTGACATTTTGACACTGATTCAGTATCTGACCTGCCTCTTATCTTCAGCTGGCTTAACGTTGCTTTGGTGGTAGGATGGATTCACCTTGGCACCTTCACTTGCGAGAGGGACATGGGTTGGTGGCTCTGTCTGCTGCCAGCATAGCGCTTTTGTCCCTTCACGCTGGCATGTCCGATGCTGCACACAGGGAGCCAGTGCCTGCTCTGTTTGGAGTCGAGGTCAGAATTCTCGCCAATTTCCATAGGAACAAGATGTGTTCCTAAACATACTTCAGTAGCTAGAAGGAAACTTCCTAATAAAGAACTAGATGACAACATTACACAAAACATCAAGCATTGTTTTAGGCCTCAAACCTCCCAGCAGTAACACACTAGTAGACGAAGTACTGCAGACAGAAATCCCAGGGCATTCCTGGCAGGCCTGTGGAGGATTATGAGCACTTGCTGCCGTGAGAAACAATGCAGGCTTGATCATGTTACTGATAAAATCATTTTTATTCTAATGGCATTAGATCAGGCCCTTCAAATTCTGTTCCTCATACAATCTAGAGGCAGTGAAGTGTGACATGGTAGCTGTTTTACAAAGGATTTACTACATCAAGCCGAAAAGGTAGTGATTTCACTTTATCCAATGAAGCCAAAAGCCCTTTCCCACACTGGAATGGATACTATTGGAATTTATCAAGGAAAAGTTGCAAACTGCTACTTGGAGTTGTGATACTTAAAAACTATTTTTTTAATACAACTTTTTTTTACTTCTGATTTTTTCCCCTCTTTTTTAAAAATCTCACCCTCTTTGATCACTTCACTGTTGTTCCTATGCTGCTTAAAGCTGCTTCTTCAGTTTGACTCCTAATGCACGTAGCAAATGTGCTTTCCCATTATGTCTCTTCTCAGAATTAGGTAGTTGGTATTCTATGATCAAAAACGTAGGCAAAAATCTGCAGAGAGAAACTTTTTCCCCTCAAGGCTGTTTTCTGTCTGCTACAGTGATTTCATGGCAATGTAAATGTCCAAAATGTACTCTTAAACTCTTAAAGTTTTGGTATTGTCTTGCACAACTATGGTTGGATTTTGTTCTTGTTGTCTTGTGTTTTGGGTTTCTTTTTTTCTTTTATGCTTTTTTTTTTTTTTTTAACTTTGTTGTTGTTTTGTTTTTGAGTGCAGCTGTGGTGTACAATCTGGGCAAAAGCTGGAAGAATTGAACAAATAGAAATTATTCATATGAAATTTCATAAAGCACAAAAACTTTAATACAAAGCTGTTTGCCTGGCTTACTAGAAGGCTATAAATGATACAGTGATTTCTGTAGGCAGAAGTAGTGTTAGCCCAAACATTTAGACTTTTATGGTAATGGAGAACTTGCATAATTCAAAGTTAAGAAAAAGTTAGGTATTTGTGAACAGAAACTGAATTATATCTTTACAGGACTGTCTTCATTGCTAACTTTGGAAAAAGTGGTAAGATCTTGGTTCTGCTAAATATAAAAATCAGTCGCACTAGGAATTAAATTCCCCTTTTAGATACATGTGTATCTAAAGGAGCCTGACTTTAATACAACATTAGTGGCATAACTATTTTTTGGAAGAGTTGCTCACAGACAGATTTGGCTGGAATTGCAAAGACATAAGAGAAATTGAGCTGTAGCTGTTTCCAGCATTGGAGCCATGTTTATAAAGTAAGTTCAATATAATCATGCTTGTTATCCTTTTTGATCATGTGGCATTCAAGAGTAATTCATTGTGATACTTCAGCTGATGAAGACATTGGTGATTTTTCATATTCAGAAATACCATTGGCAGGGATTTAGAAGCCTGGATTCTGGCCAGAAAATAAACAATCGCTGAAGTCAACTATGAAAGGAAATACTGTACATACAATTCTAACTGTTAATTATTACTCTGCATGGCAGACTATTTGCTAATCTATAGGGAGCTTAGTTTGGGCTAGCCTATGAATGCCCTTAATGCAGTAGCCATGTAGGTGGCCATAGAAAGATGGTTCCAGTGCAGGGATGTTAGCCAAGTCATGTCCTGTCTCACAGCCTTGTCGCAGGTAGAGAGAGATCTTTGAGTCTGGGGCTCTTCTGCTTCTAACCTGTAACTTGGGATAGCCTTTTTTTAAGCTGCTGTGCTGCTAGAAAAGCAGCAGAGCTTACAGATCACTATGCTGTGAGCATCTTCACTGCCAGCAAGGATAGGCAAGGATCAGACCAGTTGCTGCTCTTCCCACTTTTGCTGGGAGCTGTTTCTCTGAAACGCTACAGGGATATGATTTGTGTAAGAAACTAGCCCGTGTCATATGTTGCTAATGTCAGTTACTTTCAGTCTCACTCGTGGAACTATGACACCTTGCAACACAGAAGCATTTCACCATTATTTCAGTGGAAGACGCAAATGAGGACTTAACATTCAACAGAGGTCAAGCTTTTTCAAACTTTTTTTTTAATATGAAATAACAGTGACAAGACATAGCTCCTACGTTTAGAAGTCCATAGACAAATTCCCATTTATTCGAGTAGAAGCAGAGTCAAGCCCTATGTTGAGTGGCAATCTCTCCCATGTTGAAACCCCTCCACAGAAATCAGGATATACTCTTAGTCAGTAATCTAAATACAACAGTGAGGAATTCATGAGGAAGGGAATTAGCAGTAATATTACTTCTTTTTGCCTTTCTCCTCTATAATTAACTGCCCACACTTTGGGGTCATTCTAAGCAGAATTCTGTTCAATCCATTAATTGTCTTTGCATGACTGTATGTTCCTTCTCATAGTAACATATTCAGAGCAAGAAGAAAGTTCTCCATCATTAGTCATTTAAGCCCTGAGGCCATAGACTGAAACCTAGTTAGATTTTTTTTTATCCTTGAATCTATTATATATAAGAAATTAGTATGTAACTGTTTGTGCATGCATGACCTACGTTTGCAGCTTTCATTAAAACAAATTTATATAAGGTGAACTCGTTTTGTACTTTTGCAACTCTAATCTGACAGTGGCAGCAAAAAAGGTGCAGCAAGGTTACTGCTTAGGAGACACTTTGATCCAGAATTTGTGAATCTTAGTTTCTTTTAAATACACACACACATATGTTTGTCTATAAGTGTGTGTGTGTGTGTATATATATATATATGTATATATGTATATATGTGTGTGTGTGTGTGTATATATATATATATATATATATGTATATATATGTATATATATATATAATTTCACCTAGCATCTCCCCTGAATCTTTTGAGTTTGGACTGCAGTGCCAGATTGGCAGTAGCATGACTGTGTGTCCATATGATTGAGAACTGTCAGCGAAGAACAAAATTTATTACTTCACCTATTGAATACAAGTAACAACTTTAGTAAATCCATTGCAGTCACGGAAGAGAAGTATGAAATAAACAGCTTTATAAGGGTTCACTGAATGTTAAAAGTTAAAAGAATAAAAAAGGGTGTTTCTTGATATTTCTTTGCAAAAATGCTGCCCATTTTTAACATTCTCTGCAATAGCTATATTTATCTACAACATCAAACTAAAGTGGTGGATAAATTATGTCAGTGAAACTACAATGCCTTATCACTCTTTGTGATCAAGGTGGACATCGCTTTCCTTTGGCTTCTGCATGTGCTGCTCTTTTCTGTTTCATCTAATCTTGCAGCTGTGTATCCTTCTCAGGCAAACAGTGAGTAGCACTATAACTCTTGTCCCTTGTTTCAATTACCAAAGGTAGATCTAGCTGTATTTTGCAATACCAATGGCTTGGGCCGGACAAAGAAAGCTTGGGTGTCTAGAAACTACCTACAAACTTGCCCAATTTGCCTGATTTCTGGTTCAAAAATATTTACTGTGCCTTCTTTGGATCTAGCCTTGGAAGTAGGAGTAGAAATAGTGGCAGTGGTTTTGTTCCATTTAATACTAATCAAAATAATGTAGTCTCCATTTCTTTTGCTTTGTGATATGAAACAATGTTCTGATATCTCAGTTTCAGCAGCAAAACCGAATGTTTATTCCATTTGAATATGAATCTGTCTTTTCTTAATTTTTCCATCTTGGCTGCCCAATCATTTGGTTTGCATAGCCTTATTGGAGAACCTGTATGTGACACAGAATGGCCTCTGAAAAGAGCACAGGTTTCCCTGTGAACTGAGATTTGGAGCGCATGCTGCTATCAGCCTGTTTCAAAATAATCATTGCAACAAATCCTCTGTTTTGGGGTAGGAGTATTGTCTGTTTTGCACTAGAACATTTTTTATCATTGAGCAGCCAGAAGGCCTCACAGTTTGTGAAGGAAGAGCAAAGCTTATTTTGGGGAATAATTTACCCATGTTCGGTTCTTGATTCCTAACTTGAACTTATACCCGTACTGACAATGCTTATCATACCAATCCCAAGCTTCCTGTTATACAGGTGCAGAAAAAAAAAAAGTTAATATTAAGTGTATTTTTTTTTTTTGATAAATACTTGTTGAGTTATGGTGGCATTATCTCACATGTAGTTTCTACATTCATGCAGGATGCAGTCCACAGTGTCAGGGTTTCTTTTTTTTGAAGGGAGATGCCACCTAAATTAAATTGCCTAGCTATTAGTAACAAAGCAGACCTAGAAAAGCAAGCCATCTGTTGTGCTGCTTGCTACTGCTGACAAATGTAATGATATAGCAAATATGGAGCCTGGATTTTGAAAACACTAAGTGATGATGGATACAACTGAAATTCATTGAGGTGACAGTCTGAGGCCTTTGCACCTTCCCTCATTAAAGGAATCCAGATTCTGAAGTAAGAATGAGCAGAAATGTCAGCATTTAACAATGCATAAGCAAATACACACTCAAGCAATACTGAAATTCATTCCATTGCAAGAATGAAGATTCTCTGAAAATGTAATTGAATAATTAGCAGTAGATCTCCCCTACTAAAAGAATGAAGTAATGTCTGAAAATGTCTTTCTTGAAGTCAGAAGTGGTCAAGTCCCACCAAGGTTTTTTTAAGTTTACACTTACTTAACACAAACAACCCCAATTAACGTAACACAAACACCCCAATTGTGGTGAGTGTGCCGCCTTTGTGTAGGGTCTGTTTTCTTAGCAATGTGCTCTCTGACTTTTTGGTCAAAACTGAAGCTCACTGGGACACAAAAACTTCCCTGTTGTTCATGATAGAAAGCATAGGGAAGTATAAAGTAGAATCTTCAAGCCACCAAAAAGATCAGTAGGACACATATGGGGCACAAATGTATAAGATTAGGTTGCCACCAACAGAAGACCCTGCAGAGATTTTCTCTTCTGCTCTCTTATGACTAACAAAAGGCACCAAGTAAGCAATTCAGTAACTCTTGAGTTTGACTTCTCTAAAGACCTTATTCTGCAGCAGCCAGGATCTAAGGAGAGTGCAGGGTGACTTCAGCAGACGCCTTGCAAAGCAGTTCTTGGCTTCTCTACACCCCTGAGCGGACTCCAGAGCAATTTAAAAGGAGACCTACAACTAGACAGTTGTAGCCCAGAGACAATAATAACTGCACATCAGTACAACGGCTTTTTCCTTTAACATGAGTTTACTCTCAAGATATATAATTTTGATTGAAGAATTCTCTTTCCTGTTCTTGATTCAGAGTTGTGATTTCTCTATATCCTGAGGTTTTAGGGGAACCAAGGCTGGGTCAGCTCTTCAGTAAGGCATTGTGAAGGGTAGGTTGTAAGTATCAAATTGTGAAGTTTTATTTCCTCTATCTGAACATCAGAACTTGTCTGTGCTAGCTTGTATTTGTCCAGAGCAGTCTTTCAGGCAGCATGGAGAAGGGCATCGTGTATCGGGTAGTTTCAGAGAATTGTGATCCTCGGAAGGCTAACAAAAGGTGACTTTGAACTGATGATCTGTTCTTGTACAATAATGTTTTCTCTGTACAGGGATCCTGTAGGGGACAGGACAGGGAGACTCGACTTAGTCTAGATTCTTTTGGATTGGGCAGATGAGGCAGAAGAGGGACATAATGGCAGATGTTTTGGGTAAGGAGACCTTCTTCTGTGTCTTTTGCAACTGGACTTGCTTTTCCCGCATCGGTCTTTTTAGCCATCAGCGCACTTGCAGCAAACGTGGGTAAAACCCTTCCCATATCTTCCTTCCCGAAGCCTAGCTGTGATGATGATGAAGATCAGTGTCATATCTCTGATGCTGGATGGGGTAGCTACCCTATGATATAAGTACAGAGCAAACATACAGCCCTAGATATACCCTCCCAGTCATCTGCATCACACATATTTTCTGAGTTAGAAATCTCTTTCTATCCATGAAATTTGATTGTTTTTAGAATACAGGTACACATTTATCATCAGCAAAATCCAGTAAAATTGCATGCTATGTGAAAAAATGTAGTTCGTTTTCTTTTAAACCTTCTGTCTGAAATCGCTCCCTCCACCTTACTCTTCGCTCGCCCGCCTCACTTCATATTTCTGTAGTCAACTATCCACCATAAACATGGATTTTCTTCACTCGATAAATCCTCATTTCTTTGCAAAGTTCAGATCTGAGATTTCCTGTATGTTTTAATCTGTTTATCATTGTTGTGGATTCTAGTTACAGCCTGAATTCTAGTCAGTGCTCATTTTTAAGGATGCTGTATAGTTAGTCATCTCTGCAGACTTTGACTACAAATATTTAAAGGACAAATAACTACTACCACAAATAAAGTTTCTTCAAGCTGTCTTACACTTTGCCAGGACTTAAGCCAGTGCTAGCAGATAGGGTGGTATCTGTTAAAGGTATTTATGTATAATGGAATTCTCTGTCATCTGTCATCATTCAGTAAAGTCCACAGTGCAGTTCATATTTTCTGAAAGGAAATGTTCACACTGATTTGAACCCTCAAAGTGATACCTTTTCCATTTAAATGAGTATGATACAGACCTATAGGCTTCAGAAAGCTTTGAAGATAGGTAAGATTAATCCCAGGAGTGTTTAAATAGCTGCCAGGAGAATTTCTGCTTGGGGACTTCTAACTTACCCCTCTTCTACCAGAGGCAACGAATGCACATTTATCTCCCTCCTCCTTTTTTTCAGGAATACTATTCTGTCCTTGAATTTAGAAATGAAGCATGGGGCATAGCAGTCCTTTCCTCAAGAGCTACAGTCATGGAAATCTGGTGATTCACAGGGTTGCATCTAGAGGTGGGAAGCAAGAGCAATGAAGACAGCCAGTCCATCCATCACCAGTGTTCAGTTCCTCCTTCAGATCTCTTTAGCTTACTTGGAAGACTTGCTTCCAGTATTCCTCTCTCATTAATCTCTAGTACTACATAAGTACATGGTCCATACTTTTGATGAAAAGTATTCCAAACTAGCAAAACAAGCTGAGATTGCAGGTCTCCACCATGTGGATATTTAAGGCTTGGGTTTTCTATTACTGCCTGTCAGTACCAGGGCTAACTTTTCAAATATGACCTTTTGCAGATATGTGCAACCTTGTATTGCTAGTTAATCTAATAAATCAGGTGCAGATTAATAGAAACAGATGCTAACAAAGTAATTTGGATAGGAGATAGTGGGTGACAAAACTGTCAGCATTTCGAGTGCTGAATGAATGTTCTTTTTGGGTAGTTTATATAGTGACTTAAAATATTGCTCAATGGAGAGATATATTATGATAATGATTATGGAAATACAGAATATTCTTGTTATTGCTTATGTCCTGCTTCAGCTGCATTAATTACTATAAACAATAAAACAAGATTTGACTTTTCATTCTGCAAAAACTGCTCTTAGTTTCAAAGGATATTTTACGAAGAAAACTTTTTCAACATTATTATGTTCAAAAAACAGGGGATGTACTTTTATTTCTTGAAAAGATACTTGCTCTGCTGGAATTCAGCCTGAACGTATTGCCTGAACTTTTCTTATATGTGTAGCATCATTTTCATGCTGTATCTTGTTGATGAGAAATTTTTCTCTGCAGTTGGTTCATCTTCTCACTCCTCTTTTATTAATATAATCTCACATCAGTTTCTCTATGTAGTGTAATTTTGTTTCAGCATAATTAATAGGTGATAGTATTGAAAAACAGTAAAAAGACCTATTGGAGTAGTTTTTAAAACACTGTTAATTGGTTTCAAAAACCTAGTTTCTGACATTTAACAGCTTAAGACAATGTACCATGGTTTCTAGCTTAATCTTTGGAATTCTTTCCTGTTCTTGTGTGTGGCTTAGATTAAGCATTCTGACTTTTACCATTTGAGTCCTCCTCAGTGACCAAACAGCTAGCATAACGTCCAAAGACTGCAAGTTGAACTGCTACACAGAGATGGGAGCTTCTTTTGTTTAGGCAATATGAATATGTCTGTTTTAAAAGCCTTCAGAAATATTTTGGAAAAAAAGAATGTTAAGATTCAAGAACTTTTTTTTTTTCCCCATAGGGTGAAAGCCTGAAAATACTTGTGCTAAAATAGTTGTGTTAAAATGTTACAAGGATCTTACAAATTCGGGGGTGGGGAGAAATCACTTTCGCATTACCCACTTGCTCTCCATATGTAAAATCTCTTAGTATTTGCGCAGAAATTAGAAGTATGAGCTTTGATTTTTTTTTTTTTTTTTTCGATCCAACTGTCATTTACTCTGCAAGCATTGAGCAAAGAAGGTTGCATTGATACTTTCTTGCAATACTGTGACAGAACTGTATGTATATGGGGGAGAGGAGGTGCCAACTGTTGTAGTGACTCTATAATTGATACTCTTGGTTTTTGTATTGGCAATCTACATTTTCACTTGGCTGTGGGATGTTGAAACAGCTGGAAAAAATTTTAGCCTCTGCTTAGCTAAGGAATAGATAAGAGTACCACTTGAGGCTGTTAGTAGTGTGTGCAGGCAGTACCTTCAATATTTGGAAATATCTATATGCACACTTTCACTTGGAAGAGTAGAGAAAATATTAATGCTTTCATGAGCACTCATTATGTGTTGTAATACTGCTGACTTTCCTGATGAAAAATAGCCTTCCTTAATTATCCAATTATCTTTTTACAGTAGGGAAGATTTTTAACAAGTGAACTGTTCTTTTTTTTTTTTTCCAGTTTATATTCTGGGTAGCTGTATAGTAGGTTAATTTTCTCACAGTATTGAGTCAATGGAGAAAATAAACATGTTTATCTTTCTGTGAGCAAACAATATGAATGACATATTTACTTGACAATAGCAGTTATACAGAAAATGAAAAGTTTTTGTTTTCAGGAATAAACCTTATCAAGTTTAGCAGTAGAAATAGTAAATAAATATATAATGTGTGACTGTAAATACTTACGGTTCATGAGTTTTTGTTTCTATTTTTTTTGCTTAAATACAGTAAAATTTTCCAGAGTATTTTTCATGCTCTAACTATACAACTAGATCACAATATGATGCAAAGTGAAAAACTGGATAAAAACAGCAAGTTAATGAGGTGCTGTGTTGCAGTGTTGACAGGTTGATGGATCTCTTGTAGTAGGAATGCGTTTGCTATAATGTCCACTGTGTAACTGCATGTAATAAAACCAAATGACTTTTGAATGTGAAAAACAGAAAAAAACACAGGCCCACTTGCACATTTTCCTTTGTGTACCCTCTGTTCGTGCTTTGCCAGGCACTTCCTTGCATGCTGGAAGAGCAGTCTTTGCAGCCAAAAAATGTGTCATAAGAGGTAATGATGTTCAAGGAGTGCATGTTTCATGTAACACAGGTATCACAGCTGGCTCAGTATTCTGGTTTTCTGCTGCTTCATGGGCATATGGCTCTTTTTCTATTTAATAGCTTAATTATACAAGGAGAGGCCTGACTCTGGAGAAATTATAGGTAATTGGGATGCTTTTCCTTTTCATAAGACAGATGAGAGCTTTTCACTACTTTTCATGGTGATACAGATGTTTGCTCTATGCGACTCCTTTCAGATACCCCCTACCTTTCTAGTATGCTGAATAATAGTAATTCAGCTGACTCTTGTTTTCCTCTCCTAGTAAGATGAACAGAATTTGAACACTTGCTTCATGTTACCTGACAAAACTTTTGGTCACTGACTTGCTCCCAAACTATGCACATATTCTTGTATGTGTAACAGCAGTTCTACCTTTTTAATAGTAATGCTGCTTTTGGGAGAAAAACCATACTGATCACTTTGTTCTCACAATCATTTAAAAATGTCTGTGGGAAGCTATACAAACATGACCACCATTTTTTTAAATGGATGACTTAATTACTAAGGCAGTATTAGCCTTTCCTATAGGTATTCTTCTGGGCTATTTGTATTTTAATACTGCAGTTAAGGCAGTGCTTTGTCAACCGCTTTGTTTCAAGATGATTGAGCTGATATCCCCACAAGTGTCTTCTTAAATGAATCCATTTGTTTTGCATTACAAACATTTAGCAGTCAGAGACCTGTAGTTTAGAAGTCCATATTTTGCAATCACATATGTTGCTGCTTTGGCTCTTCTCATTGCCTGTTGGGTTATAAACATTAATAGTCGTATTTGTCTTCATTCCCAGCCAATTTTCCTTTCTGCTTACTTTAACAAACAGTGCCTTCTGGATTTCTTTATGGCTTGTTTCATCCACTTGAAAATCCAGAATATTTTTCTACTAAATAACCAAATAGGCTTACTCTTTCATATGCATCAGTAATTCTTAGATGTGCACTTTTGGCAACTTTTATCTTTGCTAATTATCAAATAACTGTGCCCTGCAAAGAAGCCAACCGTGGTATTCTGACTTCCCTGAAGAAGAGATTATTCAGAAGGATTTGGCTCTCTTCTCTGAGCATGTTTTGCAATAGCTTTCATTTGAAGAGGCTCTTTCTGACAAGGTTTATGAGATTGGAAGGCAGTGACAGCGCAAACGCGCAGCCCGATTATGAGCCTTTCTGTGAAGGATTAAGTGGAACTTGGTGCCCATATTGTTGCGATTCCAAGCTGCAAGCCTGAATAACTGAGAATGTGAGAAGTGTTATCCTAAGAGTGATATTTTTAAAATAAATTCTTCTTTAACCAATGTAGTACTGAAGGTGGGTTTTCAGACTGAAAGAGATTTCTGATTTTTGAGAGTTACAATAGCATTTTTGACTGTTTTTAAATACCTTGAAGTACAAGGGAGGTAATCAACTGGTTGACTTCAGAAAGTCATCAGTGGAAAAAAAAGGATATGAGCTAGAAATATGTTTGAGGGACTAAATAACTCCTAGCTAGAAGTGTATCAATTAAATAATCTCTTATAAACTGATTTTTTGCTGTTCACTGGTTGATGCAGCAAATTGACACAGTTTCAGAACCATTTGTGACTGTAGATCGGTCTATCTTGAGGAAAACGATTTATTTCAAGGTATGTAAATATCGGTCTATCTAAAATATTTTGAAACTATTCCTTTCCTCTTTCAGATTATATGATATTACATTGTACTTTCATTTTCTGAGTGCATCTTTGAAATAAGTAGTCTAAGTCTTACTATAAACAAGGTTTAGCTTCCTAGTCAGGGGCTTCAAGTTTTCCCACATATTTCCCATGTGACAAGTGACACAAAACTTGCACTAAAGAGGACACTGGAAACATTTAAAATGTTTTTTGGGGAGGTGAGTTACGAAGGGCCATATAAAATAACATGTGGCAAAGGAAGCTCATCCTTTTAGTAATGTAAGATAAAGAGACTGTTCAACTGATGAAATACTGTAAACTTTATTTACAACTAACTAGCAGATGTCATGGTGATAAACTCTACCCATGTGGATAAGAGCTTCAGAAAAGGTCAGGCACTTTTAGAAACAACAAAATATTTCACTGACAAAAATTAGAGTTTTCAGAAGTTATTTCTTTGAGATATTGAGACATTCAAATTTAAAGAAGAAAGAAATATCTCTAAGATAAATTATGCTGCTTTTTGGAAAACGAGAGACTGTTTGACCTGTTCTGGTATGACAGCCAAATTCTCTGAAGGAAAATTTGCCACAACTTCTTATTCTTGGCTACTGAAACACTTCCATTAAAAATGAAAATTTCCATTTTTGTGTTCTTGTATTTAAACTCCTCTCACTGCATTGAATCATATGAAGTTAATGGAGGAGCTTTCCATTTAATGACCATACAAAAATCTTAAAACATGTATGGAGACCAGAGCTAAATTAAGTAGGCTTAAAAAGAAATGGTGTACGTTATCAAGGAGAAAAAAAATAAAATAAAGTTAGCTCAATATTGCATTTGACCTGGAAAAGTATTTTTCTCTTGCTCTATATATTAAAGAGAAATAAGCATTTTGATATTTCCAGAACAAAATCTTTGGGGTTTTGTTGTTGTTTTTCTTAAATAACTACATGTATAATGTGAAACATTTCTAATTTAAAAAAAAAAAAAACTTTTTTAGCTGTCTTTATGAATGTGTCTTGTTATAAAGTTTAATATCTGGTGAGTGAATACAGACTAACTGTTTTGATTTACACTGTAAACAAGTAGGGAATCAGCCTTTTCTCCTAAAGAAGCCTTCTTGTTCTTAGGAACTTGTACAGACTTTTGAGTTAAATTATACATAAAAGAAACTTAGAGAACTTGCTTAAAAGAATAGAGCTGAACTTAACTATCTGGGTTATTTCACAAGGCTGCCGTTCTGGCAGTGCTACTAGGCTAGCTGGTGGGCAGAAAAACAGAATGATTAAAGTCCTGGCAGTTGTAGCAATCTATAGCACTGCCTGGAAGCAAAAAAACTAAACTTGTTTCAGTGATCAGTTTAATGCTCACTTCTGCTATGTTTAACTCTGTCATGAATACACATCGCTCTTGTGTAGCCACTTTAAGATAAGGGCAACATGATTAATAGTTTCTCAATGTTAAGAAGAAGCAGGGAAAAATCAGAATCTACATAGATGGAATAAGGAATTATTCTGGCATTTGAGAATTATGCAAACCATTCGGTGAGCAGCTAATATCCTGTAATCAATGGGATTTGAGTGCTTATAAATTTTCCAGCATTTTGCCCATTCAGTTTTCTAATTCTAAGTTTTCTAATTTTTTTTGAAGACAGTTTCCATTTTTTTCCATGGATACTAGTATAGGATTGATAAGATCCAAATTAACAGTAAATAATTTTATCTTCAAGTGGAATACTTTGGATTCCTTGGGCCTTTTTGGGAAGTTTGTCTTCATTTGATATACCTGGCTGTAACTATAAAATTACCTTATTAAAGTAAAACTTATTGACAATGTAAAAGCTTGCATGCCTTATGGTGACAATTAAAACCTACAACAGCTACAACAGTCTGCTCAAAACCCCTTGGAAAAGGCTGAAAAGACTGCAATCAGGATAGGATATATAGGCTGTGCTCAAATTTCACAAACAAAAGCAATGTTGTTCTATCTCATCCCTTTACTGCTTAAAATATTACTCACCTTTTCCAGTAATATCGCTCTGAATTGACCTTCCAGGTAAAATTAGGAAGGCAGATTTCAATCCTTCTTTCTGAATCACAGACCTGTTCATAAAAGGGCAATACTTTTCTCCTCTATTTAGGGAAGGGTCTCTGGTAGCTGGAGTGAACTAATCAAAAAATAAAGCCAGACCTCATTAGATGAATCTAATTAACTTGATTAAGGATTGCATAATTCACTATGCAGGGGGTATAATCTGCTGTCCCAAGATGGAATTGATTGCCTGGAGAATATGATTTCATGCATACTGATAAAGGCATTATGTAGTGGGCATAAAGAACACTACGGTTAATGAAAAGGAAATCACTGCAGAACAAGCATATGTGATGGCTGCCAAAAGGATTATATTTCTATTAGACAAGAGTGACAGTAGATACTATGTTTTGGAACAGACTTTGAAAAAAACATTGAGAAATTAGGGTTGAAATAATATTCTGGTTATGCAATTTGTACACACACACACTCCACTTCAGGAGTTGTAGACTAGCTTATTTTGTCATTTGCTAGCTATTATGGTCTGTTATGTGTTTCCTGTTCAATAAAAATAGCTAAAACTATCTTTATTGAAGGATAATAAAATTGTCAGTTAAAAATGAAACTATTTACATTTTTTCTAAAATACCAAAAAAAAATCAGTTCAGTATGACCACATGGGGAGAACCAGTTCTCTGTGCTAGTACAGGATTCTTTACCTTGCCATTGGTAAGGTAACGCATATGCTATGTTACTACAGACAGGAATGTAGTTGTACAGCTAAATTTCCAGAAATAAAGCATCTCACTTTTAAAATTATTCCTATAGCTTAGAACTCTAAACTCTCATTTGGCTTCTTTAAGCTGTCTAAAGTGTTTCCTGTTTGTCGCTCTCTCTGAATTTGGAGGGTAAGTGTGGATCTCCTAAGATATTTCACTACTTTTTTTTTTTTTTTTTTTTTTTTTTTTTNTTTTTTTTTTTTTTTTAAGTTTTGTGTGGGGATGGCTTAAACAGATAGAGGCATCTTTTCATCACAGTCTTTCAACAAATTGTGGATATTTAATTATACCTAGATGCAATAGCTGTCATCCAGTTGATGGGTGAGTAAAGAGCTACCAGTGAAACTGCTGAACTGCACAAACTCTGCCCATGTGGCAGAAACACAATGGGGAAATGATGGGTAATTAGAGGTAGGGAAGTGGGAAATGTTGTGCAGACAGGACGGTGTAACTTTGCTAAAAAATGCGACAATACCAAACTTTCTAAAAAGTCACCTTGCTGATAGTGCAAAGAGCAGATGCTCTTACGGATCTTGCCTGAAGGTTCTGAAACGATCAACTCCTAAAGGTGATCAGAGCAGTCATGTACATCTTCCTGAAGGGCAGAGAGGACAGAGTCTAGTAGTATGGATGAGTTGAGCAGGGAATGGAAAAGATGCCTGACAAAACTCCTCCGGCTGGACCATAAGCATCCCCCCATTCCCCTTGCCTGGGGTGCCGGGCTAAGGTAACCCCTTGCAAGGGCTGAGAGCCCCTGCCCATTCAGGGAGAAAAAATATGCTAGCTTTTGTCAATTCCTCACAAGATTGAGACATCCCTGTACACTCAGAGTGATGAAACCCTGGAGCATTTTACTGGGACTCCATTTAGTTGTGCTAATTGCTATTTGCTTATCCGGTGAGCTTATCCCTGTAATAATGGTGCTAGTTAATGGTGGATGTTGTTATCACAAAGATCTTGTGCTCTGGTGAATAAAATCAGCTAAGTAAAGCCCAGTGGTTGTTGTCCCTCTGGGTTATTTTACTGTTTATCACAATAAAATACTGTGCAATATTTTACTAGTGCACACACTAGTTCCCATCAAAAGGCCATGAGTTAGACTTCTAAATCTTTTTTTTTTTTTTTTTCCACTTTACTAGCATAGGAAGCAACACTGTGATTTATACTGATTTCAAAACTGAGCTGTATTAAACAGGGTAGGCAGAACTATGTAACTATGCCCTTTTGTCTGTAAATTATACAAAAATCATTATTTAAACATCAAAAGGAGGGTATGTCCTCATAAAGTATATGTACTTTATTTATTACCCACCACCATGTTTTTTAACTTGGTTGGTTTTCACAGGAGCATGTAGTAATTTCTTACAGTGTTTCCTGCTTAGGGCATTAGATCAACACACTCGGTATGTAATACCTAAATCTGACATATTCTTCCATTTTGCCATAACTGCTCTGTGCATCTGTTTCTTATCTTTAAAACAGAAATAGTACCACCTCTCCATTATTCTTTTTTTCTTTCCTTTTTTTTTTAAACCCTAAAATGTCTGGGAGGAGAGATGACTATATGGCTGCAATACAGCTTGTCAGTAATATCTTTGCTGTGTGACATATGATTGCCATACTTAACTACTTCCTTATTTATGAATTATTTGAAATTGATACATTCTGTATATGATACTGCATGTACTGACCTACAAGATAAAGAGGAAATAAATATGCCACTTCAGAAGGGACCATCTCAGAAAGTTTTATCAAATGAAACCACTGGCTACTGCAACTTGAAGACAAGTGGTAGTTTGTTAGTACAGGTGTGAATGGCTGATGCATGAGCTGATGCTACTGACTTTGAGGCAGAATTCCCACTGACTTCAGTAAAGCTGGTATTTCATCCTGGTCACGAACCTGTGCTGTCAAGCTGACTCGCTGTTGATCAGGGTGGGTGATGTTGGTTTTATGCTTTTCAGTATGAGCCCCAGTTCCTATCACAGACTTACCCCTGTACTAGGCAAAGGTAAAACTGTGGTCCTAGTGCATTTGCTAGCAAAACCTGATTTCAGCAGTGACTTAATTCTGCACCCATCTGAATCCAGCAGGACTTAATTCCGTAATTAAAGCTAAGAATGTTCATCTGTCTTCATACTTAATAGAATAATATTCTTGGGGCATTTAATTTTAAGCTTCATTGTCTTTAAAAATGTAAATGTAATCCCTGATAGTTCTGGAGGTTTTTTGTTTGTTTTTGTCTTTTTTTTTTTATACAAAATAAACTATTTTAATAGATATGCACAGAAAAGTGTGCATACAGGTCACATGTAATCAATACCAGCCGTGCACTGGAGTAACCTAGAATAGCCAGACCTGTTTCAGGCATCAGCTGAGCTGCAGTCCCTCCCCAGACTATATATTAGGTTTTGAGTAGCTCTCACCAGCATCACTTCCTTACAAACGGATGTCTTGGTACTCCTGTAGTTATAGAGACACAAAGGGCAAGTAATTCACATAGAAGCCCTTAGATATGTGGCTTGTGGAGCAAAGTGCTCGATGGCTAGGATGCACAGATAAAGCTGTAGTACACGAGCACCGAGGATACACTGTGTGTAGTGCTGAGCATATACAAATATATGCAGTACAAAGGAAGTTGCTTCTGTGTGATTATGGCTTCAATCTTCACTTACCACTTGTACATCCTTCTGTTATTGCCCAGCTCCTGTGGGTTCAATGGAGGAGATCAGTACAGATCCATGTGAGATCAAGCAAGAGAATTTTTATGAAAATGCTTTTGCACGTCTTTTTAAGTAGCTGCCGCCATGTCTAAGTCAGTGCAGTTCTGCAGAAACAGCAAGCTATACAGAAGTACTTTGCACAACCTCTAAAACAAAGGATGTGAAGCAAAATTTGAGGCCTGTGTTGTCACCAGCAGCAACAGGGCTTGGTTTGCCTGGTCTTTTATTTCCAGAAGTACACACCCTGAGAGGGGGATGTAAGAGGAGATAAAACTGTTAGAGGCTGCTCTTCTGTTGCTCTGCTTCCCTTTTTTCCATCTGCTTGGCAACCTCCACACCTGCTGTTCTGACTGCTAAAAATTGTCCATCCTTTTGTTCCGAGACCGTTTCTGCCTCTGAGGAGAGGATAAAAAAAATGATAGCATCTTTTTTTTTTTTCTTGTTCTTCTGCCTTGTAATGTTCAAAATCAAATTCTTGTTAACAATTCAATGTTCTTGGGGCTCCAAAATGTTGTTTTTCAATTAGAATAGCTGTGACCTAGTATGGTTGCACTGGAAGAGGCACTTAAAGCTCTTAAACTGCCTTTTCAAAGTATTCCTTAAGTGTATGGCCATCAAAAGTCCATTGTCTGCTGCAATACAAAGCTGGCACAGCTTGCCAGAATGAGGGAAAGAAAACAAGTGAAAGGAAGCTCCTCCCCGCTTCTGCTGCGTGGTTCTATGACCTCTCCAACAGTTGCAGATTCGGGACTCCCACCCACTCACTCCCCTTCTTCCTTAGCTGGTGCAGTGACAACTCCCTTTGTTGTCCCAGTCAGCTCGATAACCTCCTTTCATCTGTGATGCTACTGAGAGGAACGTATGGAACTTTTGGATTTACCATCACTGATATCTTAAAGGAAAAGGCCAATTCTGTCTTAGTTCTGATGAGTACATGCCATCATTTTCCTTAATGAAAGAGGTGAGCAAGTCTTGACTGAAATATTTCCTAGACTTCCGTTGTTTGACCTCAAGGGAAGATTTCAAGCATGGAAAAGGCTTTTGTTCTTTGAATGAATTCTCACAAATTCAATACTTCCAAAGGGCAGACAAGTCGCACAGAGATAATCTCAGCTCCTGTGCTAGAACTGGCTCAGATACTGCCCTAGCCTATGGTGAACTGCTGAGGTATTTTCCTTAGAATGGAATAATACTGGCAAAAATACTTGTAATATGTACCCATCTATACCAGATAAAGTACATGTTGCATTGGCCTAGGAAAACGTTAAAAGGTATTTTTGCTAGTTCCACCTCAACTAGTGGTTTCTTCTGGTGCTGTAGCATTAGTCAGGAGTTCCTGACCCATCTAGCTGTGCCAGCAATATTAGGTAGTTTTCCCCTTATGACGTTCTTTTCTTAAAATGTATTAACACTTTTGAGCAGGAGCACCACTTTTCCGTTTGACAGCCTTTTGGAAATCACCGGGTCTAATGCTGTGAGATATGGATGGCATGCTTAACCTGGTGCTTTGGAGTTAAGCAAAGCTAAGGTATGACTTGCTGCCCATACAGGGGTTCTATACATAAATAAGTGGTAATACCAATGTTTGTTTTCTCTCTTCTTGCCCCCTACACTGAACAGCTGATGCATGTGTGTAACTGTTTGCAAGTATAGTGGCATTAACTAATCATTTAAATAAAGTTTAAAGACAACTATCCTGCTCTTAAGCTCCTGTAGAAACCTACTGACATTTCCATTTCACGCCTGCCTCATGGGAGACCAAGAGGGTCATTCAGGACTTCAGAGACAAAACTCTGTTGTTTTAGGTCATGTCATTCCGTGAATAGGTTATTTGTGAATCAATTTATTTATTTATTCAGCAAATGAAGCAGTCGGAGTAACCAGGCATAAGACTTTAATTAGCAGCTGGTTGCATAAATCATTCAGCATCTTTGTCTGACTTAAGAATCTAGATAGATAACTGAACTGAGGCTTGTCAGCTAATAGGCCTAGTTCATTAAAAATAAGGATTCTGGACGACCATAGTAAGTCTTTGTCATCTGCTTATGCTGCTAGAGCATACATAAATGAGAATGTACACATATTTCAGTCTTTTTAAAAAGCTAAGTGCAGCTCAAAGCATGAGGAGGGGTTGCAACTGTTGGCTGCAGAAGGAATTTTGCTTTCAAAAACTTAAAAAGTTACCAATAATTTGTAGCTGAAGTTAATTATTGACATGAGTAAATCATCACAACAATCATTTTGATGTTGTTTTTACACAGCTGACCATCTTCAAAATGTAATTTGGGTATTTTTTCCCAAAATGAGATCTGATGTTTACAGTGACAATTATAGGACAGAAAAAATCCTAAATTTTTCTGACTTTTTCAGTAATAAATTCAGTAAAACAAATACTTATGCTACTAAATACAAATATGTAATAAAGTGCAACAAGAAATTAATCACCTAAAGTTTATCTGGAATGCTGCAACAGTTATGTTATAGTAAAGTATCTTTAGTAATGCCTTCAAGACAGTGAAGAATTAGTTTTGTGCTCATTTAGGGAAGTTTCTCATCAATTTTATTTTGTGATGGAAAGGTCTGAACATACCAGTGATTCTCTAAAATTAGTTATATTCTTGTCTTAAGGAATCCGTGACTTTAGATCAGTCTTCTGCACCATGTACTGTGTGGTCAGGGTGGGTACTGTTAAAATACTTTTCCGTTTGCATGCTCAAGATCTCTGCTTCAGGCTGTGCTGATGCAGGGTAGGTTGCAATGGCTGACTAAACATATTGGCAAAAATGAAAGGGATAAAAGAGAAAATAAGAGAGTGACTCCTATGTATCTTTTTTCATGTTGTCTTTTCATAGCTATTTGGATATTTGGCAGTCAGTGTTTGAAATAATACAAACTAGTTCATATTTACAATTTTTAAAATCTTTTAAAACAATACAAATTATAAAAATATAAACATTAAAATATATTATAAACTATTAAAAGGGGGGGGGGAAGAATTTTGTAACTAAATTATTGTAATATAAACTTCTTCATCTTTAGTACTACTGAAAACTGCTGCATGCATTTCCCTCACTTGAGTACAGACTTGCTCATGCTTAACTTCAAGCATATAAACGAAGATATTTGGGGGGAAGAGACATAGAAAAATTTTAATGCTGCCCTCTGTTCTAATAGGTTTTCCAGCAGTAATTCCTTTGTATAGGTCTGCGTTAATCATTTCAAATGAGACAACTGTCAAGTAGGATCTGTTAATCATAAACATTTTCTTTTGACCTTATTGTAGTGCAAAACCACATTTTTTTAATAATCAGGTTTCCTTTCATACCTTATATCGCTGCCTTTGTCATTAGGCTGTGATTTTATTGCAGTAGTGAACATTAACTGATACGAGATGCATTTTTCAGCCTCATCTAATACGTGAAAGTAACAGAGCTGGATAAAAAGTGAGGTTCATATCACAGCCTTCTGTTTTCCACCTAATTTTAAGCAGCTTTCTGAAAGACTGCATCTGCCTTGGCCACGTTACTCAGGCCTTTTCCCTACTGGCCTACTCTCTCCTGGTATCCTCCCTCTGCAAACAGTGCATGGGGGAGCAACGCTGGCCTATGTCTGAGGTTAGTAAGGGTGTACCCAGGGGGATGGTAGAGAATAAGAAGGGATTTTGGAGATCAGAGCCTTTCCAGGTATCATTTAATCTTGGCTGTAAAAAATGACATCCTTGCTCAAGAGAATACAGAAGGCAGTGTAGGGAAGCTCAACACTACAACTGCCGTGCTGGCATGATTTGCCAGAGCCAAGACACTGGCACTTGCTAAACTGTGAAGGCTTGAAGTAGCTGAGTGTAGGGAGAGAGACATCTTTAGTTTTGTCACATGCAGAGAAACATTTTCAGCCATATAGTTACGTCTGTTTGTAGATGTACCTGTCTCACTGTAACACTGGCAGACCCACATGTTTTGATTAACATGATAAGAATTAGCAGAAGTCATATGGCTCTTTGCATTTTGGTAGTGCTAAATTTTTACTTACCTTGGAAGTATTGATAGCTATTGAAATATTTCTTCGGACCTTTTGCGCTCTAACAGAATACAGAATTATACCACAACCTTACCAAAAACTGTGGAGAAGTAAGAGGAAGTGTGGAAAATATGTTCCTAAAGGAAGGATTGTAAGATTTGGAAGTTGTTAGCTTAAGAAAAACACTGAGATCATATCATGATAACAAGACTGCTATCATATCAATAAGATATGCTAGCACTTCCTGTATGTATTAATTAAGGTTGATAGAGAGGTGGAACTGATGTATCTACAGGCAACTGGTTTTCCAGCTTTATTGAGGATATGATGGGCTTGAATTGTAGCAAGGGAACTACAATTTAGTTTAGAGAGGAGGCAGGCAGGGCTGTAAGTAGCCTTGGAACTATGGACTTCAGGAGGGCCAACTTTATCCTCTTCAGAGACTTCCTTGGAAGAATCCCATGGGCTAGAGCTCTAGAAGGAAGGGGGGCCCAAGAGAGCTGGCTAGTTTTCAAGCGTCACTTCCTCCACGCCCAGCAACAGTGCATCCCTGTGTATAAGAAGTCAGGCAGAGGGGGCAGGAGACCTACGTGGATGAGCAAGGAGCTTGTGGCAATGCTCAAGGAGAAGAAGGCGGTATACAGAATGTGGAAAAGAGGACAGGCCCCCTGGGAAAAATACAGGAGCGTAGTCAGGGAATGCAGTTATGACAAGGAAAGCTAAGGTGCATTTGGAATGCAAGCTGGCGAGGGAAGTTAAGAACAACAAGAAAAACTTTTTCAAATATATAAACAGCAGAGGGAAGATTAGGGGAAATATGGGTCCCCTAGTGAACGGGATGGGCACCGTGATTACGAACAACACAGAAAAAGCAGAGTTGCTGAATGCCTTCTTTGCTTCGGTGTTTACCAAGGGCAGCCCTTTAGAGTCCCAGGCCCTAGAGACGAGAGAAGAAGCCAGGAGAGAGGAAGACTTGCCCAGAGTAGAGGAAGATTGGGTCAGAGAGCACCTGAGGAACCTCGATACCCACAAATCCATGGGCCCTGATGGGATGCACCCCAGCGTTCTGCGGGAGCTGGCGGATGTCGTAGCCAAGCCACTCTCCATCATCTTCGAAAGACCCTGGAGAACGGGGCAGATGCCAGAGGACTGGAAGAAGGCCAATGTCACACCAGGCTTCAAAAAAGGCAAGAAGGAGGATCCAGGCAACTACAGGCCAGTGAGCCTCACCTCCGTCCCCGGGAAAGTGATGGAACGGCTCATACTGGCCGTTGTCTCCAGGCACGTGGAGGACAAGAAGGTGCTCAAGACTAGTCAGCATGGATTCACGAAAGGGAAATCATGCTTGACTAACCTGATAGCCTTCTATGATGGAATAAACCAGCTGGATAGATGAGGAGAGAGCAGTGGATGTCATCTATCTTGACTTCACCAAGGCTTTTGACACCGTCCCTCACAACATCCTCCTGGACAAGCTCCGGAGGTGTGGGCTGGATGAGTGGACGGTGAGGTGGATTGGGAATTGGCTGGATGGCAGAGCTCAGAGGGTGGTGTTCAGCGGTGCAGAGTCTAGTTGGAGGCCTGTGTTGAGCGGTGTCCACCAAGGAGCAGTCCTTGGTCCAGTCCTGTTCAATTTATTCATCAACGATCTGGATGAAGGCACAGAGTGCTCCCTCAGCAAGTTTGCAGATGATACAAAGCTGGGAGGAGTACCGGATACTCCAGAGGGCTGCGCTGCCATCCAGAGGGATCTGGACAGACTGGACAACTGGGTGGAGAGAAACCTCATGAAATTCAACAAGGCCAAGTGCACGGTCCTGCACCTGGGGAGAAATAACCCCAGACACCAGTACAGGCTGGGGACCGACCTGCTGGAGAGCAGCTCTGCNCAGGTCAAGAGAGGTGATCCTGCCCCTCTGCTCAGCGCTGGTGAGGCCACATCTGGAGCACTGTGTCCAGTTCTGGGCCCCCCCATACAAGAGGAATGTGGAGCTGCTGGAGAGAGTCCAGCGCAGGGCCACGAGGATGATCAGGGGCCTGGAACATCTGCCCTATGAGGAGAGGCTGAGGGAGCTGGGCCTGTTCAGCCTGGAGAAGAGAAGGCTGAGAGGGGATCTAATCAGTGTGTACAAGTACCTCAAGGGAGGCAGTGAGGAGGATGGGGCTGGCCTCTTTTCAGTGATGGCCACTGACAGAACAAGAGGAAATGGCCACAAATTTAAGTACCAAAAGTTCCACGGGAACGTAAGGAAAAATTTTTTGACAGTGAGGGTGACAGAGCACTGGAAGAGGCTGCCCAGAGAGGTTGTGGAGTCTCCTTCTCTGGAGATCTTCAAGACCCGCTTGGATGTGGCCCTGTGCCATGTGCTCTAGGTGGCCCTGCGTGTGCAGGGGGGTTGGACTAGGTGACCTCTAGAGGTCTCTTCCAACCTTAGGCATTCTATGATTCTATGAGATTAGCAGTAACACTGGAAGTAGATTGCCCGAGGAGACTGGGATAAACAAGTAGACTGGGGAAAAAGTGATGGAGTGATGGAGATTCTGAGAACTTCTACACAAAATGTTTTGGATCCTGTGATAGAAACGGATTAGATGACTTCTTGGATCCTTACTGGCCTGTTACCCTGTTACTCTATACAGAGAAGTGACTTGAAAGAGTGTGCTGATGTATTTAATAAATTCTCTTGCTAGCACCTTTTGTTTTTTCTAATAACAAAAAATGCAGAATACAGAATGTCTCAAACATCTCTCTTCTAAACATGATTTTTCTTTTTATTCAAAATAGAGAAAAAATACTTCTACATAAAGTCTTCTTGCCACATGAAATGGCAGCTTCTTTTTTAATCCCAGTGATTCACTGATAACCTCCTAGAAAACAGCTAAATAAAACCATAAGGTAAGTAATTGCAGCATGTGGCCAAAAAACAAAATATGGCAGATTGATGTGTGGAATTGATCACTGCACCTAGAGGAGATGGTGAAGAGGGAGGTTAAAAGCAAGCAAGCTCAGCTTCTGTAGCCGTGGTGAGATTGGAAGCTATAGCACAGCCAAAGGCCTGGTCTGCAGAAGCAAAAAAAACCTACCCACCTGTTGTATGTCACTTTAATGGGTGTTTTCCCTGATTACAACATCAAAGCAGATTCCTTTGAATCTCCTTTGTTCTCTTTAAATAATTTATTGTCACATCTTCTGATAGGGAAAGCAGTGTTCCTAACATAAGCCTTATTCCATGGCAAAATAGCAAAGGAAAAGACCATTATTTCCATTTTACATTAGAGATGTTGAAACACAGAACAAACAACACCAAACATGAGCAAACTCATGCTGTGATTCCCTAATACAGATGCTTGGGATTGCTGGCAGAGGGAGACTGCTGGACTGGTGGAATTCTCCTTCCCACAACAGAGACCGCAAATAAGTTTAAAGTGCTGGAGGAATTGGTGCCTTAGACTACGCATCTAATCACTGATTTAAAGAAAGGAAAGCCCAGTGTCTTAGCTTACAGGTCCTTCATCTTCTCCAGTGGATTTGTTCTATGTTGTTCAAATTTTATTTTTTCTGAAAAAGAAAATATTTCCTCTTCCCTTCAAATATTATTCTCTAATTTTCAAGCCCCTAGTCAGTTATAATTAACACTAACCATAACAAATTGTTCAGCTATGTCACTGCTAATTACCCTGTTCCTATCTCGTTTCAGTTTTGTTGGCCTGACATTAGGAAATATTTTGCATGATTTAAGCACTTTATTTTACTGTGCCACCAGTTCTGCTGCCTATCAGTTTCACCTGGCGGATTCAGCTCTAAGTAGTTCAGACACTTCAGTGACAACACACTAATGATGACAGTATTATTTGATAACAGCATGCTTAAGAAAGGGGGAGAGGAGAGGTCATGTAGTGAATGATTAGAGTTGTGACTCTGTCTTCTTACGAATAATCATATTCTGTTTAATGATCACTGAATGAGAAGTTATAAAAGTTATGAGCATCTCCATATCATCACAAATATAAATATATATATACGTGCATGCATCTATATCTACACTCACATTTATCTTTCCTGGCTCTGATCTCGTGAGCTGGCACATTAAAAAGACTTGGATTAAAATGCCAAGTTATTGACAGTTCTGTTGAACATAATTAAATAAATCCTTCCTGCCTCTCCCCCCAAAGCTTCTAGATTTCTGTGTACATTAGTGATTAAAAATTACCAGTAAGACTCTGATTTTAAAAATCAACATCTTATTTCCAAGGTGATTCAGGCTTTTCAAGATTGATATGTTATGTTTTCTCACTGTGCCTTGTTGCGTGGTCAAATTGTGTGCTACTAAGTAGAATATTTTACAGAAATCTACTTTGCTAATATCTTATTAAAAAACCTTCATCAACAATATCAACAGAGATGAAATTTACTTTCTGTAGGGCTAAATTGTATGCATCAATTATATTATTCTCCTTAATTATTTATTAATTGGGTTCTATATTAACCATTCCATTAACGTTCTCTAAATCCATCTCAGGCTCACAAGCCTGTAATTACTTGGATTATCCCATTTACTGCTAAAAATGTCATTAGTTTTCTTCAAGTGCTCTGAAAGCTGCCATAGTTTCAACTCCAAAATAACTGAAAAATATCTGCTCTTCTAAAATAACGGGATACAAATTACACAAAATTGCAGATTTTAAATTCTGAATGTTAGTATCAGCTCTTTAATGTCCTACTAAAAATATGTTAGAATGGAAATATTTAAGTCTCAGCTCTACCAAGTAACTGTCTTTTCCAAGATGCACAGCAAAAGTGCTTATTGATTAGTTCTCTTTTTCAGCAATTACTGAATCTAACATTCCCCTGTAGTAAGAGATCACTATCAGAATCACTACAGGTTTGGTTTGTCCAGATGAAAAAAAAATCTTACTCAATTTGTTCTAAACAGTATTGGCAATACTTGGCGCTCTTTATCTGTTTGTTTTCTTGATTAAGCTTGTAAATTCTTACCTCTTGCTTGTAATCAGTAGTATTATTTTTTTTATTTATTTGTGCTATTTTAACTGTAAATCTGCTTGATATTTCAATTGAAGTGATATTCCTTTTGAAATAGTTGCTTCTTTTGATTAACACTTAGTGAAATATTCTTAATCTGTTTCTAGATAGCATTCATAGTTTCTGTACAATTATATTTTCTTCCAAGTGTTGTGGTATCAAATTGTTTTGCCTTTAGAAGAGCTGATTCATTTTAGATCTACTAATATTGCAGTAGCTTGGATTTCACTTACGTTTGCAGATAACAAATGTAATTTATCATAATTCCTTGTATAAAAATTACCATTGATTTTTAGCTTTGTGCTCTACTTGTTTTCAGCTGCTAAGATGACTTGTTATAGAATCTGTAATCAGCAATCTGTTGTCTATAAAAAATTTTGTAGGTAATCCCATCTCCACATATGTTATTCATGATAGTGCTGATTTTTATTTTTCCTCTTTGTTGCATGAAGGTACAATTGTTTTGGCATTTTAGTTCAATTCAGTAGCCTGCAGTAGAACCCGATTAGTAAACTACTATTATGGCACTGATTTTAGAAACATCTGGTATTGTATTGCTCTTGCATTGTCAGTGTTTCAGAAACAAACTATAATTTTTGATATAAATTGCTGTTTTTTCTGTATTTTTTCTATGTTGCTCATTTATAAGGACCTTCAGCTGTTTTTGTTGTTTTAACAATCCAAAAATGTGACTTAACCCCAGCAACCCAGCAGTGTTACCAGCAGAGTGGAACTTCTTGTCCTAAATGAGCAATTCCAGCCTTTCTGGTTTATAGCCCAAGCTCCCAAGATTGCTGTGAACACCATTAAAGTACTTCTTTGTTATCTTCTGCTGTCAGGGTGAGATCAGGACGCTGAATCCCCCAGCTGTGGGGCTGTTCGAAAAACTAGAATAGCCTTCTTATGACTGCTTGAGCCCAACTGTGAGGAAGACATGAGGAAGCAGACAGGGGGAAGCAGATAACAACATTTAAGTATGCACCACATCTCACTCTCATTTCCAGGAACACAAGAAATAAGAATAATCCCAAGAAATGCTTCAATTCTAATGAGGAAAATAATTAAGAGATGTTTCCAACTGGCTTAGTTGCTCAACCTACTTTCTGAACGATTGCACCCTCTAATGGGGTAAAACAGAGTGACTTTCAAAGCAAACTTTTTTTTTTGTTTGTATTCTACCAGTTCATACAAGCATAGTACAGTAGTCCATTTATGTTAACAATAACACAAGCATGCTCTTGCTGAGTTTAGATTACAGGGAAAGTGTGAAAATCCAACAACTTCATGATTCATCTCTATTTATTGCTAATGAAAGATGTTTTAACAAAATCCTTAAAAGGAAAATTTATTTCAGTTCTAAAGCTCAGTTCAGAAAAAAAAGAAGTAGGATGTTTTGTTTTTCTTACTGTCATACAGTAGACTTCAGCTTCACAAAGCCTTGTGCGGAAGCAAAACTTTGAATAAATGAAGCTGAAATGAAAGACGCTTAATCATGATGTCATGTCTTGTCCTACAGGTAATTTTCTAATGGACCAATGAAAGCCAACGATGACAAGTTGTGGTCAACAGTCCTTGAATGTGCTGATGGTTCTGCTTTCCTTACTCTTGTCAGCAGGTAACTTTTGTGTCAAAAATTTATCTTTCAATAGTTCAATTTAATTGAGTAATAAATAATCAGATAGTAATTGGAAGCTGGAGTTTGAAATTCAATTCAAAAATCAGTTTTAGAAGGCAAAAATAATGGGACATCGACAAGGAAAAGCAAGTTAGCATTTTAAAATTTTCAGTTTCAAAAATATTATTTAATTACTTATCTTAAAAAATAAAAGTCTGCACTACTATACAATCCAGAGCAAAATACAATATAGAGCAAAAGGCTATCTATTGAAAACAGACCAAACAGAATTCCAAATGTACATTTTTATACCTGCACATAGGAGTATGTATGAGGCAGGTAAAGGACTAAAATTGGAACTTCAGCCTTTCTTGTGATAGCTTACATCACGTGCGATGTACTTACCCTGCATATGTGTAAAAAAAAGCATGACGTTACATGAATAGTATGTCGTTTTCCTGATATTATTCAGTGTAAATGTACAATTTAATCTAAAGAATTCACGTGACCAGGGAGCCAGCCCAGAGTTTCCCCACAATGTGTTTGCTTGATCTTCTCCAGTTGTTTGCTATTAGTGCACATACAGAAATCTATCCGTCATTACACTGAGAATTAATGGAGTCCTATGATTATTAGTTACTTTTTTCTTTTCTTCAGGTTTTCTGTAATGATGTTTTTTTTTAATAGAGGATTCTCAATCCAAATAATTTGGTTTTATGAATTTTGTGCTTCTAGCACCACCTCTTCTGTCCTCCATACCTGAGGTGCTTTTCATTCAGAGAGATTTAATTTTGTTCACCATTTCTCCTTATTCATATCCCACGCACTATACTTGTATCTTCATACTCCAGTGACAATTGTTAGTATACTGTTACCCTTATAGCACTCAGTATTTTATCCTCATTCACTACAGTTAACATTAAATGCATTAACATGTATTTTGTTGCCTGCACTCTTGTGCATTTGTAAGCATTCTAGTTGAGTTTTACTATTGGCAATTCATTTCTTTTAGCTGTAATTGAATAGAATCCTTCTGTTAAAAATATAATATTAACAACTTAACCACTGCTCTGCCTAATCTGAAAACACTCTCTTGATTTATAGTCCTTCCACTGATATCCCTATGTATGGCGCTGCATCCCTAGTTATATAATACCCTCTGCTATGGACTAGAATCAGAGACAGCAGTCTCTTCATCATTTTTCAGGATAAAGTTTTTTCAGAAAGCCTTTTTTTCTGCTCCACAAATGAAGCCAATGATTCAAGAAGAATTCAGTGCATATAGCCCAGGAATTACACAGCATGAATCTTTTTCAGCAGCTTCAGCCTTTCTGGACTTTCTGATCATTTTTATTAGGTTTTCAAACCCTCCCCATTCTTTTTAGAGAAATTCTAGCAAAGATCTCTTAAGATTCCAATTCTGTAAGCATTTTCCTTAACACAATTTAGTTGTCCATGCTCCAATTGAATGGGACACTAGTATTACACTATGTGGGCAGAGGTAGTTAGTCACTACTTTATATACACTTGTTTCCTCAAACCTACTCATACAGCAAGTGTTCTGACTTGGCATGGTCTTAGGAGAAGAAATACACTGCCTTTTAAGTGCAACTTCTTTCTTTATTTGAAGCTAATTATGTAGAATTTTTACACATTTTTTCTATAAATGCCAGAAATTTGTCTTTGTAAATATGTACCTTACCTTCTCACTGATTTTCAGTTATTAGTATTCTATTATCTAATATTTATTACTAGCATGTAGAATGCAGGCTTAATGTGGAATCATCAAAAGCCTTTCATGTTGACCTAACTCTGCTTCTTTGGGCTTTTTATTAGAGGCATCTGTAGGTGTGGGTTTAGACCCTTGCTAACTTATACCCCCATTTTACAAATGAGCACAAATATAAAATATTTGTACAAGATGTATCAGCCTCCAAAAAGGAAATCTTTCGGGTTCATGCAGTGAGCATGGCAGAATTACAGAATGCTGCTCTTTCTGAAATGTTATAAACACCATTTTTAAACTGAGCTGAAATGAAAATCTAATGGCAATTACTTTTTGACTACACTAGCTTTACAGACTTCTGTCTGTAAGACCTTGCTTCACTTCCAAACTCCTGATGTGCAGACTTTATGTATGGCTGAAAACTGCACTTAACTGGAAGCATAACTATCATTAGCTCCACAAGGCACAGTGAAAGTTAAGGCACAAGCAACAGACAAGTTTACAGAGCAGCAGTTTTTAGGGCCTGATTCTCATTGTATCAGTGTCAGCGAGCAGTAGAGCAGTAAAGGTGTTTGTTTGGACATCAAGTTGGTGGCTCAAAATGAGTATAAAATGTTGGAAGTTTTAGCAGTGAGATGTAGTCTCCCCAAGTGAGCTAAAATCTCTCATGACAAGGAGAAATAACTCTGAAAAGGAAGAACTATGTTCAGAGCAGGCAGGCTGTGGCTCCATTTAAAACAAGATGAAATCAGATTGAGAATATAGAAACTCTTCAGACCAGTTTTATTTCAGTGTGAAAACATCAAGAGAACAAGCCCATAGTTCTAGGATATATGGACACATTAATTGTGCTAACAGGAATGTATAATAAAAGAAAGAGTAGCATGCAGTCATGCTAAAAGAATATCAGCTATCCATTTTAACTCCTAACATACACTTTGCAATAATGTTGGTATTTAAATTCCCTTAATGAGTTGAAGCACATTTATAAAATCAGTGATGGCAGAAAGACTTGTATCAGCAACCAAAATTCTACAGATTATTTGTACTTTACAGTAGTTTTCCTTTGAATTAGAAAATGAATGTTCATACAGCAGGATTATCAGAGGGTCTCAAATGTTTGGGCTTGTGCCAAGTAAAATGTATGTATGTAAATATTTCTGTGGATACATTTGGAAAGTTTATAATGACCAGCCACCTCTGAAAACTTCTGGACTTGACAAGCTTGCTAGTTACATTAAAAATTTAAGCAGCAATACACAGATCTAACTAGAAGCAGATTGGAAAGTGACATCAAATTTTGATGTACATTATCTGTTTACTTTTCAAGGAGAGTAAAAAATCTTAAGACAAGCTGAAATCAGTCTTTTGAAGTATGACAGACTTGTCTCGAAATGCATGTGAACAGAGATAGGAGGGTCTGTACTACTATCCTTCTCAGTAATACATTTCAAAGATAGTGTGAGAATTTTTCAGAAAAAAAAAAAAGAGTAAAAAAATATGCTTTATTTGCTAGATCCCTGACTCTCAGAGTAAACACAGACAGCAAGTAAAATTATGCGGATTACAATAAATTGTAAATTTATTGTAATAAAAAATAAATTGTAAATTTTCCTGACTGACTAGCAAATTTAGACCAAAGTTCAAACATCATGTTATGTGTTTTCTTGTACATGTATTTTAATAGCTGACACACATTTGAATATTTAAGTCCTTGATTATCAATACATCTTAATTAGAGACTTACTTCATGCTCTGCACTGACATTATCTTCCATTCTCCCTCTCTTCAGTAGCCACCCTTCCCCCAGCTTACATCCCAAAGAACTGAGAGAAATTTTCCTTACTAGAGAGTTTTTTCCACTATCTAGCACAGTTATATCTTCCCATGAAGCATGTGCAGCTGGCCATTGTCACAGAAGGATTAGGTGGATACTCTGCTGCTGGATAGTATTAATAAAAATACCACGGGTAAACATCACTACTGAAGTGCAGTGTGAAGGTTGTCACCTCACTTGCATTTGTTAGGTTAGTACTATGACTTAAAATGCAACTCTTTGATCTTGAAGAAACTTACAGTCAAACATCAGATAGGTGTTACCTTGGCCCATCAATCTGTAGAACTATAAAAAATGAGGTCACTTTACTGTATGATTGTTGACATCAGCGATATTCTGACCTGTTTCCCGGTGATAATGACTAGTAAAAAATGTTTAATATAAACATTTAATGCAAGCTTTTAAACTGGCAGCAAATATTTGCGAAGCACTTGGGGTCTTTAAATGCTTAACCATCTAAATGCCATTTGATTTGCCCTAGAACATCCATGTTTGGACAGGACAGGAATCCAACCTGTCCCATATTTAAGTCTGATTATTAAGTAACAGACTCAATCTCATGTTCTTGTTAGAAGTCAAATACATATCTATAATAGCTCTACTTGGTTTAGGATTTTTTCCCATGCTAGGTTTTACGTATGTTATTTTTCTTTTTTAGGTCAACTTCTCGAAGTACAATAGATAAATAGATAAAATTAAAGTTTTCAGAGTGTAGGAGCTTAACCCTGGAACACTTAACAGTATTGCTATGTTAATTAGGAGTGATGTAGGGAATCTTTTGTTCAAATAACTACATATTTGATTAATTATCTGCTTTTTGCATTTTGTGCCAAAATTTCAACTGATTCAGTTCATCTACAAAGGGATTTTCTGTCCTGTTAAAGCAATGACAGCAGGTATATGTACATGTACATGCACATTTTTTCTGTATTCAGAAAACAAAAACAAAAAAACAACCAACAACACTGATATGAACAACAGTTCAGTATCATATTACTCCTCAGCCAATTTACTTTCTCTCTGGTATATGCTACTTTCCTGATACTAGATACTGTTTCATCTCTGATGTTCGGAACAGAGGTGTGGGAAAGATGAATAGCTGCTATAGATTCTATAATCCACCAAAATAGAGACATGGTGTAATAGAACTTCTAGGGGCTGATTTGGATGTTGGGTAGTGATTGTCACACAACAATCAGCCTCGAGTCTACATTTGGAGGATATATATGGAGAATTTTTTTTTCAGGAAAACTGATGATGAAATAAGTGGCATACTTCTGGAAAAAAAGTGTGAGAATTCAATAAAGAAGAAAAGCAGGAATGTTCAAGAATAGCAGTGTTTCTGTTAGTTCTAGATAGTTGCGAATATGAAGTTGTTCGGGTCACTTATTCTGTTTCATACTTATTATGTTTCAGCAGAGTGATCTTTGTCAAAGAATGGCCTTTACAACAGGGTAGATATTTTTGATAGTGACTATAAATCATGTACTGTCCAACTTCAATTGCAATTCTCATATAGGCTTACAACTTTAATGAAGCAAATCTGGGCAGATAAAATTTGAATATTGTTTGGTTTTTGTGGGTAAACAAACAGCAGTGCAAAATGTTTCCCTAAATATTTTTGTGTTCTTTGGTGTGGAGGGCATTTCTTCTGTTTCTTTAAAAAAGAAATAATAATCAGAAACACAGCAATAGTAGAAGTCAAAATATTGCAAAATGCTAGATATTTTAAGCTTTTAGTACTAAATATTATGATGTTCAAATCCTGAAGTACTTATTAATTTTTTTAGAAATTAAAGGGCAATTGTTTAAGCTTAATCAAAAAAAAATGACAGTTCACAGTATACAGAAAAGACAAGTGACTCACTAAACCAATATCATTCTCTCTTTTACAGCATTGTCTGCACATTTTCGGGTCTGCGAGCCATATACAGACTACAAAGGTCGCTACCACTTTGGTTTCCACTGCCCACGTCTTTCTGACAATAAATCTTACATCTTTTGCTGTCACCATAACAACACAGTATTTAAATATTGCTGCAATGAGACAGAATTTCAGACTGTTATGCAGATGAACCTAACAGGGAATGCAGATGGATATATGCATAAGTAAGTAAATGAGTTTTAAAGTACTCTTCACTAAACTGTTCTTGATCTAATAACATACTCTCAGGTGCTCTCAATGGTGGAAGCAATTAGAATAATTGTACCTACATAGAAACATTGCTAAAAGGCTTTTGCTATTATATTTTCTAAAGGGCAGGATATATTACCTTTGTTTTTACTATAGACATTGCTAGGGGAGCATGGATGTAAAATTTATAATAAAATTTCTCTCCCTCACCTCAAACTAATCCAAGCTATGTTGAATATGCATCGGTCAAAATATACCACAAAGCTGTCAGTAGGGGATAAAGGGAGGGAGCTGACATAGCCCCTTCAATTCTAAATGTTTTGCATGGTCACTATTTTGAATCTCTGCATATTTTACATAAAATCACTGACCTTTGGGAATAGGATATACTTACTTGTACACTCACGTTGTACGGTCTCCTTGCCTGCCACGTGAGATACTTTGCTATATATGAATATCTTCCATGCAATTCTGGGGCCTGTCTTCTTGCTTGTAAGTAGCAAGAGATCTTCATTACTGTTTGCATAATTATGATGACAAAATGTTCACTTGTGAGCTATGTCCTTATTACTGTTCTATGTTCCACCCACATTGATCCACTGTGATTACTGTGGTGGAGAGGGAAGCCCTCATCTGATATAAAACTCCAGGTTCGGTTTCTGATCAACTATTTTCTCCTGCCATTTTATTCTGGTCTCCAGGCACTCCAGGGGATGGAGAGGACAGATTAAATATGACTGGAATTTCAGTCTATTCAGTTCTGGCTACTACAGGGATTTTAGTGCCTTCTGCCATGCAAAATTTGGTTGGACTTTTGTCATTCTTTTCTATAGAAGCAGATGTGAGGCACCTAGATCTGCTGGAATACTGAAGTCAGCTATTTCAAGGCACCGTGTGGAGCTGGGTCCAGCTGCAGCCATCTTACAGACAGCTTTCTTAACAATTTTCTCTCTTCCGTCTCAGCCTAGAAAAGCTTGAGTCTTGTGTAGGTACAGAAGCTGCATGCTGTAACTTCTATAGTTGCTGGAGTAACAGTCAACCAGTCATATTGGTATTAAGAGGTTTTTACACTGTGCAGTAGAAAAGAAAGATAAAAATAGACTCTACCCATATAAGATACTTTCAAACCAAGTTGTTCCTACACATGTTACAGTGTGGTTAGTGATGCATTTGAGGTCAAACTCCCACGTGGGTCCTGTGGAGCCTTGGCCTTGGGGAACATCGTGGGAACTGGTGGGTATCCAACACTGGGGAGATGCTTCAGGTCCAACAGGAGCAGTAGGGGTGATATGGTATTCTCTGGGGAAAAATATCCATGTTCTTCATGACTAAGATCCACCTCTTGGTTTAGAATAGCTCACAGAGTATATGAACATGTGTCTTCCATCCAGAATATTTTTGTGAGCAGTATCTACCTGCTGATCTTTTTCCAAGGCAGATGAAAACAGGCTAATACAACAAAATGCTTATGGAGGTGTAGCATAGAGAAGTGCAGGAAGACTGCAGGAAGGGAAGACTGTCTTCCTTTTTCCCACCATCCTGAAACATCAGCTTTTGGTAAATCAGTCAGGGTCAGGAAAACAGAGAGGAGCTAACTGCCAGCATGAGACTCTACCAGTGCAGCAAGGGAGAGGGAGAAAGCTCTCCTCACTCTAAAAATGATAAGAGATTTCCCAGGAATTTGAGCCACAGTATGGAGAGGCAGGAAGAAGTGAAGTCTAGTGCCTGCACCAAGATTACGGTAATAAGCATCTCATTAGAATTTAAACAAACTTTAATAATATGTGTTAAATAAAGTGTGTGGTAAGTATGTCCAGGGTTCACTCTATAGTAACACTCTCCTGTGTGCTTTATGAAACAAAGTCAGCTATTTAGATCTAATTTCACACGCCACTGAAAAAAGATTTTGGTGAAAAATTTTGCATTTTTTCCCCCCTAGCCATTTTTATGATTATCAAAACACATTTCTTGTTATACAGCTGAGGGAAAAATTAACGAAGTGACTTGTAAATTCCTTGTCATGGTAAGGATGAAAAATCAGTTATCTTCTGCAGTTTCATATCATATCTATATATTTTTTCCCACTTTTCTGGAAGTAAAGATTCCTATGGCTTTGTAAGTGGAGATACTGGGCTATGTATAGGCAGACAGATATTTTATATATATATATATATATATATATCTATCTTTGTTATCAAGCAGATAAATCAGTTCACAATATTTTGAATGTCAACAGTTCATTTAGTAATAAATACAGAAATACCAGTGATGTGCAACAGCCAAGAAAAGTTCTGCCATCCAAAGTATATTTGCCTAAAAATTTGTCTAATAAATTTAATTTACACTCTCTCAAATTAACTATTATGCACATTTTGATGAATATCAGCAATAGTTCTATATTAGGAGTCCTTAATCTGCTACTGGGACAGCATTAGGGCAGCCTGTAATGCGTCCATTTTTTTCCCTTATCTCTTATTCTAGTTTTTTCAGGGCTGAATGACTTTTGCACACCAAACTACAACTTTGCAGAGAACTTTACAGCACATCCACTGCAGAACTGGCATTTGCTTGCATATCGCCCAGAAAGTCCTCTCTGCAAGGACTATATATCTGCTCCTAAAATACGTAATTTGACTGGGAAGCACTCTTAGGTACACCATGATGGTTTCTCCAGGGAAAACATGAGGTCGGTCAAAGGCCTTTGCATAGTAGTAAATAATAAAAATAAATTTTATAAGCTTATATGTAAAAAGTGTATAGTGTTCCTCAGCAATACAAGTACCAAGGAATTTGTTAGGCATGTGACTGTATGTTTGCTCAGGACATCTGATGTGTGCTTCTATAGCAAGTAGCAGTGTTGTTTAAGAACAACAGGAGAAGCAGCTTCCATGACTGTCTGCCAACATATATAATTCTGCAGCTGTAGAATTCTGCTTGCAAGTGTTTTGATTTAATGTTTTTTAAAACCCAAATTCTCAAATGAATTATCTTCTGTTCATGTAAAATACACAAAAATCAACACATCTTTTTTTAAAAATAGTCAGGCCAAACCTGCTTGTCATCCATCTCAAAAAGTTAATGAAATAGTTGGAATGAATTACATGGGTAAGAATAATAAAAAGAACTGTCTATTTTCATTTTTGTGTTGGGTTGACAGAGAAATCTAAGTAGGATTCTATAAATGGAATAGGATGAGATGTGTAAGAAAAATATTCGTGTTCTCAAAGGCTCCTTGCAGTCAGAGCAAATCTTTCCATTATACAAATGTGCTTTGTAGCAAGTCTATAGCCATCTACACCATATTGCTACAAAAGTCAAAGTCATGGTCTTCTAGCAGGCAATAAAGTAACGAGCTTTTCTAAGAAAGAGATGCATGAATTACATGTACATAGAGTCTAAAATGAAATTGTTATGTAATGTTCACCCCAGATTTAGCTTTTGTATTTGTGTGCCACCAGGAGCAGAGAACTTTGAAAGTCATTTTTTACACTACAGAAAGTTATGTTGAACCTAATTGGAAATCTGCAAAATGACAGATTAGGAGGTTGGGGGAGTTACGAAGAATGAGCAAGTTTTCTTTTTGTGGATGTGAAGAGAAGATGCAACCACGTCAAAACATTTTTTTCTTACTTGATTCTCTCCATGAATGCTTAAAAAACCCAAATTTGAATCTCAATAGATTTGGAGTCTATTCACACTTTATTTTAATTGAAATGAAACTTTTGTGCTAAAGTTCTGAGTGAATCAGGAATTAAGATGAAACTTATGATTAAACAATTCAGTTAAATGAACTGAGAGCAAGTCCAAGGTTATTGTAGTCACCTTTCTTTGCCAGGTCTCTGGCCTTACTGTCGATCAGTGTTCATTTTCTACTTAAGGTATTTTATTAATTTATAGGTAAGTTTTATTTATTGATATTATTAGCAACCATGAGCAAAATTAGTATTTTGGACCATGTTAGTAATTTGAGTAACAAAAAAGATCAAGGTATGGATTGTTTCTCTGTGTACAAAACATACCATTTATTAATTTTGCTTGTGATTTTTCACAAGGCCCTTTTGATATTGCTGTTGTCCCACTGTCTGTTAATTAAAATAAAGCAGTCTTTCATTTTTGTACTTGTAAAAAACAGACGTTATTTAGAAGGAGCAGATGGAGGACTCACATATGGCCTGATTAATAAACTGTTGGTTTAAATTGGAACACCCAAAATAGCTCTAATTTTCACTTTGCAAAATTGTGATGGGTAAAACTAAATGCCTAAAATACAAACAAATTCTTCTGAGGCAACTGTAAAGAAGTGTTCCTGCCTCTCAAATTGTTGCCAAAACAAAAACAGTATCATTTCTGATATTTCTGTTTTCACAACAGATTAAGTACAGGTCACCTGTGCATAAAATGTATCCTACCTAATGACTTGTCCCAGTGAATTTCTTCCTGAGAACTAGAGAACTCTATATACTGTTTACATTAGTAGTATATAGAAGAGTTTAAATAAAATCCCTAGTAACACTACCGAGAAGCCTGGTGTAACCAAGTTATGTTATAATTCTGAGTGCTAAGGCTGCGAAGACTTTGATGCATTACCAAGATCTGCTCATGGTTGCAGGAAGTTAGGTGCACATGTATAAGTCTTACCTTTAGGTAAGAGTTTTCAGAAGTAGTACACTTTGTCTGCTTTCTGTCCTCCTGGAAATTTACTGTATAATCCTAAAGCTACACAGGAAGGACCCATTAGCAGGTCCCATTTTCCTCTCATTACTGTCAGTCATTTTCTCACTTAACTGTCATTTAATTTGACGGAGTTCTACCTGTGTGGTGGAAAGGAGATTCACAGGAGAGGAGAATCAGTCTCACTAAGTGTTGATGGGCAGCAACAGAGAAATTAAAATTCCAATTTCTTATCGGATTTCTTATTTTAAATCCTGGTGGAATTTTACTTATTTATTTATATTTAACTATAAGTGAAAGAGTTGAGGAAAATGTCAACCTGAACTGAAGGGTCAGGGTAAAGTCTTGTAAAATTTTAGCTCTGAAAAGGTTTGCCCTTATTGCTTTTTTCACCTTTTTCTGTCCCTGTCTTTTAATATCCTTAGTCATCTGTGTTAGCTTTAAAACTCTGTGAGTTACTCTAATGAACAATAGCTAATAATTTTCACTGTCTTACCCCATAGCATATGTACATGCTATATTTAAGCATGTACATATAAGCATAATACATATTTTTCTCCCTGTTGCATTTATTCTGTAATACAGTCTTGTCAATATTCTTCCTTTCTGAATTTATTACCAGCAAATGAAGGGATTTCAGCAATTGCTTGTGAAAGGCTATGATTCTGGTGATAAGTGTTTATTCTGTGTCTAGTGGTGATTACTAAACTCAAAACCAAGTTTAAAAGAGCACAGAAAAACGTTTAAGAAAAGTTAGTTATAGTACCTGTCAGCAATGAGTGCTTTCATTGGTATAGACACAACCCCAGGCTCAAGATATCACAGCAGGTTTTCCTGTTATGACTCATGTTAATCCCTACTCATGGAAAAGCCCTGTCATGTTCAGTGGGGTGATGGGCTGACTCTGAGAGTGAAAGCTTACAGAACAAAAGCCATTGGGCCCATCAAGTGTGTGCGTATCAGGCCTCACTTTGATATATGATTAATTTCAATATTTAATTTATGCACTAGTAGTGTGTATGTAAAAAAGTATCTGCAGGACAAGGGAGGGCAATGTCCCATGTCATGCAGACAGCAGTGTACTGATGGATTAAAATAGCAGGTATTTTTAAATAAAGCACTCTTTAAAATAAAAAGTAGTTTTGTCCATCTGCGTGTGTGTGCATGTGCGTATATTTATATGTATGTGTGTATGTATATGTGCATGTCATATATAGGTACATATGTAATGTATATACTATATATATATGTACATATATAAATGAAGCAAATAACCTTAAACAGCTAATGTAATGACTATTGTTGATGTATTAGATGACTTTTTTGTTTTCCCTTCTTTTTTCATAGCAACTACAGTGCACTGTTAGGAGTGTGGATCTATGGCTTTTTCGTGGTGATCTTGCTGGTACTGGACCTTTTATATTACTCTTCAATGAACTATGATATTTGCAAATTTTACCTGGCACGGTGGGGAATCCAGGGAAAGTGGATGACACACGGACAGAGCCGATGGATTAACCCTGCTCAGGATCCAAGCCAAGTACAGACACAGCCTCAGCCAGAGACACAGCCTCAGCCTCAAACTCAGCCTCAGCCTCAAACATCTCAGACAGTACATACTTTAAAAGGAGATGCTTTAAGCCCACCCCTGATGTCTTTTCAGAGTACATCTGCCTGGTAAGTAAGTTACAGCAAACTGTGATCTGTTTTTTAATCTATCACGTGAACAGTCACCTGTATTTGGAACCATGATTCCAAATTCAGCAGTGCTGAGTGGCATCATTTGGGTAGCTGGTGCATGATTCTTTATATCATATAACATCTTACAAAGTTCTCTATTCTGAAATATTTCAAGTCATATTTCAGTACTGGTGTCTTGGAGAAATAGGTACTGCCATTTTTCAAGGGTAAGTAGTTTTGCTGCACTATAGTTCCAAAAAATGCAAAAAGTCTTTGTTTCTACATTGAAGAACATAAAGTTAATTTTAATTTGGTGTCAAGGACTAACTGCCCTATGTATGTGTATGTTCAAAGACTATGCGTATAATAGCACTGAAATAGTTTCAATTTCAGAAATCCACAATATTTGTAGTATCGGGCACAGAAACAACATGAAAATCAGGTTAATTTTTTATTTGTATAGCCAAAGAAACAAGGTTGAATCTCCATTTGACAAGATGACACAAGTAGGATACTATAACGTTTGCCACCAAAAAGAAGTATGGCAGATTCATGCACGTTTTGGAGCATGAATTAGAGAAATTAAAAGCAGATACAAAAATGCATTGGTGTTGCATGTGGAAGTGGAAGCATTCCAAATGGCCAAGGACTAAGTTTTGGCAAAATAAAGTGATCAAAAAATGAGTATGGTGAAAAATATGGCATGATTTCCTGATGCTATAGAGCATGTAGAGCCACTATAATCTAAAGATCTGAAAGCCTGGGTAGCATTGTGCTGCAAATAGGAGGATGATACTAGTTTTTGTTTTACTGTGCGACTTGCTTTTAATTTTAAATGTAAATCTAGATAAGAAAAGGGTTTTGGTGTTAGTAAAGGTAGTGACAGAATGACCAGAGACTACAACCAGTGAAAGATTTGGTCATTTAGCCCGAATATATTATTGGATGCTTTTACTCAGTACTGCTTTGAACATTATAGCAGGCCTTGTCTGAAGAGCTCAAGAGCACACTTAAGGCTACTTATAGGGGAGAATTGCTTGTGTTTTTGTTATAACCACAGGTAACCTCATGATAGCTTGTACTTTGTGTCCATTCCCTTGTTTACTTGAGATCCTTTTGCCTGTCTAAAATGGATCCAGTTCTGACTGTGCTTACGCAGCTTCCATTTTCTAAAGGATTTCAACAGAATTCCAGCACTAGAGATTGGATTCTGTATAGAATTAAATGACTCCTCTTCTGGGCTGAAAGTGCTGCCTCCTGCTGTACATGCACATAGTTGATGCAAAAGTCCCTGTGCCCATTTTGGTTTGCATTCAATGAAATATTTAGATCTCAGTGCCTGGATCACAGATAGAAAAAATATAAGCTCTTGGAAAATGAATATATTTCTCAGTAACTAAGTTAATGACAGAAGAAAAGCACTATAGTGAACTAGAATCTGCATAAAAATGACAGCCCAAATAAAAGGTGTTGCTTTTTTTTTTCATGATACCTTTTTTTCATGATGCTTTTTTTCAAGATGTGTGTGCATGCACTCACAACCTTTTAAACTGTTACTTGTGTGATACTAGCATGGACTTTTATTTACTTTCTGTATTTTTAATTAAAACAATCTATGAGAGAGTAGTATTTATGCTTAAGCACTTGGCATTTACATTTATGGTCATATTTAAAGTAAATACAGCTATCAATATATGGACATTGAGAAAATGAAATAATACAGCTGTGGGCCCACTCAGTGTGACTGGGCCAAGAATTGTTTTTCATTTCTACCACTGCAGTCTCAATTCATGCAAAAACCTTTCAAACACTTTAGTATTGTGATTACTTAAAACACTGACTTAAAGTGGAAGGACTGTAACTGTATAAACAAACCTTAGCCCTTCTCCTGCTCCTGCTGCCCCCCTTCCTTGTCCATCCTTCCTGACCTCTTCTTCCCACTTCTTCCTTTCTCCTCCCTTCTCTTCATCCTCCATACCCCTTTCTCCTCATGTCATTCATTCTTCTTCTCTCTGTCCTGCCCCCCACTTTACTTTTCTACTTTTCCATACATCTTTCTTCTCATTTTCTTCTACTCTTTTCCTATTTTTTTTCTGCCTCTCCTTCTTGTTTTTCTTTTCTTCACAGTGTTTTTTCTTTTTTTTTTTTTCTTGTATTATTTTCATCCTTTATTTGGGGGATCTTTCCTGCTCTACTCTTCTTCTTCATTTCTTCTCTTTATCTTTTCTCTCCCTCTTCTCCCAATCCCTGCAGCTTTTTGCACACTGAATTCTCAGTGTTAATTCAGAAATTCAGTCAGCTGTTCAGTCCTGTCAGATAGGACTAAGATTCTCAGTAGAATAATTGCATCCTAGCTTAATATGTCTGTGTGTGTGTATATATAAAAAAAAATGAATGGTTGCATGTAGATATGTAGAATTAAAAAGGCATTTTTATATTGGTTGCTAGTCTTGTTATATAGCTTCAAAAATTTTTAAAGGATTCTCCATCAATTTCCATTGCTGACATTTTTGTTCTGTTTGCATTTTTTTTGAAGCATTAAGCGAGGATTGTATGTTAGGATCAGGTGAGCATGTTCCATATGCTCTTTTCCTGCGATTGCAGGAGATGGGCATTGATAAGTCTCTTCAGTAACCTTTATTCCCTTCCCTACTGCCCTGTCTGTGCTTCCCTTCATTCCTATAACGTTATTTATTTTCTTCTAACGGCTTTTATTGCTCAATGGTAGAACCAAATAGGTGTTTTCTTTACCAAATCCATACTTACCCTTTGAATTTCCTGTAAGACACAGCAAGAGATGCCATATTCTCAAGTTTATAACCTGCAATTTCAGGAACTTACAGTCCTTTAATTAAGTGCATAGATATCTCAAAATCTGAGCTGGACACAGAAAAGGTACAGAGAAAAAGCAGCAGTCATTGCTAATCACAGATAGGTGTTTAAGGTGTGGAAGAGGTTTTTGAGTAAACAGTTCCCTCAGAATTATCAGACTGGGTACTACAGCAAGTGCCGAGTCACTGAGGAGCCACTAAGGAGTCGGGCTATTTATTTGTCTCTTAAGATAATCTGCAGGTTATACACAAGAAAATATGGTAATTTTGCCATGTAAAGTGTAATTAAGTGAAGTTTCAGAGTCTGCTTTGGCAGCAGCCTGTATTTGTTGAGTGGCCTCAGTATTCTCACCTTGAAATCTAATCATGCTATCAGTGAAGAATTGCAATGAACTTAGCAGATATATCACTTCCATCACGAGTTTTAAAAAGCTTATTTCCTCAAATTATTAATGTATTTTATTTTTGTATTTTATACTTGAATATTTGTTATTCTAGATGATGACACCAATATCTTCGGATGCTTTGGTAACAGCAGCATTCAAGTCTGTAAACTAACCTTTTCAGTTTGTTTGGGCATTTGTAGACTACACTGAGTTTATTCCTGCTTTCCCCCACCATAAAGAAAATAATCATTTTTCTTCTCTCACACACACACACACACACACACACACACGCACCTACACCAGTAGGGATTCATAAAGGTGATATGTTACCAGAAGTATAGTTTCTGTTTATAGATGAGTTTGTCAACTCAGCAACAATAGAATATTTTATGAAAATAAAAAATAAATTTTGTAATCCTGAGACATGCATATAAACCAAAGGAAATAAAAAAAAGAAAAATAATAAAAAAGAAACACATACTGCTAAACCATTTTCCCCAAAAGTTTTCAAATTTTCAAGACAGAAATGCTGCATTCACAGATCCCTCACCTCCAGTTTCATAGATTCTATTTTCTATACGTGCAAAAAAATAATATTTGGTCTCTGAGCAGTCATACAATGCAACAGTCACTTCAAAATAACAAACTGTTTATACTGCAAAGTATAAATTGACTTTATGCAAGTACTCAAGCATTATTCAAACCAGGAGGAAGGGAGGCCATTTGGAAGGGTTTTTTGATTCCAGTAGTGCAGTGGTCACTGAACAGTTTTCTTTTTATTCATAGAAAAGGATAATCTGTGGTGTCTGACTTGGATTCAGGATTTTTATCCCAAGTAGAAACAAAAATAATAGAATATATTAGAAACATATATAATAGAAACATAATAGAAACAAAAATCAAGATTACCACAGGATTTGATTAAGTTTATGGGATTTCCTCTATTTTCTTTTGTCCATTTTATGAATGGTTTGTTTTTCCAGAAGTAAAGCACACAACGATATGAGAAAAGATATTTTTAACATATCACAAAATAAGATATATGCCTACTTACATTGCTATTTACTTATCTACTTCTAGTCAATGAAATCAGTAGAAAACTGAGGCCATTCAACTTTATAGATTGCTGAAGAATTACTTATATATAGTTGTGTTCTAAAATGCCTCCTCAGATATTTTGAAATATTTGTTGTAAGAAGAGATTGCCCTCTTTGATTTTTTTTTTTTTTTTTTTTAGTGTGGAGGAGGGAGCATTATTGGTAAATGTCAAGAACCCTGGACATGGTGCTCTAAAACCTGTCATTGGATTTCTATTCTGTTTTCAAATTAGTATTGATTTATCACAAGAGTAATCATACCGAAACCACCATAACTCAGCTGATACAAAAAAAAAATAAAAAACAAGCAAACCCACAGCCATAAGAAGAAAGTCAGCTACCCATTCGTGTCAGTTTTAAATTTGACACTCAAGTTTTCACGTGTCCTTTTTCTTTGCTTCTTTCACTTAATGAATTTGTTAGCTTCCTGCACTTATATTATGGCAGTTATAAAACATGCCCCTTGTAGAAGAAGCTACGCTATGAGGATAGGAAAGTGATTCTTCCTTATCAGAGTCTCTGAAATAACACACTTTCTGTCTCCTTACTGCAGAGGGCTCGTATATAAGAAACTGTCCCAAGAACAACAGCAGGATGAGCCTATTGTTTGTAAAGACATTTGAGATCTTCTTGCATTAACAAAACTATACAAGTGTGTGTTATTTTATGATTTCATTTCTTTCCCACAGTTAAAATGCTTATGAAACCAATAATTGAAACAGAGGTGTCAGAGAGAAAAAAAAAAAAAAAAAATCAAGCAGCTCATGGGTTCGAGTGGGTAGAATCATCCCCAAAGTGATTGAACATTTTTGTCATAGCAGATCACCTTTTTTACTTCAGGAAAAGAGGGGCATGTATAGCTATAATACTACTATAACTCAGGGAGGCTGAAATCCATTGTACACATTTTGCTGACAGAGGGCTTCCAGTGTTGGATAGGGCACGAAGGAAAATCACTTCTCTTAGAAATATTGACCCTGATTTAGAACAATGTTGCCAAATCAGGTGGTCTGTGGATCATAAGGCCCAACTAACACTGATCTCTTCTTCAGTATGGAAACCATCTGAGGCTGTACAAAGGCCTGCGTGGTCTGAGTCCAGGTCCTGGTGGATGCACCTTCTGCAACCCAAACACCATCACAGTCAGAAGTGAGGCCTGCAACTGCACGAGCTTAAACTCTTATGGGTTGACCTCACGGTGCTGCCTCCAGCTCATTGCTGAGGTACATGAGCCCTTCCATGCTTTCTGGCGCTTAGCAGAACCTGCGGCCTGAGCCAACTTCTTGAACATCTGGAGATCAAACAGCAGCAGGCAAATTGTTGCTGCTGCTCAACAAAGGACAAGCCAGGGAGACAATATAATGAAATATTGAGAGTGAAGCAGAGCAATCAAAAACCTGACTATAGAAGACTTGTTCTCAGAGGCAAGGGAATAGTGCTAATTAATAGCAACTAAAAGAGTTCAAACTGGCAGGGGAGATCACATGAGACCAATGAGGCCGGGTCAGCCTGGCTGAGGTAGTTTCTCTGGGGCTATGCTATGTTCTAACTGTGAGAGTGAAGCAGATGAACATGATCTCTGTAGCACAACGTGCTGATGTTAAAACCCCTTCCACAACTGCCAGGGATGCAAATTACAGAGAGTATTGTCTTGAAGGCTAACTTCTGCCTCCATAGTCCCTTTCTGCACAAGAGCACACAGAGACAGTATCTCCTTTGTACAGCCAGAGAGGGTTAGACAGAGGCAAGTCTATTTTAATTCCTCTTATGAGATGTTGCAGTCTGCTTTTGCTGTGACTTCCTCCCCATCACAGCATGTCCTGAGCAACAAATAGCTTTCAGCCCACCACTATTCACTTGCTGCTTCACACCTTTTCCAATGTCTATCAGAGTGCTTTTAAAACAAATTGGGGGTGAGGGGGCATAAGAATATTGGCAGACTTGCAAAAGACACAGCGAATATATACTTCACAGGTGACTAAAAAGGCTGTGTTGAAATATTCCCTTTAATAACAAGTATTTTGAAACAGGATACAGCATAATCACTGAACCAAAGTGTCCATGTCAGAAAAATCCTAGGATTTAGTAATTTCTTTCTGAGAAGCTATCAATGCTTTCTAGCTTGCGTCACCTAGTTTGGGCCATTGGTTTTGAAATGGGCCATATGTGTGGTGTGAACATGGCCAAAGTCCACCAAAGCACATGTCTGTCGTAAGGTATTATGTATGGGTCTTTGTTTTGTTTTGTTTCTTTTTGCAGAGACTGCAGTAGCAAGAAGATACTTCAGTAACAGAATGAACAAAAATCTGTCCCATTCTATTTCAGGCCAAGTGTTTTGAAAATAAGATAGATCTAAAATTTACATATATAAAAATATTAACACACTAAACAGGAATACAATACAAGTCGAAAGGCACAAAATTTTATGTCAGGGCCAAAACACTGTTTTTATTTACATTCCGAACTACACTGTTATGTTATACTAAGCATGGCAAACCAGACCAACAGTAGTTTTTTGTTTGTTTGATTGTTTTTTTAAAGGAAAGTGGAAAGAATTAGCAACCTGGAATGCTCTTGTAATCCTTTAGAAAGAACTACCTGGGCAAAAATAGCATCTGGAATAGCTGTCTTCTTATCAGGTGTTAAATATGTAAGCTAACACTGTGAAAGGCATCTTGATTCCCTTCCTTCATTTCATTTTGTTTTTAAGTGGTTCCTAAGGAAAACACTTTTTGCTCCTAAAGACGCTGAAAGTGGTTCTACATTGCAAATCCCTGCTGCTGCTGGGGTTCCTACTTGATATGAAGGCAGGAGACCAGCCATACAAACAAAATGTAGGCTTAGAATCTAAAACTACAATTTTGCCAGATGCTGATTCCTTCCTACTTAGTTCTATTATATTGAAAACAAATGAAATTTTTAGTTTTTTATGTCATTAGTAGTATTTAATTCAAGATACATATATAGTTTCTGAGTAGGTTCATTCTTATATTTAGAAATTCACTATTAGAATATGAAATGAAGTCAATATGCAAGGTTTTCACCCACAATGCTGTGATTACAGATGATACTTGTATATATTGACATGTTGTATTTTCCTTTTCATTTTGCCCTGTAAATTACACTTCTTATATCACAACTTTTACGTGTTCTTGTCAATTGCAGATTCATGGGGTAGAGAATGATCAAGGATAGTCCTCACCTTAGTCCTTTCTCAGTCTCTCCATCACACTGAGACTGACACAGTCATCAGCTTTGTGAAAGTATTTTAAATGATCTGTATAGCTGAAATGATTAAGCCAAACCTGAGTATAGTGATGACTTATCAGAAAATAGCAATTAGAAAAAAAGGGAATAGTTAGAAGGCCATCTGAAGACTATTGCTAAATGAACTCTGCACACTGAGAAAAGTTTTCTCATGTAATTTGAGTAGCTTTCCATGTATCCAGATCCTTAGATCATTTACATTGGAACAAATCTAGAGTAACAGCACTGAAAATAGCGGAGTGATAGTAAAACTAGTGTGAAACCAGAAGAATCTGAGCTACAGTTGCACTGCATAATGTCACAACTCATGTGGTGCATAGGAATGATGAGTGCAACATCACAAGTTTTATCAACTGGTCCCATTCATCACAATAAAAGATGCTTATTTTTAAAGACTATTTTAGTAGTTCTTTCTCCTACCCTTTACACCCCTAGCAGCACAGCACACCTGATATCCAAATAGCACAAAGTTTTTTTTGTTATTGTTGCTTTTTAAAAAAAAACACATTTTATATATGCACTGAGAAACAAAATCAAAAATTATTCTAAAGAGCCTCAATTAGATGCTAAAGTATCACAAAGAAACTAAAACAGCCCAAGCAACTTTTCAGGTACATCTGCAAACCATAACTGACTTTGAAAGAAAAAGACCTGCATACCTCATACATTTCTCTGAGTAGTGTCCAAACTGGCTCCTTTCAGTTTCATTTTGATGCATTTAAAATGAGCTCAGGAGCTCCTATCTACTCCTGATTTAGCTTTGTAAATGTAAATCAAACTGAAAAAAATCAGCCTACCTGTCTTTAATGTCATTAAGAGCAGCTGGCAAAGGTAGGAGGCACTGTTGCTCCCACATCTTGTATGGCATAGCGCAGCCTCAGCTGAATTAAGCTTAAAAAATTGGCAAGGACCAAAATTTACTACACTGATAAAATTCAATGAATTGCTTAGAGATTATGATAGACAAAGCAAAGCAGATAATAGGCAAGCAAGTGGTGGGGAGGATAAACAGCTTTATCCAAAGATACTGGAAGGAAGAGGAGAGAGGCTGGAGATCGGGAGCTGAAGTTACTGATCAAAATAGCAAGTCTATCTTCCCGCAGGAATGTTGGGGGATATTCAGGAGAACTCAGAGCTCTGAAATGAAATAAAACATTTTTTTTTCAAACAAAGGAGGTGGTATATACTTATATATATGTATATTAGGTATTTTATTTTATATTTTTAAATATTTTTTATTTATAAATATTGAATAGCATATAATTCCACATGAAATAGTAGCATGCTCTGGATTACCAGAAAAATCCTTAAAAACTTAATGTGGTAATGCTAAATGTTTGACAATAAATGCTAACAGGATCAAGTAGCAGTACTTGACAAGAGGTCAAGTATTTGCTCTGTCATTACTTTTATTGACACTAGCCCATGATTAGATCCTGAGGAAGACAACCACAGTGAACAATTCAGCGTTTCATTCAGAAATGAAAATACAAACATATTTGTATGACTTTGGTTTTGTAGTTATGTTTCCCTGAACAATTCAAGAAAAGGCAGTAATTACACGTAGTTTGTTCAGCATTAGCAAAATATCAGCTACGTAGCTATTAAAAAAAAGCGAGAGAGAGATGAAAAAGCATTAGAGTTTGGGAAACATTAGTCATTTTAGCAGTTCATTAAGTCAGGAGGGAACAATATGATAGATGCCCATCAGAAAACCATTTTCAAGACCTTAAAAGGTTTTGAAAAGGTTTTGGAGAAATTTAGTGATCAATACTGTCATAAATTCATATCTCTCACCCCAGCATCATGTCCAATTTCTTTTGGGGTTACAGCCACAGATATCTATAACCATAGTTGTAAAGAAAATCTGTTAATGGTAGAAGGACTGCTTCTGAAAATAGTTTGAAGTTCACTGTAACGTTTCTTGGAAATCAGAAACTGAAGAGATTAAACCAATTTAAATCAGTAAATGGCAGGAAGATGATATAGCTAGAACACAATTAAAAATGCCACTAATATTAGTTCTGTGTCATACATCATCCCAAAACAGAATAAGTAGGCAAACCTGAGATATTTTAAAAATTAAAGAAAACAGTTTAATCAGTACATAGCATGAAAGTAGTAAATGATGGAAACTGGATTGCCATTAGAAAACACAAGAGGATAAAAATAACTGTAAAAAAAGCTGCACGTGAAATAAGCATCCCAGTGATCTCTTTCCTGGTGTTGGCATTTATTGGTAACCTTTGCTCAAAGGTTGCCAATAAGGTAAAGGTTATTAAAGATATAAAATAGCCATTTTGGTAAAAGTAGCAATGGAAAGGAGCTTGCACAGAGGTGTGTGTGATCATTCTGCAGCATGAATGATGGGCTGTGGTCTAAAAAGGGACGAGATCCATCTCCAGTTTTTCTTTTTGAAGGACTGATGCTGTAGTACACAGCTGAGCTGCATTTGCACAAAGGGACCTTCACAGTTACGGGAATTTTGTGTAACAGCTAGCTAACCATACCACTGAGTTGACTCTGTTTTATAGCAATTCCTTGCAGTCATTATAGTGCTGCTGCTCTCATAGCTAAAACACTCCCTACACGGTCTGCCTTCTTCTTGCTTAAAAATCATTACTATAATGTTGCACCGTTTGGAAAAGTAATTGCAGTGCGTTTCATCAAAAACTATAGTAAATTAATTAAACAGGCATTAACTGTATTCTATGTTAATTAGCGATACAGTTTTTAATCACTCAGATGAGGGAGGAAAGCAATTTTCCTTGCATTCCTATCTCTTAAAATAGTGAGTCATAGGAAGCTGCTGAGCCTTCTTATGTACCAGCATAGCACAAGCACACTTTCAGCTAAAAAATTCTAAAGAAAGGATGACTGGAAAGCACCTAAAGTTCACTTTTTAACCACCAAAAATCTAACAGTTCTCTACTGCAGCTGGAATTAACAACAAGACTGAAATCATCCAGAAAAAAAGACTGCTTAATTTGTGGTTTTGGGACATTTTAAAACAAATTACCTGAGGGCTGGGGGGTTCTTACTAGTTTTTTTACTATGCACTGAAATCTCTCCAAGCTCACAACAAGGGGCGTCCCACCTTGGAAGAACCCGTTTCTATCCCAAACTGAAAGAAAATTAAAAGATGAAAGCATGGGTGAGATTTTTCTACTGAAAATACAGTCTAACAGTGATACTGCTTTTATTTTAAACAAAAATAGAATGGACCCAGCATGTGCCAACTCTTGCTATGCTTGACTGTTCCTCTGTTTTTCCTGGGAATACATACATACCTGGGAATACATACCAAGGAGTAAAAACACCTGAATCATTCCAACAACTATTCCAAAGACTTATCACTAGTAAATCTGCAAGACAGTGCTAGCTACAGTGGAATGGTTTTTGGATGGGTTAAAGACAAGTGCAATAGAAATGAGCTTGTAAAGATTAAAATGTTGATTAAAGCTTTATTATATTTTTTACTTTTTTGTTGTTATTGTTTTGTTCATTTACTCCATTTAGAAGAGAGCAAACATGGTCTGAAAAACTTAGAAAACAAATTAGTAAAAATGGAAGGGATTCACTAATATTTTCCTACCTTTTCTAAAATCACTTCTCACAACCACTGGTTATACCTGGAGTTGTGTGCTGCTTCTACGTGTTACAGAAGTAAATGAGTGCTTACTGTGCTGTGATGTATTTATCTTCACAGGGTTCATCTGAGATAATAAATTCTGTTATTTCCATTTGACGAGTGAGACACAGAAAAGCTTTTATGGTTACTGAGGGTCTCACAAAGGCAGGGACTCTCTGACACCCACTCACAGTCTCATATTCCCGGTTACCAGGGCTTCATACCTCCTGTATCAGGAGGCAGCAATCCTGAGATTATGGAGGTTCATTCAAGTCATAGGCTCCAGCAGTCCCAGGTTCAACATGCTCTACACATACATATGAACACTGACTTTTCCAGTTCTGTTTTGCACCTGACCAGACATGGATGAGAATGAGGAAACCACTCTGCACAGTGGCATCCCAATAAATGCGTTCACTAGTCCAGCACACATTGGAATCAACTGCTTTGGCAAGGCAAAGTGGATTGTCAATGAGAAGATGAAGCGGTCATTAAATGATGCACAAATTGTTGGCACTACATGCAGGTTCTGTACATCTCCCTTCTATAAAAGTTGGCATTACAACACTTATATAGACATGCTATATCTAGCAATCAGAGACAGATTATACTGCTCTCTGATTAGATACTGGAAGTCTGGAATCCCTATCTGTGCAGCAAAGTTCCAGTTACACAGTACTAAGATTGCACATTTTACATTGTATAGTAGAAACAGGGATAAAAGGTTCAGGGGTAAGAGCACAGCTCACTCTCTGCTGCTATTCTGTAGGCACCATCAGTGAAGAGCATTGTGGAACCATTATGGAAAGCAAGGAAAGAAAGAAAATTCCCAGGGATGCAATAGGTAACACTCCAGCAACCTGTACTGTCTGATGGCTGAACAAGCTAATGACTTCCTTGAGCATATAGAGAGGAAGATACCAGTTAGAAGCCAGGAGCTGTTTCCTTGCTAGCAGTGGTGAGATTTCTGGAGGGAAACTTTACCTTCACTAGTGCAGTAATGGCAGATGGGAAAACATTCAGAAAAGAGCTGCAGAGTTCTATTTGACTTTGGGAAAATCTGCCCCATGGAGAACATAAAAGCTATTTGATCCCAGCCTGAAAATCCTTTGCGAGAAAGAGATTTCAGATAATGGAGGGATCTGGCAAACAAAGACAGAAAAGATTCCAATGCCTGGAAGATTAATTCATATAAATCTGGCTAAGGTGTGGGGTTAATCTTAGTCAATTTAGCCACCTATAAGTCAAGCATCTACTCCAAGCCTTTGGCCTGTTTAGGTCTTACCTGTGATGTATGGAGAGAGGCATTGCTAGGGACCGTCTTGCCTCTTCTCTGGGGATGGACTGGTCACTTGGAAGCTCCTTGTTTGTTATCACTGTGTTCGGTGTGGAGCTTTGACAAGTCACTAGCCATTTGAGCAGGTAAAGTTCGGAGAATGGGAGTCATTTCAGCTGGTAGACAGGTAGGGGGAAAGCACAGGCCACCGGGGTCACTCCAGAACCACACAATTCTTCATCGCACTGTTGTGTCCCCTAGCATTTGTCTGAACACAGGGGACAACCATGTGTCCTTCCCACCATGCTCCAGGACAGGCCTGATTATGCAGCTGCTGCATAATAGCTGCTCGAGTCCATGGGACTATGCAGTGATTGCTTAATCGGAGCAATGAATATAAAATTCTGGGCTAATTCCCATCACAGCAGCACCTGCCAAATCCTCCTCATTGATGTTCCGCAGGCACAGCAAGGCAGTGGTAGTAAGACAGCTGAAGAGGTGAAGATTATTTCTGTATGTAACTGGCTTCCATTTTTTTATTTGGAAATGCTGTAAAGATTATTGTGGACATGAACATTGACGCAGCACAGCAGGTTGCTCCATTACAATGCACACGTGATACCTGTTGTTGAATTATTCATTTGAATTATTACTTCTGCTTTTCATCCAATATTAAGCTGTATACCTGCTGAAAACTACAGTCTGATTTGGGCAGGTGCAAAAAGCTGAAAATCCCTGTCCTGAAGAAACGCGCGTACAGTGGATCCACAGTACAAAAGGCACGCGCACCCACGCGCATGCACACAAGTGAATAAATAAAGAATGACAAGGAACAAATGCAGAATAACCACCCGCTGGCAGGCTTAATTGTCCAAAACAAAAAATTTCCCTGTTTCAAAAATCACCATGCAAGCCAAGCTGGACCAAGAGGAATACCTCAGCTGGATTACACCAAGCAGAGACTCTTTTTATTTCTCTTTACTTATAGTGTGACTCAAGAAGAGCTGTTCACCCAGGGTCACGCACTGCCATTGATCCCTGCGCAAGGACCCTGCTGCACCTGCAGGAAGTTTTTTGCCCCCGCAGATGAATATCTGGATCTGGCTCTGAGACAATGTAAAAATTAGAAACCAGGCAGAACCCCACCAGCACTGGAGTCAAAGGGTGTTTTTTTGTAAAATCAGCAATATAGCTAACACACCAAAAAAAGAGAGCTTGTTTTCTGTCATCCTTCCCTCTGATAAAATGACCCAGGGTCATTGGCTGCTGCTTTTTGTACCCCACACCTCAATCCTTCCCATGCCTGTTTATATGGGGAAAAAAGGGAGAAGAAGGAAGACATGCCCCTATATAAGACTGTTTTTCTAACAGTAAGTTATAAAGTCTTTTAATCTCTTAGTGTCTTCCAGTATGTAGTGCTATTTCCAGTGATGGTGTTGTGGGTACAACTCTTCTACTCCTAATATCTAAAATTAATAATAATAAAAAAAAATTAAAATGCTTATTGTTTGGTAGTCATGTATAAATAAACATATTTGGACCTGCGATAGGAAGTCAAGCACAGTAGCCAAATTAAATTGCAGTAGTAAAAGGCTGTCCTGTGCTCTTAGTTGAAGTGTCTTCAGACATTTATTTTAGAAGGAAGAATTTTAGATTTCATCCTGCTAGCAAAGCTGCACAAATTCAGCTGAAGAAAAGAAATCATACATAAAGAACAGTAATAGGAAACAGGACTGTGTCATCCTGCATTGAAATCCAGCTCTCACCACAGAGAGCTTAAGCTGTGACTCAAAAGACCAGACGTCTTAATGCTGAAAAGTAGAAAAATAAGGCTCTTTGGTGTTAAAAAAAGATATAAAGGCGCAAGGGCCATTAATAGGCATTTTATTTCCAGAAATGAAAAATTTCCTGTATTGCTGTGAGATAAACAGAAAAATTGGCTATACTGAAAGTAAATGTAAAGCAACGGGTTAAACGACAAGCTTGGAGATCAGAATTCAAGAGCTAAAAGTGATTCTTGCCCTCCTTAACTGACCACTGAAGCAAGCTCAGGCTCTGGGCAGCCTCAGAGAAGCAACACATGCCTATTGCTTCAACTCTCCTAGAGGAAAGCAGCTATTGCATTCAGTCTTTAATGGGAAGTAGAGAAAATGGAAATGCCAAAGGAGGAGTAACATAGTAACTGGAAAGAAATACAGAGGCTAGGTGGGGATTGAGGAGCAGCATTTGCTGGTATCTGTGGCCTGTCTCGGCGCTGGACAGTTGTTGAATATCAAGAGAGGAACTGACCAACCTTCTTATCAAGGCCACTGCACAACCCTCTGCCCACAAAAAGAGAGAGCCATAAGTATTTTGTGGTGGTGTTAGGAATTGCTGCTGATCCAGCTGGTATGCAGCAATATGTAGATCTGATTTACCTTGCTACCTTCTTTCTAATGTAATCCAGAGAAAATTCTTCCACTGCTGCCATTTCCTCTGAAATTTCCGCAGGCTTAGGTTTTATTGACTTGAAAAGAGTCAGCACCTTGAGCACTGCACTCTGTAGATGGTGACTGCACACTCGGCTCTGATGTTTGCATCACCCTCCGCTCACCTGCAGCATATTCCAGCATCTCCATCTCCACAAGGGATTTGTATTTCTGCTCCGTTGCTTTCAGGACATGCTAGACAGCAGTTTTAATACACTGAATTTGGCTGAAGCCAGGCTGACAGGGAGGGCTAGGGCAAAAAGAGATGTTCTACAAGGAGCAGCATAACAACCTGATTCAGATCAACCCAGTTTCGCTTGCTTTAAAATATGCCCAGTAAAGCTTTTGGGGTACTCAAGAGGTTGTGTAGCAGGGAATGGCAGCAGAGCAGCAAGCTACGTGACACATCGAGCAGCAAGTTTTGGTGCTTGCTTTTTTTTGCATCTACAGCAAAGTACTATCTTACAAATAATATGAATCTATTAAATTTGAATTGCCAGGCAGCATGAAAGGAAGTCTTTTTCTCATATCATGTACTTGAATTTTATGTAGAAGGGCAGGCTCTCTTAAAGCCTCTTGTACTTTTCATTGTGCTCTCTTGGATTTCAGATGTGTGGGCTGACACTATAAGAGCACAGCAAATGTGAAGACTACTTGAGTATCTTAGGTATGCCAAAGCCTCTTTGTGGCAACAGAATTTGAAAGCTTTGTAACACCAGCTTTGAGGAAATTGGCATGAGTCAATTGGAGACACTCGTGTAATTCAGTCGCTGTCACTGATGCAGAAATACCCAAAGGTTCACAGATCTTTTTTAAAGGTGTTATAGGAGTACAAGAGCTTTCAATGCACACAAATCAAGTGTCAATCCATGCCTCAAACACCACCCAGCTATTGTGCACACACACAGGAGTGTGTGACATGTGAAGTGTTCTTGGGAGCTACGATCATGGATGAACCTTCCCTGCCATTAAGCTTCTGGAAAACCATGAGGCAAAAAAAATTCATTGTAACTGCATAACTAATGTAAGAAACTGCTTTTCTTTCCAGAGGTAGCAGTATATGAGGAAATTCCTGCAAACCTTGGATTTTCCATCAAAGTCTTTCAGCTTGTTACAGCTCTTGAACATGTGGATCACATCTGCTCATGAATGAGCCTCAGGAAGAAAGGTTTCTAACCAGAGCATGGAGACTGCAGAATAACATCCACTGAGTAGTACTGGATTGTAAAAAGCACAGAGATGGATATATTTACGTAGAAAATCATATATTTGCCTGTAACAGTTAAAGACTAAGTGTCACGATACAAGAAGTCAGTCCTAGCATTATATACAGTTTTACGGTTCAGGATTTCTGGAGGACTGGAAGAAGAGAAGGAGATACTGACACCCTAGCTAAGACATCAGACTTCTAGACACCTGCATCTGAAGTGACCATCACTTTTGGAGCCAGTAAGGTCAATAAAGAGAAGGAAGAACACATTTCCCATCATTAATAATGATACTGCTATTCTGCAGTGATGGAAGACACATAGCTTTTCAGTGATCATCTTTCCATTTGCATTGAAAACCTTTCTTTCAAAGCCTCAAACCTTTCTCCGTTAAGCACTCATAAATTAAAAGTTTGAATATTTTATATTTCTTAAAAAAATGCAGGATGCTTCCAAGAGAAATTTGAACTGGATCTTTTTGCTCCTGTATTCAAGACTGTTAACCAATTCGGGAACTACCAAATTAAAAGCCTTTGCTATTCATTGATATACATTTCCAGAAGCTTCCAGTTATTCTCAAACTTTTGTTCATCATAAAAAATATTTATGCTGTCAATCAGCCTTCTTGGTTTCATATCACTTCTCTTTGTAAATGAAAACTGTAAAACATGGCCCAACTAAAAAAGTAGAGAAAATTGTACCCAGGGAGTACAACAGAGAGATTGTACCTATCACTGTCCAGCAAAACCCAGCTGCAGTTCCTGGCCCTCGCTATTGTCTCAGAGCCTGAAGCAATGGCCCCAGCAGCACCAAGGCCAAACGGCTGTTAGACACAAGTATTCCTCCTAAACACCATCTTTGAGCTCAGGATTAGCAAAAGGACATCTTGGGAACCAACGGAGAAGTAACTTGAAGAGATAAACATCCTCTACCGGTGTAAATCTCTTCTCCTCATGTGTAATTTCACATCAGGAGAGGGCTTTACTGTCATTACGTAGAAGATCTTGGCATTAGATTCAGATTTATCTAGGAAATAACCAGCAGTAGAATGTAGGAAAACCCAGCAGGTCCCAGTTCGTTCCTATATTTCCCTCTGGCACTGAGAGCCCCTGCACCTCTTCCTGCCCACCAAGGTCTGCAGACAAAGCCAACCAGCCAGTATCACCCCTGCAGCATCTCCGCAGCTCCACAGCCCTTCCAAAGGCAACGAGGGTCTCTCAGCAGCAGCACAAGTTGCACTTTATTTTACACCAGTCTTCATGGAAGCAAGCACAGTCTTCATGGGAGTGAATGAACTCCACGTTGATGAACTTAATCTAGACTAAGAGAGTTGACATTCTTAGGAAATGGGGACAGACATTTAAACCCCACATTTACAAGCATTCCTTGCTATAAAGGGACATATTTTTTAACCATTGAGTTTCAAAATTCATGTACTTTAACTTTTTCAGGTAACTCTTTGTTACACATTGTAAACAGTAATTTCTGCTTTTGAATATAGTAGTATGTTGCTACAATACCCAAGAGAGTTCATATAACATTCACTTTTATAACATACTAAAGCTTTTATAGGACAATTAGTTTATATAACACAGACCAGCAATTCTAGTCTGAATGTATACAATTTTAACTAAAAGAAAGAAAGAAAAAAAACAGTAAAAAACAGTAATTATTTTCTAAATATCTGGTGGGTCCTAGTGGGTCAGTTTAATTTACAAAAACAAACATTTAACTATTATTTGATGCATCCTGTAGCTATAGAAAAGGTTCATAGCTTCAATGCTTTCCTGAATAGGAAATAAGAATTTTCTGGAAGAACATTAAGAAAAAAAATATATGATTTCATGGGTACATATGGATGTTCAGCTTGACATTTTCTCTTCCCTGTATTCAGCAAACTAGTCCCAGATTTTAAGCCATTGTATCTTAGGAGATGTTCCACACACAACTTCATTTTTCATGAGACCTGCATTTCCCCAAGATATAAAAGCATACTGGTCTTAAGTACTTCAAATAATTCATAACTAGTGAATTTATTGTGTGCACAAAGAATAAACTTGGTTACAAGAATCTGGGGTTTGGGCTCTTACATGCCAAACTCTACAGATTCCTTTGTATTAATCCTTCTTATTCTAGCTGTGTGGATTCTGAAAAATATGATTATTATTTCTTAAAGCCGTCCTGTAACAACATTGCAGCATTTGAAAATAAAGATAATACACTGGCTAGAACTCTTGTTTTTCGAATGTAGAGACTCTTCTGCCACCACCATCCCCCAACAGCAAAATACTGCATACGTATGTGCATAGGTACATATCTGTTTCTATGCAACTTCAGTTGCTGAGATGTAGAATTTAGAGTTGAGTTTCTGCTTCAGTCCCTATTCCCACCCACAGCCTGTGTTCCCACACAGGGACTTTGTAGGGTAGAAGATGTTCAGTGCAGATTTGGGGTGCTAAAAACATTTCAGTGACCACATTCTCCTGCTTTCTTACCTTTTTCACACACACATTTGCACACACATCTCGTGCCAGGCCCGGTGGAGCTCTGCCTAGCACCCAGAGCAGTGTTGCAACAGAGATTTCATCCCACACTTCCCCAGCTCACTTGCTGCTGGCCTAAGCTCGTATCTATCGCTCGGAGTCCATGATTTGATGGAAGATGTACTTTCATCTGCTACTGATATCATCACTTCCATAAGGCTGTATCCTAAAGCTAGATTAAGCAGATGGCCCTCTGATTCAAGACAAGAAAAACAAAGCTGAAGAGCTTATAAAAGGAAAGACTTCAGATGAAGCTAGAGCACTTTAGAAAGAAATGCTAGAGAGGATGGTGACAGAGACCCTGAAGTACAAGAAGATACTGACAGTGACTGACAGCAACTGTGTGCTCGTCACGGACTCTTTCTGTGGTGCCGTCTGTGCAAGGCACTGGGCAGTTCAGAGAAATGACCCCACCGTTGCACGCTGGAGCAGAAGCATGGGCCAGTGTCACCTGTTTCTGTCACCCCATTTTCAGTGAAAAACACTGGCAGATGGGCCCTATTCCACATGCACTTTTGAGTTGGTCCTATTCATACTGTCCAGCTTGTTCCTCACTGAGCACTCGGTTGTACAGAGCATCGCAGTGTGTTGCTGTAAGGAAAATCCAAGAAGAAGACCCATGTCATGGATGAGTGTGAGGAGGCCTGTCCGCTCCTTGGAAGGACGCATGTCTTTCCAGCATGCATCAGCTAACATGCACACATCCTAGTCTGCAGCAGCTCACTGTTTCAATGGGCTTACCTTTGCTCGATGCTCTTAAATTATAGCAGTGATAGCAAAGGGCAGGTGAGGGTAGACAAACCCCTCTGAAAGAGCATCTGTGCATGGTTAGACCAAAGGTCTAGACATGGTTAGACCACAGGTAAATTTGTGCTACATCAGAGGTGATGTAATACAGTGGAAGATCAAAGAGGCTGGGGTTGAAAATAGGGGGCAAAACTACTCCTTTAAGTCAGGATAGCAGCATCTAATGTCACTACTTAAAGTGTTCATAGTCAAAATATGGAATTCTACCTCTTTAGGACTGAGTCAACATGAAAACAAAATAATTGTTTGATGTGTTTTCCCTACATTTTAAAAATCTGAAGTATTTAGATATTTGGAAATTTTACCAATACAAGGTCTACCAAAGAAAAAGGAATCAAAGACCTAAGAAGTCTGAGACTTTCATATTTCTTCCATGCAAATAAGGGGTTCAAATTAAGATTGCACAGGCAGTGTCCATTCTGGCATTTCATTACTTTTCTGGTTATCTCAGCAGCGCCTTAGCATACATTTTGCATGTAATGTTATATGCTGTGTATAATATAGCAGTTTGAGAGCACAGATGCCAAACTCTGAAAATTGCTTTCCTGCTCCTTGGCAGACTCCACAAGCAGAGGGATTAGATTATGTTCCATTTCTTTCTAGTTTGTAATATATTTAGACAACTGAGTGGCTTTTCATTTGGTAGTTGCCCTGCAATTCATTTCCCATATCCTTTCCTTTCAATCTTGTGAAGCTCCTTTTTCTTTCCCAATACCTAGTGCATTGTCCTGCCTTGTCTCCCTCAATTTATGGTGCGAGAGCATATCCCTGTTGCTTGTAGTAATTGCTGTATCCACCAAGGTCTTCTCTTTACAGAAGGCTGCCTGCTGGCATTGTATCAAGCTCTTTCTATGAGAAAAGAGAACCAAAGTCGTCTTTCATTCCCACCTCAACAGGTTTAAAGGCATTGCATCGGAATCTCAACAGACACAGAACAGAGTAAATCTGCTTAGATTAGAGGAGTACAATTTTATACCACAGAGAAATGTGGACTTCTTTCGTAGAGATTGTTTTGTTATCCCACATCTGAAGGCTAGTGCTCTCATATCTTCACCAACTTAGCAGGAGGCCTTGGGACAGTGAACGTGGCAACTGTTTACTTCATTTGTCAGAAAAATGACAAAAGTTCGTGAGAAATCCAGACAAACTGAATCATTTCTTCGTTATTAATGCATGTCATTTTTTCCCCCAGTGGAACTAAGCTGTCATGCAAAGTCATTGCTGGGGCAGAAGAGGCGATCTTTTAGCTAGCTACTGCCTTGCCGGGCGATGAACATTAATGTGACTTGACTGGGCGCTGCTGGCGGTGCAGTCACATACAGTGACACTGCAGTCAGGGGTGCTGCGCTGGGGGCAACTTCTGTAATCGGGGAGCAATCTGGGCCGGCGCCAAAGCACTGCGCTTACTTACTTAGATATATAGGCACAGAAAAATCCAGTAGAAGTGACCACGTTTGACCAAGAGGCGGTTTCTGCTGCCTCCACTTTGGAATGTGATGCTCTGCACCTGGGAATTAGCATTTCCTTTTCCTTACATGGGTATTTTCAGTGACCCCAGTGCAGCAAAACCAGCTAAGCCAGTTCCTGTGAACAACTTTACCAGCTCATGTTTCGCCTTGATCAGAATCCCCTCCATTTCTTACTGCAGGACATGGTTCAAGCCAGGAGGAAGGTGAACATGCAGAAAGTGGTCTTGGTCTTCTTTGGGCTTTACTTGCCATTCCTTAACAGCTCATAACGGGAGGTTTGTTCCTTTCGTTAAGCATTTCTCTCCCGCTTCTCTATCCTGGCTTTAATCGCACCAGGGCTGATGGGTCTGACACATTTATATATGCAGTCTGGCCTGGTACACACAAATGGCTGCTGTACCTACTCCATCTGTAACTAGCTCATAAAATATATCAAAGAAACCCTATCTAGTCATTTAAATAATTCAGACTAGGTTAGTAAAACATTTCCTTTGAGTGAAAGGGTGCTTCACTCTGTGCAAACGAGTGCAAAGCAACAACCACTCTGCTCTGAGGGTCATGTGTAGCTCCTAGCTGTGACAGCAGCTTTTACCCTTTTCAGGGTATTTTTTTTAAATTAGTTCAAAAAGGTCTCAGGAGATACCTTTAAAACCTTGTTTTAAACGTCCCCTGCCTGCAGCCCTCACAGGAGGCCTGTTTTCCTATTGCATTAGTGTCCACTTTGGCACAGTGGAAGAACAAAATGATCCAAAGTAACTTTGATGGATTTCTGCTCTGACGTAGGCTGTCTAGGATATTTGATCATTTGAAAGCAACCTCAACATAGGCTTCATTTTATTGTGTTTTGGGTGAAGACATAAATCCCCAGAGCTGGTCAGAGATGGCATCTCCGCTCTAACTGCCTCCCTGGCCTTGGAGACAAACCTAAATCTGAATTAACACAAAGCAGCTCAGCTAGGGCTTACGTGGCCACCTACCTGACCTCGTCCTGCTGCGCAGAGCCACCACTGCAGTGTCGATGGAGTTGTGCTGACACAAAAACCGGGAGTCAAGGCTCACGAGCTGAATAGATCTGATGGGTAAACGCTAGATAACCCCTGAACATGCTGATTCCCAGAGAGGTTCTGCAGTCTAACCCAGATGTTTATCCATACTTTATACGGTAATAGCAGGCAGTATGTATAATTCAGCAGGCAGACTTGGGAATACCTAATAGGTAAAGAACTCTGTCTAGTGCAAGAAGTTAATTATGTATTCTTATGACTAGAATACCAAATTCTGCCTCCAACACCTTGTGTTTGTACCATTAGGCTTGCCTATTTGAGCAAAAAGTACATTGCTTTAATTTTTCATTCATTTTATTATTAATGCTGGTCTGTCTAAAAAATTAACCTAGTTAGGTTGTCATCCCTTTTGCCTGTGTGCTAAATATGCCAATGAATCACAGCCCATTTTGTGCACACGCACACACATACACACTCCGTACAAGATGAGTATGGGCAGATTTGTAGCATTTGTTATGTTCAGGATGTATTTCAAGCATAAGGTAACACATACTTTCTAAGGAAAACACACAGGTATAATTCTCTTCTACATATGTGGAAATAGGGATGTATTTTTTTCATTATATGAAAGGAATTGGGGCTAGAGGAAGTGGTCTGTGCTTTGTCTGATAGATACCTAGTTAACAATAAGAATATCCTAATATTCTGCAATAAGAAAATTCCTTGGCATTTGATACAGGCAGTTACCATACAGTCACGGGAATGAAGTTCACTCGTGTAAACTTTACGCACTTCCTCTGAGATTGTCCTAGCAAGCAAAGCGTATTTAGAAGTAGGCTTGTTGTGGCAGAAAGCAGTCTGCCACACACAGTACTTGCAGGGCACCCTACAAAGCAGCAGAAATAAAGAGTTTAGCAGTTCTATGCGTTTCCTCGCTCACCTCAGACACCCTTTAAATGCAAATTCTCACAGGTGCAATTGTGCAATAATGAGGAATGTTATACCGGCATGCATACAGAAAAGTTAACTTGGGATGAAATCCAATTTGTATCTCTATCATCTTGGATTCCAGCTGTGTCCAAGGGTCAATCGCTGTCAGCATCTCTGTGGGATGGGGCACTCTGCAGTGTCCACATCAACCTGCCATCTCCAGCAGCCAAGACTGAACGACATGCAGGAAAGCATCACTTTTTCTTTCCTGCTAAATTCCCAGATTTCAGGCTGCTGTTGCCCTGGTGCACCCAGCGGTAGGAGTCCTCCCAACGCCTCTGCTTTCTTTCTTACCCTCTTCCTTCTTCTTTCCTTACCATCCCTCCCCGCAATTAAACCCACAACTGAAAAAAAAAATCAGATTTATCTATAAGAAAATACCTTGATGTTGCAAGGTCATGAAACATAATGGGAATATTTGCCCTTTTTTTGTCTTCCAGAAAACTATATTGATGTGCCTCAAGATGGGAGAGGTAAGATCAGCCTCCAAGGAGCAGCTTTCAAGAAAACTAACTAAATGACAGAGTAGGAAAAAAGGGAAGATAAGTGTGAGAGAGAGAAAGACTACAGGATGGAGGTTGATCCAGTCACCTAAAGAGAATCACAATTCGGACAACTTCTGTAGACAAATGACATAGAAAGAGTTTCCAGAAGGAAGTAAGTAGCCTGTAAGCAATATTTCTAGACCGCTAATATTATCTATGAAGGGAAGTATCATATCTGAGGAGATGCTCAGCAGAAAGGAAAATCAAGTTGCTCTGGTGAATCCACACAAAGGTGGAAAAAGGTCACCAGACCACCCTTTGATAGATAACTTTTCTTTGCCTCCCCATCGAGCTATTGCCATTGGAGCCTAATCCGAGTGTCCGAATAGTGAATGTGAGTTTTGCAAAAGCTCTCTGGTGGACGTGATGCCACAACAGGGCAGATGCTGCCAGGCCCAGTCACTGGCGTCCTCACACTTTACCGATTGAGGGAAGCCCTTTTGCTCAGTCAGATTTGCAGGGTAGCAACTGTTTGAACCTTACTACTCATTTTAAGACTACCAATAATATTTTAGCTAAGACCCTAAACGCTGGCATGTGTTGATGGGCTCCAGACCCACAGGTCCTCCTGAAAGAGGCAGCTTTTTTCATGAGCAGAATAGGAGCGTCACTGCCCCTCATCCCGTTTGAAATGGGTAGAAAATTAGAAGAAAAAATGGCAACCTACACTGCAAAGCAATAACACTGATGTCCCTCTGGTTTATATGGCAATAATCCAACCCGCGCAGATGCTGACAGACCCCACAAACCGAAGGGTTCCTTCACCCAGTCAGCACGTTGTAACAGTGTGACTTACCAGGCCACAGGACAGGTTTGTTTTGAACTCGGTCACCATGTCTTGCAGGAACATCTCCTGTGCAATTCAGTCCTCTATTCCCACCTGGCAGTGGCAACCAAGCAGGCAAGTTCATCTGGAAATCACCATGCAAAGCCACATTAATGCCAAATTATTTCTTCATCCCTCATGTCTGTCCTACAAATCTGAACTGTTTTGTGTTTTATTGTAAGGCCTATTTCAGGATCACCTTGTCAGTGAGGTAGCATCAAGGTTTTTTTTTTTTTTACCTCCTATGTCTGCGCACATTTTAGTCTTCCCCTGAACTCCTGAAGGATAATTGAGTGATTGGAGCTCCCGTAGTGCAAGTCGATAAAACCACGAAACCCACCCACAATAGTGCTGGAGGAGCCAACGAGGCTGGAGATTAAAGAAGGGGAGGCCGGCTGTGCTAGCCTGGAGCTGCTTGGTCTTCGAGGAAGACCTAGGCTGAGCAGGGTGGGGATATGCTCATGCCTCTTTTCTTTGCAAACCATATGGTGAGTAAAAGCAGAGTGTCGCTGAGGGAGGAAGGCCAGGCAGCAGCTAGAAAGTGTTCAGGTGTCACTGATGAGGGTGCAGCCCTGCACATTGAGAGATTTTAGTTTTCTGAGAAGAATGCTACAATAGAGTCTTCTCACCCCAACACTCTGCAGGCCCCTATTGACTCCTTTTACTTGCTGCCAGCAGCTGCTTTAGTTGTGAGGTTGCAGCCACCACAGAGATCTTTGCAAAAAGCTTATGTTCATGCAGGAATTTGTATTTGATACTGGTTTGTGTGACTTACTGTATTTTGTAAGGGTTTTTTTCCCTTTGGGAATTGTGCGTTATCGATGAGCAGTTTTATGCTTTACTTCGAGTACATGTATACCTTGTAACTGATGTGCATTTTTTTTTTTGAATCTCTAGACAGAGCCAGTTAACATACATAGGGTAGATGCTCTCTGGCAGAAATTTAGATTTTGTCCACCGATTAATTTATGGATATAAATGATGAAGTTTTCATCAACTATATTATTATAATCACTTGATAGCCTATCTAGCTTAGCAGAACATAAGATCTTGAATAAGACTAATAATAGTTGGGCCTTAAAGGGAAATAGTGCACCATGCGCTGCTTCCCTACCACCGTCGTCATCGGCCCCTCTCCTGTGTTGCTGGAGACACTGTAGAAGAGCACTGGTGAGACAAACAGCAGTCCAAACATCTCATCCATCTCTAAAGTGGTGCTCTGTGCTCCCTGTACATGCAAATTAATTGTGGCAACCCAGATATAAACTGCACTGAATTCTTCAATTAAGCCTGTAGAAAGAAAGAGACTGGCTCAAGCACAATCTCTCTCTCTCAAAAAAAAAAGATTTTTCAGCTAAAATAAATATACTTTCTCTATGTCCATCCTAATATAATTGGAAAAAAAAAGAATAGATATATAAAATTACCCTTTGCAGAAGTATATATTGCCATTGTACACCCTATTTAGCAAAGGCAACAGCCCATTTCAGTGGCTACTATGATACTCGTGCTCCAGCAAGCCTCTTTCCTTGTCCAACATGTTTCCTCTCTTACGTTTTCCAAGGAACTGATTGTCCAACTTCCTAATGATTGCTGTGCGTAATATAGGACATTAAAAATAACATGTTATAAAGCTTGTGCAGGAGTCGGTGTTGTAATTAACCATCATTTGTGCCTGGTATCAATCTTACAGAGTGAAAACAATCTGGCCTCTTAATGTATACTTCAGCATATTGTAGCAGCTATTTTAGATAACTGTTTTTGATAGTTTTACTATGGCTGTAATTTCTGTACGAAGACTGTCCACATGAAGAAGTTATGAAGTGCCACATCACAGTGATTTTTTCAAGTCCATTCCATTTAACCACCAGTAATGGTCTCTGAAAGGAGAGTAAAAACAAAAAAGCAAAAACCTACCCACGCAGCACAAAAAAAAAAGTGTTTTCCAGCCTTCAAAACTCTCTTGTGCAAGACAGGCATTTCTGCTAGTTCTCCTTTTACATAAATGGTAAGTTACTAGGAGTATAAGGTATATGGTACAGTAGTCTATTTTAATAGTCTGCAGTCAAATTTTAGGCTAATTAAGCTAACTAGAAATTCTAGGGTCACAGTAGTTACTCTTTATTAACACAAGGACAATAATACTGTTTACATAACACTCAGTGTTTGAGTTCAATATGTGCCCGTGTCCAGTGATTTGCTAATCTGGTTTTTGATCTAATCCTGTCCTATTTTTTGCAGTATACTCTAACTTCATATTATGCATCTTGTTGTCTTTCTACAGTGATTGCCAGGTAAACCAAAAACATGTTTTACACTGCTATTGCACTGCTCTTGTCTTTATATACGGTAGTTTTTATAAAGATGTCCTTAGGTTTTAATAAATGAGTGTAATGTAAACTAACCTCTATAATAAAACTTGCTTTCATGTTTCAAGACTGTCTGGCTTGGCTTTAAGGACTTTTGTTTCCACTTCTTCCAATAGCCTCAAGTTTCATGTCTCCTTTTCCCATGTGCAAAGAACTCCCCAAATGTCATTACTCTGTAGTTCATGCAAGTGGAAATGAGGAGAATATATATGTAATGCAAAAATGATGTTTAGATTCAAGAAACAAAAGGCAATAGCATCAGTCTCACAGGTAGTTACTGAGTCTGCCAAACCGATACCAAACACACAGTCTATTTAACCTGCATCTTATTTCCAACAGTTGCTAGTACCATACACTTCAGAGAGAAATGCAGTAAATTTAGCTATTAATAGATTTGATAAGTAATAAACATTGCAAGTAATAAACACTGTAAGTAGTAAACTTTGTAAGTAAGGAACATCACTGGTCTAGAGCAGAGGAGAATCCCAAGTGTGAAGCAGAGCAGAAAGGAAGTCACATTTTAATTTCCATAGCCCAAGTCCTCTGCCCCGTGTGTCTTCTTATGGTAGCTCCAGCTGCCTAGGCAAGAGTTAACTTGCCCTTTGCAAGCAGGCAGGATGTCAACACTATGAAATATTCAGTATTTTGAGCTGAAATTTCAGCTTTTGGGATGTTAAGAGGATGCATTTTTGACAAAAGGATTACACACAGATGCACACAAACTAAAAAATTATTGCTGTTGATAATAGCTTTTGATTAAAAGATTTTCCTCCACCCAGACTTTTTCACCTCTCAGTGAAAGACCAGAAATTATAAATGTAGAGCACTTATTTCCACATAAGAAATCATGCTGATGCTACCAGATACCTGACCCCAGATTAGGTACTGTCGTGCAAGAATATATCTAAATGGGCAAAATGCTGCAGGAACTCGAAAGCAAAGTTTCAAAGAAAACGGGATACTTTGTGTAATATAGATCGTCTTGTTATGTCAGCTCAGAAAGAGAGAAGGACCATTTAAATGATCATTTCCACTATCCTATCATCTCATATGCAACTGTGAGGGACTCCAAGCAGCTCCCATTAGCAGGCATATTGCAGAAAGGAAGCGGGAAGAAGCCATGTCCTTTTAATTAAGGCTTCCTTATATTTCTGCTGGAAGGGGAAGACTATGTTGATCTGCTTGTCCTTCACACAGACAGTAGTACCTAGCAAAACAACACCGAAGAATACACTGAAACCCAATGGGAGCATTTCCTTAGCCAGATCCTCAGCTCGGTGGGAAAACTGGCTGCCATGAAGGCAGCAAGAGCACTGGATATTTTTGAATATCCTTCCATTTTCCAAAAATCTGCAACAAAAGAAATGACAGATCAGCGATATCTTGTCAAAATTTCCCCCTGAGCTTTTGCATCGGAACAGGCTTTGGTATCACCTTCTTCCAAAATACGCTTTCTTCCAAAATATTCCAAATGTGCAGTGCAACATTTTCCCAGGATTTAATATGTGCAGGAATCAAGCCCTTCTCTGTTTAAGTCTCTGTGGGCAATAACCCATATTTATGTGCACATTGCAATGCCTGGAAACGACAAGGCTCGCTCTGAGTCAAAGATGCAAGTTCTGTTTAACTTCTACCCTCCCTCCCACCTTCTCAGTTTTAGTTTCTGCTGCCAAAATGGCAATATCTGAGGTTTCTTCCCTGGGGCCATGTTTTGAGGACAAAAGCAGGTTTAAAAGGACAAAACAGTAAGAACCATGCTGCTTAGGAAGCTACATGCTCACCCTGCAAATATCGATTTTAGCGTTACATCCTGTGAATTCCCAGTAAATCACCATATATAGACCAAATATCCAAGAAATGGCATCTATCACTCGTAGTTTAAAAGGCTTGACAGGAGTCTAGCAAACTATATCAAGAGCTCTATAAAAATAAATGTATGCAGTAAGCTGCTCTCAGGACATTTCTAAAGGGAAGGCTGAAAGAAGGCAAAAAGAGATAACTTTGCTTCGTGTGAACCCCCCCAAAATAAGGAGCTTTATGAATATTCCTATGAAATAAAAGAGCCATTCACTCCGGCTGAGTTCACATCCTTTTCACCTTTCAGGGTTCATCAGCTGAGAAGTTTTTAGCTAAGATTACACTTCAGTTATGCCCAGACCTGTAGAGGACACAGGGAAAGAATCTCATGAAAATGAAGTTGGAACTTATTCTGTCACAAACGTTTCAGAAAGAAGTATTTCAATATAGGATTTCTTTTCTTCCCCCCTCCTCCCCCTTTTTTTCTCCCTCCAAAATGACAGTTTCAAACCTTATTACATTTTCTTCCAAAGCTTGCAATGGAAATAAAATGAACTATTTCAGAGAGCATTTGGAAAGCTTCAGTTTGGCATGAGGCTGGGGAGCTCCCTCCCCCCTCAAAAATCTCACTGTCCTTTCCCTGACCTGATCTCCTAGAAAATGTATATCCTTAGCTACTACTCCGACCCCTCTTTCAGCTAGTCCATAGAAAATGTTCATCCATAACAACTAAAGGGAATTCCAAATCGAGATGGAGAAGCACATGCCTTCAGGCTGGGATCCGTCTTTAGCGAGCAGCACATGAGCCAAGCTGGACTGCCATTTTCCATTTCCTCACTTTGGCTGTAAAAGGTTCAGCCTTAAATGCTATAACACACAATGCTTTTGTTTATTAATTCATTTTTTTTTAATGGATAATGAGGGAAGAATTTTCCAGCCCCAAATTCATGAGGGAAGGATTTTCCAGCCCCAAATTCCTCAGGATGATCAGAAACATCTGAAGAGGCTGAAGTGCTGACAAGGAATGGGAAATTCAACCCCTCCAGGAGTTACAGAGACAATCCCCCAACATGTGCATAAACAATTATCAGAGAAACCTTAAAACATGAAAAACATGAAAATACGAAGGCTCGAGGAGAGGGATGGGTGCTCACATGGGTCCATGCACTTCAATGACCAAGCACCTCATCACAGACCAACCACTGCACAACTGCAGTGCATATGGAATCACAGAATCATAGAATAACTATGGTTGGAAAAGACCATCAAGCTCATCAAGTGCAACCGTAAACCCAATACCACCATGCCAGCTAAATCATGTCCCTAAGCGCCTCATCTACACATTTCTTGAACACTGCCAGGGACAGTGACTCTGCCACTTCCCTGGGCAGCCTGTTCCATCTGCAGAAGACTCCTTCCATGTAGAATTTTTTCCTGATATCCAACCTGAATTTCCCCTTGCACGACTTGAGACCTTGATTTCCTCTTGTTCCATCTGTAGTTATTCTGCAGAAGAGATCAACCTCTGTCTCCTTTCAGGTAGCTGTGGAGAGCGGTAAGGTCTCCCCTGACCCTCCTCCAGACTGAACAACCCCAGCTCCGTCAGCCGCTCCCCATAAGGTCTGTGCTCCAGCCCCTGCACCAGCTTCGTTGCACTTCTCTGGACTCGCTCCAGCACCTGCAGGTCTTTCTTGTGGTCAGGGGCCCAAAACTGAACACGGTGTTCGAGGTGCAACCTCAGCAGGATTGAGTATAGGGGGACGATCGCTTCCCTAGGAGTGATCCCTAAAAGTGTGATTGCAGATTTTTGGTACTGTCCCTCTTCTGCCTCCTGGTTTTTCACTTATTAATAGTCTGCACAGGTTGAATCTGCCAGATTCTAAGTAAAACATGCAAAATTCAATGTATACTACATGAGGTATTTTGCCTGTCTTCAGGGGCAACTTTATTTAGCAGACTTGCTGCTTTATTTTTAATGACAACATCTGCTTATTTTATTGGGATGTTTTCCAGCCACATACAGAGCTGTCTGCAGCGTTGGCTCTTAAGCCTGAAGTGCCATTCCGCTAAACATTAAGGAAAAAAACAATCGTGAAAATAAGGTGTCAGCTCAAAAGCAAGGCAGGCAGCACATCCGTGTGGCAGAAGATGTCGGCATAAAGCGCTCCAGCCTCCTCATTGCCTATTTGGAGGTCCTACCACTGAGATCCAGTTAAAATCAGGCAGCACAGATAACTGGGATTTCCCATGCTATTCAAGATGCAGAAACACTTTGGATCATGGGAGCCTTTGGTCCCTGCACCTTCCATACTACTCCCTTGTGATGCCACAACCTTCTCCCCTGGTTTCCCACGACAGCACTAACTTTTCTGCAAAAAAAAAAAAAAAAGACCCTCGTTTTTTCTTTCCTATCTCCTTTTTGTCCCTCTATATTCACTCTTTTTATTTTTAATTTACTGTGTGTATTTTTTTTTATTGCCTTCTTTTCTAAAGGACATAATTACATCCACAGTCAAAGCTTTTTTAAGGATTACATTACATTTTTAAAGAGAAGGCAGGCATCAGGCTAGAGATACATCAATTGCTATTGTGCTAGGATAAACCTAAGAAGTGGCATAGAAGAGGCCAACTGCAGCGTTGCGACTGAAGAGGAGAGGATTTCTCCTCTCTTAGCATTAAAGAATAATTATATGCACCCTGCTGTCGCCCATTTGCTTGGCTGTGGTTTCACTGTAAGGCAGTTAGGTACCAGTAAGCTCCCAAGCTGCAAGATTTGCAAGCAGAGAACCCCAGTTCTGCTGATCCGCATGTCCTGATGCCTGGATTAACCAGAGTAGTAATGAGCTACCAAGGGACGCATCGCTCCAATAGCAAAACTTCACGAGAGCTTATGTGTCATTAATTAAATGCCATTAAAACCCGGAACACAGTTCTGTCCGTCTTGCAGGATTCTGGATGCAAAGGTGACGCTTGGCGGGTAGTAGGTCACCTTTAAGTAGCACTTCACCTCTGCAGGGAAAAGCAAAAAAATACAGCAAAAACAAGACAAAACAAAAACAGAAAATACTTCTTTTCTGGCAGAAAAATTGCTAGAAATTTTCCACCAGCTTATCTAAAGCCACTGCCCGGAATGAGATGCGTCTCCCATGGCTGAGAATCAAAGGCTAAGGACACTCTGTCCCACACCCTATCTTGTTCCACACAGGACAAGAAGCCTTAGGGTTACAGTGCCACTGCCTTCCACTTTACAGCAGTGCAAACAGCTGTGTTTTAGCAGTAAAAAAACAGTTACGGAAAGGAAAGAGGACGGGTCTCCAATATATTAACTTTGGCTCTTTAAATATTCTCGTTGCTTAGATGCTACTGGGCAACTATCCGCTATGACTCTGTTTCAAAAGAGTAAAATTCAGCCAAGTTTGATCTCCCTAAGCCACTTACATGCTTTAATCCCTCTGTCTGGGCAAAGCGAACAAAACCGTCTGGTGATGCTTATCAGTCCGTCTCCAACAAAAGTGGTTGGAGAAACAGCAAACGTAGCCTGGAGCGAAACACCAGCACACAGCAGCTACCCGAGTTCTGTCCATCCAGCGGTTGTTTTGTTTTTTCTTTAAAAAGTAAGCATAAAAAGTCGCGCTGCCTCTATTTGCAGAAATCTAAAGGTTTGGTATAACCCTCTGTTTGGTTAGGAGGGGGCTGAAGCAAACACAAGGAGAGGGATTTCTTATGGCTACAGCAGGGGATGGGAAGCTGTGGCGCAAAAGCTTCTCTCTACCCAGTCACAGACATTGCTGCATACTGAGCAGCAAGAAAATAAAACCGCGGTGCCTGTGTATCATCAGCAATGACCAGGCACAACCAAGAAGGCACCACCGTGTATTTGGGGCTCCCCAAGCGCTCTTGGCCCATTGTGGTATGTGCGTGCCAGGACCATCCTGCCTGTGCTGTGTAATTCTGTGCCATAAAGGGGAAAAGTGCATTAGCTATGCCTTAAGAAAGCAGCACAAGTAGAGACTGAGATGAAACTGGTTTGAATAAAACAAAGTTTGCAGGTTTGGGGGTTTGCATATCCGTGGAGCGGACCTGCACCCTTTCCCACTGCACCATAAGGAGCCAAGTGCACGAGGAGGACTCTGCAGACGGAGCTGGACGGATGCTGAGCTTTGGCATCCTGGTCTGAGCTCCGAGGTGTCTTGCACAAGGGATTTGCAAGCTGGAGAGATGCCCCCTGCCTGTGCCCACCTGGGTCTCTCTCGCCTTTGCTGATGCTGCTCACGCAGCACAAGTGCGAGCGTAACAGCGCGAGATCAAAAGGAAGGGAAGCAAGATGAGAGAAGACGAGCTAGGAAATAGGAGTGGGAACAGTCGGGCGGCAATTCATGATCAAAGGAACCAATCTGGCCCCAACTTAAAAAAATACATATAAATAGACAAAAAAGAAAAAGTACCGCCCTGCATTTCTGAAAGGAAGAATTTGCTGCTTGCCCTTATGCTCCGCAATCCTTTCAAGTTGAGCTATACTTAGGTAGCAAGCACAAAGGGAAAAGAAAAGAAAAAGAGGACGAACACCTCTGTTTTTATTTATTTGCTTTCACCGTTTTGCAAGCAGGCGCCTTGGGAGCCCCAGTGCGCTCCCCTCCCTGCTGTACATCACCCACAAATCGCAGTGCCCCCGTCCCAGAGCAGCTTTCACGCCAGCCCATCTGGGAGGGCACCAAAATGGGGGCTCTTGGCCACCACCTGCCCTGAGCGCAGGGTCCTCGGCAGCTCGGGAGAACGTTTGTGGTGCAGATCTACCCAAAGCACCAGTCCCACCTCGCCACTGCCACGAGCAGGGTCGGAGTCTCCCCTCTCTTAGTAACTAGGGCGAGTACTCACTGCAAAGGGGCCTTTCGCCAGTTCTGATTTTTGAATGAAAAGTCCTGATCGATGCAAAAGCTTTTTTTCCTATCTAGGTGTTTGTCATCAGGTAGTTTTTCTTTAGAACTCCTACCCAAGGCATCCTACCCAAGACAAATCCCCAGAGGAAGGAGACTTTCACCGCTTGATTAGTGCTGCCCTTCAGCTGCAGTAGCATTTGCACACTGCAGTAACTCCCGCCCCGCTGAACGTGCGAGAGAGCAGCGCTGCACGCTTCATTTCCAAAAATTTTCCTGCAGACGAGTCCATTTCTCATTTGACTCCACTCTAGCTAAAAAGCGCCTTTTCCAGGTAGGAGCAAAAAGAACCATTTTTATTCATACTCTTGCCTCTTTACCCACGGCCACTAAAAGCCCATGAGGGCATCAACAGTAGAGAGATTATTTGTTTTACATTAGGGGAAAAAAAAGCATAAATAAAGCTGCCAGAAAACCCCTACAGCCAGATCTGATAAATATAGAGGCATAATTTGATGGTGACAAAATCTGGGCAGAGGTTTAGACCCCTCAAACAGCCTGTTTTACCTATACACCAAGCTCAGAGGAAATTAAGCTGTGCCTCCCCCTGAACTGCCACCCTTTTTCTTAGCTCCTAGTCTGGTGGCATTAGCAAAAACATTCATAATTCATCAGCTTTTATATCTGTCTACCTGTAGTAGAAGCTCAGCAATACAATATTAAAATCTTTGTAGCAAAACTCAACTCATCAGAACTTCCTGAATCAAAAAAAAAAGCCCAGCCTCTATTAATAATTCATCCGCCCAAGAAAGGAACAATATTTGCTGTACAGCGTGAGTTTGGGGGCTGACTTTTGTGGCCTTGACCGTCCAAAGGAGTATTCATAAAATAATGAAAAGCAAGATAGACCCTGGTGAGCTATTTTTAGAAAACTAAATTATCAAACTGGAACAATAAAGCTAAAGCTCCAGCAGTGCAGGATTAACCAGGAAGAAACATAATAATGTCACATATTTTGCATTTATTAAATATTTGCTCTTTTAAGTAAAATGGTACTTTTGTGATCTCTCCATTTAGCGAAGAGTTTGGGGAAATATTCGCACGCATGAGCTGACAGCTGAATCACCTCCATTTGCTGTGCGTTCCCATTTGCTTATTCTGTACCATTCACTACCACAGAGACACGGTGATTTAACATTAATTTAATTTACATATATTAAATGTGCTCAGAATATTTGCACAGCTTGACTAGAGCTGCGGGAACAGCTCTCCAAATCCAACTCAGTCTGTGGCAAAGCCCATGGGATGCAGCTATTTTGCTAAGCCGGCCGAGGAATACAATCACCTCTTAACTCTTTAAGTTTAACTATTCATGAAGAGTTAATTACTTCCATTCTGCATATTGGCAGCAGTGCGGTGGGCCTCATGCACTGGCATCATCATCCTCTCTCAGACCTTGGTCTGCATCTGTGTTTGCCTCAAAGCTTTTCAGGAAGCCTCTACATCAATCAATAAACTTTTCCTTTTGGAAATAGGACAAATTGTCCAGAACAAAAAAGACTGGGAGCATCTAGAGGGAATTTGGGCTGTCACCACTGTCCCTCCTGCTCATTGCAGCAGTCTAAGCCTTATTCAGTAGCACCAGCTATTCTAGATCTTGGGTTAAATCATCCTCAGTTAAATCATAGTGCAATCAGCAAGTCCTGGCACAGCTCCGGTGATGCTGGTCTGCACAAACCAGACTGTCTTAAAGTCTGCACATAACAAGATGCCTCACAGAAAGCCATGGAAGTTACAGGGATGAAGGCATGCGGGAGCAGATGGCTGTTGATGCCCTAGAAATGAACGCAGCTCCCAGCACCAGCCTCCCAAAGCCCCCGTTACCGTAAGAACAAAACAGAGCTCCTACAAACTCATGACCACTGCTTACAGGTGCGTTTTTATTTATTTATACTCAGAAAGGAAGAAAGGGTTAAAGGAAACTCATGAATGTCCTCCAGTTTTTATCAGTTTCCCTCTGAAACACGTCATTTTCTTTCCTCAGAAGAGCAGTGAGTGGCTGTGAGTGCATTATGAAACTAAACATTGGGATGGCTCTGCCATCTGTGAACAGCTCCTATATTTGATAATACAGTACAGTAATACGAGGAAGATGCCTCTTCTGACATCATGAAACCTTCCTATCCAAAGGCAGTCTGTTCTCCTGTATACAAATTCGCTAGTATGCAATGCCCACAGGTTTTGTGAAAGGAAATATAGAGGCAATCGTTTGAATATGAAAAGAGTAACAAAAAAAGATGCTGGAACTCAGAAGTGCAGAGAAAAGAGAGGACATCAGGGGAGCTCGAGACTAGAAAGGACCACTTGTTAGCACTGCAGTAGCACTGACTCCAAAGGCCGCACAACAACCCCTAGTGCACGGTAAGAAAGTTAAGGCTTGTTGCAAAGGACAGTGACAGCAAACCATGAGGAAGAGATGCAAAAGAGATTAGAAGAGCCCAAGAGCATTACAGATATCTCAGGTGTCTGTAGGAGCAGGGCTGCATTAGACTGAGCTCCCAGGGGACTAACCACACTCCACTTTAGGAAAGAGACACAGAAAGAAAGCAGTGCAACCCTTGCCAATCTCACCTGAGGAAAACAAAAATCCTTTCTCTTTCCAAATGTGGTGGTGTGTTTCTGCACCACCAAGCAAGATGTACAAGCATCACTGTCTATCTCCTGTGTGTAGTCATAGCTAAAGGAGAAATAAATTCCTTTTCAGTCACAGCAAGCAGCAAGTGGAAGCCCTAAAGCATGGGACTGGTATCAGTGTGATGCAAACAGCAGCCCCGGCTCCTTTCAAAGCCTCTTAGAGAGACCTCTCTGTGAATCACAAGCTATATTTTCCACTTGTGTTAATTCCCCTGCTATTCTGCTAGAAAATCCCTCCTATAAGTTTACAAAGCCCTAGCTTAGATTTCAGATCCTTGTTCTCGGGGATTTGCAGGGCTTTTCCAGAGCTCCATTGCCCAGAGCTGCCTTTAAGTCTGTAAATTGGTCACCTATGAATGAAAGCAGTTCGTTTTGTGCTGATATTACTCTTCCACTCATTCCTAGCCACTCCTTTATTTTGATGCAGGATGTAACACCCTTTAAGATTACATAAGGGCAGGGCCAGTCTCTTGCATCTCTCAAAACAGGTATAGACCGTAATCAAAACCGGAGCGTGTTGAAGAACCCCAGAGAGCTCTAAACCAACATGCAACCAAAGTGCTTTGGTCCAAGTGCAACCAAAAGGCACCTGAAAAGCCATTTGCTCCATTGGAGGGATCAATACAAAGCGGTCCAAGTGCGACGACAAGCAAGCACAATCATTTGCTTCATGTTGACTTGTCTGACAGACCGTTCTGTTGCAAGCAACAGAAACCGCCGCGGCAGTGACACCGTCCAGGCACTGCCGGGGGCTTCCCCATCCCACTGCTCCACTGGGGTGGGCAGAGGGGCTGTAGAGGATTGAAAGTTTCCCTCCTTACCAGCTCTGACCTCGAATGCACTCGGTTGCTGTATCTGAAAATTTTGCTGTAGCTCCTTGGCGTTGCTGCTAGGCTGTAACCCCTTAAATAACTCTGTGCCACCTTCAGTGCTGGCAGCATGCTGGAAGGCCTTGCGCCCCTTGCAACCTTTCCTTGGCCAAGCTGAACAAACACATAATGCCTTCTGTCAAACACAGACACCTTGCTCCCTGCTCACCTTACTGTTGTTTTTCTTTGCACTCGCACCAGCTCAAGCATTTCTGTCCGGCACCTTGGCCACCAGGGCTGCACCCACAGTGCCAAGTGACTCGGCTAGACCTTGAAGGAGAACGATGTCTCCCTGCTCCCCGCGTGAATTAGACAGGATCTTTTTAGCAGAATCAGCTACATCAACCTCTGCTTTACTAATACAGCCAGATCTGCCTTTGCTGGTCTCCCATTTACCTGCCCTCTCTTTTCACAACAAAAATTATTGCTACTGCCTCCTCCCACATCCCCCAGCTTTAGCTCCCATCCGTGTCCACTGCCACCAGGATCCATGCCACCTGAAACTTGCATCTCATCTCCATTTGCTAAGAAATATATTGACTGGGAATCAGCAATTCACCTTGCTGATAACCACCTTTTTGGAGAAAACAGGAGACCCATAAAGCAAGCAGAGGGATGCTTAATATTATATAAGTGCCCAGTCCCCAAGACCTTGCCATATGGCCCTGGCCTTCTTTTGCCTTGGTGAGAGCTGTGTATGCACCACAATTAAGACATCTTCTGTTTATTAAATTGAATATAAAATTACTGCCTCACACGGGTGCCATCTGTGTGAGCAGCGGTGTGTACTAAAAGCAAACGATGAAAGCGCGATATTCATATTGCGCGGTAATGACAGTTTGTGCTAAATATTACTCCCTGGTAAAGGTGTTATAGCGTTCATAAAGTGATTGGAAAATCTAGCACCAAGGCAGCTGGCAAAGCTTTATTTAAGTACCAATTAAAAATTAGGAAATTAAATTCTGATTTAAGAAACACATAATTTTCTTCATCTTTACTTTCCATCTAGCCTTCACATGGGAGGGTTACCTTGCTCTGGTTGCATTTGAAGTGGAAATTATTAACCAAAAGTAACACTCTCTATAAGCATTTCTATAAGCATTTTTCCCTAGGCCTGAGTTATTGATTAAAAAAAAAAAAAAAACTCATTCACAGTTTCTAATCTCTCCTCGACTGTCAATCCAGATTTTGCAGCACTGCACTAATTTGTGAGAAGCTGGGAGAGATAAACCAGCTAGAAACCAAAGGGAAATGGCCCATTTGGTTTGGTTTGGTCCAAAGGAGACCCATATTCCCAACTTCCACAAGGCAGTGACCCCATGTTGAGCAACCACCAACACCCCTGGTTCTCTGACTGCACTGATCCAAATGTTTTTTCCTGCTCTGGTTTGTCATTTAACCCCTTTCCAAAAGAGAGTTTTAACACAAGAATTTCCTAACCGCAGCCATCTTTATACTTCCAAACAGTAGCGTAATGCAAGTCTTTTTTTATTGTTATGATTTTTCTCACATTACAAATAATTGCAATTTCCCATGAGCCCGGCTTCATTTTCTGTCTTCTTTGACCTGGCCAGCACCCACAGATCCAAAAGGCGTCCCAGCTTTCTCTCCTTCCAGTGTTTTTCTAGTGACAACATGACTTCTTTGGTCAAGGAAGTCACCGCTCTCAACAACAGGCCTTTCCAAACAGGTCTTTTTGGATAGAGCCAGAAAAAAAAATGGCGCTTCCCTCTATCCAAAATTTAGGACTTGAGATTTGTCCTGCTGTAGCTACTGCCTACCCAGTCCCTGATGCAGAAGGATGGGATGTGTTCTGTGCCGCGTCCGTGCAGTCATCCCTCACAGCCCAAACTGCGTCAAAATCCCGGCTGGGAGAGATGCTCTGAAGTGACAGAAGAAAAGCTGAAGCCCCAGAGAGCAGCGAGCAGCCAGGCTGGAGGCTCCCGCGGCGCCCAGGGGACCAGGGACGAGCACGGAAGTCACCCTGGCACAGGCAGATCCCAAACTGCCACAAGGGTAATTGAAGAATGCAGAAGTGAGGGCAAAAGAATAATGTTCCTAATCTAAACGTGTTTCAAATTTAAAACACAAAGGACATATAGTGAGCATATGTATCATTTTCTATCAAAACAGGCAAAACTCACATCATCATTAACAGTGTAACTAGAAAGTGGGTAACTACATTAAAGCTTACACAGAACAGCCTGCACTCTCTTGACCTTTCTTCCTTCTAAATGCATGGGTAAGACCCACTTGCCTGTTGTGCCGTATATAGTAGGGCTATGGCCCACACAGGAAGGTGGGATGGAAAATAGACACTATCAGCTCATTAAGTGAGGCTATTGACTTGTTTTCAACTGTATGTCAATGTTTTCGACTTGGCTTTCACATGCCTACCCCGTACAAGGCAAGCAAGCAGGATTCTCCTCTTTCACACACACACAAAAATGACATTATATTAGAAGCTGAACAAATTCCAGCTTGGAAGAGCTTGTACCAGAAACCTGGTCTTGCAAAGGGCAGCCTTAGATACTCACTTGCACAAGCTGCCCTGACTGCACATGTCATTTATTGCAAATGTAAAAAATTATCATTACCACCAGATTGCTGTTACTCCCAAATGGCAGCAGTGTCTCATCACCCACCTCCACCTTGTTGTCTCATTTGATCTTGGAGAAACTTCACATGCTCAGGCCAAGGGACGTCGAGCAGAGACTTAGAGAAGAATGCAAGAATTTAATGGAAAATGTTTGCAACTGAGATAAAATAAGTGGAGTCTTTAATATTAGATGTCCAGAGATAGATCACTCATGATAGAGTAACTGAGCAGCAGGGAAGGAAGGGGTAGGATCCTATCTTTAACAAAAACACACCTTTGTTTTAGTGTGAAAGAAATTCCAGAAAAATCTGCCATCTTGTCAGGGAAAAAAAAGTCTAAATTATACAATTATACAGTCTTATTAAGAACCATTTTCTACTGCCAAAGCCATCGAGAGGGGAATTTGAAAGGCAGAATTGCTATGGCAGAAAGCAAAAAGCTAGTCTACAGCCTGCAATTAAGAGCATTGAGAGGAAGACTATGGCTTGGTGCAATGAAGCTTCTGCAGAGGGAAAAAGAAAAAAGAGTTTTACTTTAATCACTATTACATCATCTTTCCCCAGAGAAAAATAAATTAGCAAGCATCTGTGTCCCCTGATTGATATCATACTTGATACAGCCCACACACAGGCCAGCAGGCTGTGAAAACCCATCTCTGACTCTACAGACACACGTCAGGTTTCAGCTAGCTTAACCATGCAGGAGCTTCAGCACAGACGGACAGAGAATTGGAGGGCACTGGTTTCTGCCAGTGCTTTGGTGGTATTTAGGAGTATATGTGCTGGGATGGGGTGGGATGGGATGGGATGGGATGGGATGGGCAGACTTCAAGAGCCTACTCTGCATTCCTCATGCTGGAGATGGGTCCTGGAGCACGATGCCATGGGGAATTGACCCAGCCTTGCAGTCTGCCTTGAGCTCAGAACACAGCCTCAAATTCCCTTCAGCTGGACACGCAACCCCAAACACTTTCAGTACTGGACAAGAGCCACATTCCCAGACCCACTAACTCTTGAAATGTTTTTGAATTGGGGTCACAGTTGCCACAGGAAGAGGAGTAGAGCCCACAGGCTGGTGGTACTCAGCACTGTTCCACCAGCTAGGTGAAATGGATGGGGTAAATGCAGAGACAGTTAAAGCTCTCGCCCCTGCAGAGGAGGTGCCCACCTTTTATTTTTATTTATTTTTTTTTTTTCATGAGAGGTGGGATTCGGTTACCTCAATATCTTATGTCATTTTAGGTGCTCCCCACCTCATGGGCTCCCCTCCTCATGGGCTCCCCACCTTGATTTTTAGCTGTCATTCATGCCAGAAGATACACACCACCCTAAAATCCCATCCCCTCTCTTAAGATTTGCCAAGAAGTTGCATATACCTCAGACTACTAAAAACACCTGCAGCAGCACCACGAGCCTAGTTCTAGGCAACCAAATTCCCCCATAAGCAGCTTACTGAAATAATTATATGGGCAGCTTGTACTGCTAATACTTTGGCCACAATATTTCCCTCCACTTTTACCTAATTGTCTTGATAGTGATTGTGGTTCACTGAGACCACGCAGGCATTTCAGGATGCTTTTTCTAGAATAGGGAGCAAGAGCCACATGCTAAGACATGAATAAAGACCAGCAAGGCATTGCTCTTGCCAGGTAAGTTTGCATAGTCAATAAATAAACTTTGGTTTGAAAGGCTTATGAGGAGTGTTCTTAACCACCTCCAGTTAAACAAAAACCGCTTGTGCTGTTTGACTTATTTGCATTCATGGCAATTACTCTTCGTTTCTGCGATGTGTGAGAGAATGTCCTTTAGGTTTCCAAGAACACTCCTCATAACCCTTTCAAACCAAAGCTCTCAAGGCAGAAGATGCATATCAGAGCTCAGTTATTATTCAGCATGCTTTGCTATCTTCTGGCTTTGCAATGGTGGAGAGTGGACTGAATTTCTGCAGGTGCATTTATGACACTGATATAAACAGCTAAGTCTTACTCTTAGCAGGTTTTGAGCATTCTATTCTTCCACAGACTAAAAAACATCTGAGGCTTCATTAACTTGATGAGCTGATCATGAGAGGCTTCCTCCTGTTGCAACATGTCTCAGATGATAGGTACAAACTCAAGTGATTATGATTACTCAGAATCAGTCACATCCTATCCCAGAAAACAGTAGGTTTAAACATTACACAGGCACTTCAGATCTCTCCTGGGGAAGGATTCTTTTATCCTAAGAACCAGAAAGAGACAGAAATATGAGATCCTTTCAAGAATGTTGACAGTCTCTGAAGCTACACAGAGTTCTCTCTGCCCTGTTCTGTGATCTGTTCCTTAGAAGGTTCTTGTAGAGTTCATCTACAAGAGATGTGATCACTGCAATGACAAAACTGAAATCGAAGAGGTATTATGTATGATCCAGAGTCCTTTACGAAATACCTATTAGGTGATGTCACCTAATCGAGTTTATTTTCACAAACTATTAGAAGGAGAACTATATGTTCTTTATCTTACAGAGAGGCAGAAGGGTTCAATGAAGCTGGGGATTAATGCTGCATGCTGTTCAGCTGCAGCTTTCTCAGACGAATTTTATCATGAAACAAAATTTTCAGGCATGTTTTGCTCTATACTTGCCCCAATCTCAGACATAAGGGGTCCTTAATACACCCTAATACAACATTGCTCTAGCTACAGCAGCCAGATCAGCGGCTTTACTCACAACCATTTTATGCTAAACACAGCACAAATTTTATCTGCTGGAAGTTTGAGTGCTTTCACTCAGGATATTAGCATGCAGCCAAGCACTGCTTCACAAACTCTTCTGTTCCCCATCACCCTATTTGACACCATCAGGCCCAGGTGCAAGGATGAGGCTGAGTAACCACACAAGGCTGATGTCTCTCCCCAAAGCACTTGGTGGAGAGGCAGGGGAGAGCAATGCAAGGCAACAGGTTTTCCAGAGCAGGTAAGAAACTGCAGAGAGTACCTTTATGACTTTAAAATGAGAACAGTCTTCATGTGCTCTCTAGTGGGCAAGGGATATCAGTGGAACAAGGGATGATCCCTGTGAACTTGGCCTCTTAAGCCTTGAGGAGCAAGCGTGCCTTGTGGCTGGCAACAGAAGTGATGGCTGCTCTGTGCTGGTCTGGATGCTATTGTAGCACCCCACATTTCCACCTTGGTTCCTACAAAAATGGCCAACTCCTCAGATGTCCCACCTGAACCAAGCAGGTCACTCCTGTCTGGCCAGGGCAGGTGCCCTCTCAAACCTCTGCTGATTCTGTGCTGAAGAGAAGCATTTTTATCTGATGAAGCTGTAGACAATCCTCTCCTTTCTGGATTACAGAATAATTCTCTGAAATGAGGCAATATTAGGCTTTTCTCCCATCTGACACCAAACAGAATAGGAGGAAAAAGTGTCTCTCTTGAGGGCCAGAGACCACAAAAAAGCTCATTCCAGCTCTTTGCTTCTTCACCCTTCCTAAACATGGTAGCTTTGCAGTAGTAGCCTTTTATCCATACATTGCACTCCCTAGCCAAAACTCACTTTTCTCCTTCCTCAGGGCCCCCTTCAGCAAACTAAGACTTTCCGTAGCTACTCCTTTTTCCTGCAAGACCCAGCTACTAAATTCCCCTCCCTTTCTCCGCTCTTGGTTCTCCAGCTGGTGGCAGATGCTGTGGCTGATTTCAGCCACGATGCAAATGGGCAAACTTTTCATGCAGAAACTTTTCTTTTGCAGTGAAGGCTGAATACTCTGCTAACCAAGTGCGCTGGATGCACTTCATTTATTTTAAAGCTGAAGTGTAACCTTTGCAGACAAGAGGGAAATAAAATCAATAAATAAAATAAATAAACCATAAAAGCATCTTTTCCAGAGCCAAACGATGAAGCAGAAATGGTACCATAGAGCCCAGGAGGTAATTTCTGCACCTCATATTTATCTACCAGTATTCCTGGTATGCATGCATGGAAATTATGGAGGTTGGAAATGTCTTATCACAGGATGCAGAGGTTTGGCACATTCTTCTGAGCCTCAGCTCTGGAAATCATAGGTATAAGCTGAGATTGCACACCAGAAAAAAAAATATAGAAAGCTTGGGAGCAAAAGCTCAGGAGCTCTGCTAGCCAAACAACTAAAACACAGTAGCTCCAAGTATGTTTTTCTTGTCAAAATAGCAGTTTTTGCATTAATTTGGAGTGGTATAAGGAAACAGCTCACCACGGTCATGCCTCAAGAACATACATATCATTCACACTAGCACGGCCCATGTCTGTGAGGAGTCCAGTGACAGGTACGGGATGCACAACAGTACGGGAAACATGGGGAAGCAAATCTAACTTGGCTTTGAAGTCAGTTGGCTTAAAGTCATTGCCATTCTGAAGCGGCAAAGACATTCCGGGGTGGACAACTGAGAGAACTGAACGTGACAGAAGATCACTTGGGTGAAATTACTTCGTAGTCAGAGACTGGAAATGGAAGTGGGAGGAAGGCAGTGCAGGCACTGAGGCTGTCAAGCAGCAGGACTCACGTACATGCAGAAAATAGCATCTGTCCCTGAGGAGAGGGGCTGGCTGTCATCAGGAAGACAAACAGTGCAGTTATTTACCTAAAAAGATCACCAGCGTCTCAGAAAATATCACCACCGTATCTTTCCATCTCAATATTGTTATCCTTAAATTACCGTTTCCCACCATTCCTTTGAAGCAGATGGACCAATCTTAAGAGCAGAGAGCAGATTTTCCCAACACCGCTTAAGTGGAGGAGGAGTTCTTCGAAGTTACACTGTAGAACATCAGCTGAAAATTTGGCCCTCAATATTGGATGATTAACAGTTTTCTCTTTCAAATATATCTTGATCTTGAGAATCAGTTCCTTAAATGTTGTGTATTTGAACAAATAACTCGCTTCAGTTTTCGCCATGTTGCTTTTTCCAACACGTATAGGCCATCCTCTGTTTTGACCTTGTCAAATCCTATGAGCTAGGCAGGACTGGAACAGATAATTACTTGAATAGGATATCTACAGCAAATCTTGAGATGCTAGAGAAATGCAGATGCTTATGAATAAGTATGCAGTTTAAGCATTGAGTGAGACATAAGCCAAGGTCCCCAGGAAAACAGGACTGGAATTTTGATTGATCCAAATTTTGGGACTCTGTGTTCGGGCTGGCTCAAACTCAATGTTAGCATCTTTAGATTAGGAAACAGTAGGTGCTTGAAAGGCTTAATGTCTGAGGAAACCTCAGGTCTATTAAGAAAGGATGGTTACACTGGGCCACCACTTTTGCAAAAACAGACGGACATATTTTCCAGATCTGTCATCTTAATAAATATTAGACCTTAAAAATGTAATTGTAATTACATTCTGGCCTTTCTGCTATGAAATATTTAGGATTTCCCCAGTCTACAAAATTAAGGCTTTGTTCCTAATGAAAACATATAGAGTGCCAGTTCTCAGGAAAACATACAGAATTAGTTTCCACTCCAGTAGCCCACGAGAAACCAGATGTGAAGGTCTGGTGAGGAGGAATGATGCCAGACAGCTTATGTTTGACAGACCTCTGTGAAGGCTTTCAGAAACAGTCCACATTTCCAAAACCTGGTCTTAGATTGGTGATCTAAAACAAAATCCCTCCAATGTAGTGGTGTTAGGGAGTTCTGCTTTTCAGATGAGACAGAAAAAATCAAGATCCTGTGCTCGATCTATTCGTGATCTTTCCAAAACAGGGCAGTGCAGGTTCCTGGCTTACTTCTAATTTGGCTATTCCCTCCCAACACTGATATCACGTAGCCTTGCAGTTCATTGGCACATAGCAGGTCTATTCAAACACAATATTCAAGCACAACACGTTCAGGCTTCAAGACCTTGGATCCTTGGGAAGAAGTGCACTCAAACCCACCACGACTGAAACAAGTTAAACTGCAGATCCAGGCTCATTTCAGCAGCAACACAAAGGTATCCCTTTATTGCATTGTTGTTATATTGAAGAATATGGTTTTTTCAAAGGGTATCTAAATTTATGCCTGTTAATTATAAGCACAATTATTTAATATCAACAGGATATGTCAGCAACCAGCTAAATGATCAGCACCGATCATTGCTTACAAATGCAGAGTTCACATAGAGGGAAACGTATTCCCAGTGTTGAAACCTCTTGGAAAATGCCAAGGTATTGCCCTAAAGCCCTGGGGACAAAGACTCAGCCAGTGCAGTGTCAGCTCTGAAAAGGAGGTCATAAAAAATGGAGAAGAGGGAAAAGAGAAAGGGGAAAGGGAAGACAAGGGTTTAAAATACCCTCAAAAAGCCATAATATATGTTTAAGGATGCTTCCCTTCCCATACACTCCCTTTGTCTTAATTCATTTAAAAATATCAAAAACAGGTGAAGAAAGAACTCCAGTATATATTTCTCCGGTCTACAGAATGTACAGAATGTATTTTTCCCTGTTCTTATTCTTCATTCTAGTCCTGAATTATTTAGGGTCAGTTTCTTCTATCAAAGTTGATAATATTTCTTTGTCTTCCCCAAAGATTTTCCAATTTATAACAGCAGAAAAGAGTCATTCACAAAAGCCAAATTAGAAGGAGAGTTATCGAAAATCCCTGTAAGTCAAAGTCCTAGTTAATCATCTTTGTATGACAAAATACTATAGGAGGCAATATGTCTTTTTTTAACAACTCATAAATTTCCATGGCACCCTATAAAATAATTCTGCAACACGAGCTATGGACATGGGCAAGCCAGGTTCTGTAACGGGGGAAAACCAGATGGGATTCAGTCAGCCACCAAACACTGAAATAATTGTTTAGGTGTGTAAAGATAAACTTTATCAGAAGAGCACGGGCAGAGGCAGCTTCCCCCACCTTTACCTTTCTTAGGAGGAGCTTGCTGATATATATATATATACATATATATATATATATGTATGATTTTAGATGGATTGATGGATGGGTGGATAGATAGATACATAGATGATATATATATTTATTTATAACATTTGTATTCCCCTTAACAGCTCAGAAATCAAGAAAGTTCCACACCTCCCTCCTGAGGCTAGGAGCACTTTTCTTACCCACAAATGATTTATTGGGGGAGAGGAGGAATATCACTGACGTGATTAGTAGGAGAAAAATAGTGAAATGGATGCAGACATTAAATTGCTACTTAATGAAAATCAAGTTTGATAGGTGCTCGGTGCAACACTTAGAATTAGCTCTACTGGTTCCTACCAAATAACTGGCTTAATAAGGAGTGAGCTTGTGCATAAATCTAGTCTCCAAAGGGCACTTGTACACCAGAGGCAACAGAAGCCCGTTTTCTTTTCTCTCTTTTTAGCGATTAAGTTGGATAATAAGAAATGTATGGAAAACAGATAGGAAACTGAAGAGTGTAAAACTCCTCTGGGTGCCCCCTGCGATGCTCCTCTGCCCCTCTGGGCTCAGACATCAGTGCCGAGCAAGCCCACGCCGAGCCACGTTGAGGGCCCGCAGCTTGTCCCAAATCACCTGAAGATCTCTCTTGGACTCCGCAGAGATGTGATTCAAAACTGAACAGAGCTCTGAAAATAACCTTTCATCTTTAATGATGGGTTATAATCTCCCCTAAATAGTAATACTTGCTCAGTTTTGCTGAGGTGTTTGAGTTAACTCGATGGCAGTATTGAAGTGCTGGATTTTAGAAAGCTGTGACCAAATACCTACTGAAGCACATTCATTTTCTTTAACTTCATATTGATTTTTTTTTATCTTCATACATCTTCCCTTCTAATTTCAAGTTAAGGAAAGACAGAAAATAAAAGCTACTTCTGCTGGCCATACTCCCTCTTTTAGCCTTACTCTTCTCTCTCTTGTTCCAGAAAAGGTCTCCTGCCAAATATCATATTAGCTCAGTAAGGTAGAAAATAGCAGCTGCAGACAAACTCAAACAACTGAAAGGCTGTGACAGTGTTGGTGCATTAAGAGTCATGCTGTTGCTGAGAATTTATCACACTGATTATGTATCTCCTTGCATACCTATGATTAAGACTTTTGGGCTGTACAGTACAAATCTTGGCATCTGTAACTGCCATCTGCACTAAAAAAATGCAGAAGGGGCTGCATGGCTGGGTCCCAATGAACTGTTGTGGGATGCGTGAACCTACTCCCTCACATAGCTCTTTTCCAAATACCATCTCTCACACTTGAATATTGACATTCACTTTGGAAAAAAAAAAAAAAAAGCACAATGCTTTTTGAGAAGAAAACTTGGGATAACTCAAGCGCTCCAAAGCTCAGAGGAAAAATCAAGAGCCCATAATAATTATTTTTAACCTCTCCAGATGCTCAGGTTTGAAAATTGCATTTATTTTGCCATTCTTGTGCTGCGTGTGCAGATAAGCCACAGTTATCTAAAAACACATTGAACAGATGAGTAAGCAATAGATTGCGGAAGGTCACAGAGGGCACTAAAAGCTGCATCAGGGCCACATCACCAGGAACTAAAATAGCATGGCATGTGCAAGTAGAGATGAGGAACAGGAACCTTTGCTATTATTTCTACAGTGTTGGGTGATCGTAAATGAGATTAAAAAGGATAGCAACAGTGTGAATGGAGAGGGAAAACAGCTGGGAGATAATCTTACTTTTAAAATGGAATCCAGGTTAAAAAGAGAATTAAAGAATTTCCCTTTTCATTTCCAGGCAGAGAAAGAGGGTCAAAGCACCCTCAGGCTCTTGGAGGAGGAGGCAAGGTTGAATTCTGCTCATCCAGCATCGTCCATCCTTCACTCTTTCCTTCACTATGCAGGAAGTCTGAGCCATTCCTAGGCTAGATACCCTGGGTTAGCTGAGGATGAATCCCACCAGGCTCTCATGGACATTTCCAGTGCCTGGAGGCTAGAGCTGTCCAGCACCGAAAAGACTCCTCTGAAGACTGCATGTTTTCAGGAGAGGGACACCGAGCCTGTCCGAGACAGTGGCATCCCCAATGCATGGGCACCAAAGCATCATCCCCTTCACAGAATATGCACAATATATAACCCGCATTGTTTCTGCTAAGATTCCTCCTCAAAGTGCCCCAGAGGAACTATTGATACAGCGAGAGATCACTGTTGACCACAAGGATTTGCTTTGTCCGCAGGTTTTTACAAGCTCTAAAAAGCAGCAGTGTAAAAAGTTCAGATCATTGGATTCTGCAGACAACCCTGACCTTGGCTGAGAGAGCTCTCCAGACTCCCAGAAATGATAGGGTCCCTCCACATCTTCAGATGCATTTGCTGTTTAAAGTCTGCAAACCTTTCTGACATTTTCCAAAAAGATGCATCAATTTAAGATGGCAGAGAGGAAAGGAGACTGTAATGAAAATAAGGCAGATGCTCCTTGCAGGATACTGCATCTCTCTTTGCTAAGTTACTCTATAAAATCTAATCACATTGTGCAATTGCCGCAGTATGCGCAATATTTATCAGTGAAGTTTTCATTAGTTAAAATTCATTCTCATCAGTAAAAACACAGATGGCTCCTAAAAGCAGCTTCTTCTCTAACAAACTGCCCTATCCATCTTCATCACACTCTTTGCAGGCACTTAACAGAACACTTAAAAAATCTGGGCTCCTTCATGGTGCAATGCTGAACATTTTAAAGGATATGCTGTCATTTAGTTAACAGCATGACGGTTGCTAGTCCAACTTAAGGGAAGGGTGTTAAAAGGTTTTTTTTTTTTTGAGAATTTTAACATCAGAGCAGTGTATCTAAAAGCTGTTAGTAGTCTCTGTAAGTCAATTCCTCAACATTTATCATATCTGTCAATGTATAATGGAGAGTTATTGGCTCGGTCAGGCTGCCAAAGAGGAAATGTTATTAAATTTCATTAAATGACTTTAAATATTGTAGTTAGGGTGCAATGAGCCTGTCAGCTTGCACAGTTCTGTACTCTGCTACTACGGCTTTCTCTGCAAACCAAATTTGAGCTGATACTGGTGGCGGAGGGAGAGGTTTCCCCACCTGCTTGTGTTGAATTCTTGTTCTGGGGCTGCTGCAGCAGTCTTTGAAAGAGATACAAGCATAAGAGCTCTACAATTGCCTGTTTAGCGGTGAGGTATTTTTTGCAAACGCACACTCTGCTTTTCCAAAGCTGCCCATTAATAGGTTAAGCAGTCGGCATGCCAGCAGCCAGATGACAAGTAGCAAAGTGACCTATCTGCTAATGAAACACTCGGAGCCTCCATTATTCTTACAGAACTGATGAGAATTAAAGTGGAGAACAGAGACAGATTCTGCACCATGTACAGATAATATATTTATACATACGAGCCACGCCGCCTATCCTCTCTGCATCTACCAGCTGCTTCATTAAAGGTGGCTTGGGAACCACACTGCAAGATCATCTCAAAGTGAGAAGCGATGTTCAGAATAATTCATCCTTTCTTCCTCACTTGCTTACAAAACAGGTCCACACACGCAAGTGCGCTCTGCCTTTTCTTTATGTGTGCACACATCTCATCGTTCTTTCTTTTTGAGGAAATATTTATTTCCTCGAGAACTCCTAGCTATAAAACATGAGGCTGACATCCATCACAAGTTATCAAAAGAACTACTGAGCAGCCAAAATTGTTCTCAAGAGCATCCAGATCAGCATCAGACTGAAAAACAGGTGCCAGCCTGAAACTGCTGGCCGTGAAAGCGTGAGCGGCTCAAAGGTCTTAACTTCACATCATCTGGGCTACCAACACACCCCACGGCACATCACGACGTGACGCAGTCCAGATGCCACCCACTCCCTAGGAGTCAGTGGCTAGTACAATCATAAGACCATTAGCAAGAAAATACTAATTGTAAAAGTGAACTTCCTGATATTTGATTTGGGAGAAAAGTACCTCAACAAAATTCTGCAATCCAAAGATAGGGATAGAAGAGAATATAATTATGGAACTTGTTATTGAAAACATGTTAGCATTATAATTCCCACTCCTCCTCCCATACTTATCTACTAAGGGTTTTAGAGCAGAATGAAAAATCTGCAGACCAGGTACTCCAATAAAAATGGCAGTTATGAATCTGATTTAAGTCACTGAACATACTTCAAGCAACAAATCTTTGAAAAGTCTTCTTTTATCTTCATTATAGTTTATTTCTACCTAAAATTGCGCTAATATGTTAAATATGCTGCTAAGCATAATATGTGCTGCGTAAAGCACTGCCTTATCTTTAGGTCTGGGCTTAAAAGGATAGAGCTCACATGATTTCAAAAGAAATTTTATCAAGGTTGCCTTTCATCCCTGCATCAAAATTAAGTGCTAATGTATTTTCATTTCACTGTATTGTAACAAATGATCACCTTCAAAAATATATTATCACTATCATGCATATTCTTTCAGGTATTTGCTGTTCATGCTATATAACTGATCACTGTAGTCTTTGAACATTATTTCTGGTCCCAGAGAGATTTTGAAATAGCGAGTTAGCATTTATAAAAGAAACATTTTGGGAAATGCTGTGTTTAGTAAATATCTTTTTTTTCACACACATGAATCCTTTCTACAAACTCTAGAAAGAAAAAGAAGGAGAAAAAGGTAAGAGAATTGTTTCAAATCTAGCCAGTCACTATGTCATTTGAATTCAAGCAATATTAATCATCTATGAATAACATTTTAAATAGTAACAACATCACAGCAAATGCAAGGATCTTGGAAATTAATATAGTAGTGGTAGAGCAATGGGAAACAAAACTGGCAAAAGATGGTGCACTGCAGAACTGCTGTTTTAAAAAGGGTGTTTGCTATGTCATCTTACACTCCAATGCAGAAATTCAGAAATTCTCTCTATTCTTCCTTGCTTTTCTTTTCCCTTGTGAGTCCAAAAATGATTTCCTTGGTTTGAACATGAATTTCTCCCCAAAAGATGCTATGTTTTAACCAAAAATGATTAAAGGGATTAAGCTGTATTGGGCTTTATGAAGTCAGAGGAAAACACCTCATTAAAGGTTAAATTCTGCTAGCAATCCATCATGCTGCCTTTGAGGTAATTTTGAATTAAGGCATTCACAGCATCATTTTGGGGCTTTCATTTAGAAGTTATCTTACACCTGTGCTGCTTCTAGTGGAAGGATCACCACTATTGCAGGTGCAATGGTGCTCAGGCAAAAGCCAGCAAGTCACCTCCAACATATTCCCTTGATTACAGAAAGACCAACATGCCCAGCCACCTTTTGAAGCTCCCTTCATACACATTAGGAATAAAAGCTCCTTAAAAACCATGGCTTTTAAAAATCATGCCTGTCTAAAGGCTTCAGCTCTCACACTGTAAAGTCGGCCCTGCTGCACATGGTTCAAGACAGCATCAAAAGAGATGGAAAAAAGAAAGCAGAGGAAAGATGATATCAAAATAGATGGAAAATGATGGAAAATAAAATAAAATAAAATAAAATAAAATAAAATAAAATAAAATAAAATAAAATAAAATAAAATAAAATAAAATAAATAGCAGGATATGCAATTCATGCCATCTCAAAAGGGATGAGTAGCAGAGCTGAGAGGCGAAAGCACAACTTCCAGACTTAATTGTGGGAATACCTGTCTTGAGCACTACCTTTCCCAAATGAGAATTGATAGAAAAGCAGCTGTTTGATGTCTTCTTCTTCCTAAGAAAAAATCTGCCAGTAAACAAGATAATAAAAGCAAAGCAGGATCTAATCAGGACCAGGACGACATCTGGCAGGGGCATCAGTCCTGATGCACCAACAGCCCTCCAAGGACTCAGGGGAAGGCACTTGTCTCTCGGTTCACCAGCCTGCCTCAAAGGCCAGCTTTTTGATGAAAAAAAAAAAGCAACTTTAGGTTTAAAAAAAGCTACAGAGAGGATGTCCGCAATCAGTTTAAGACAGCCTGATTGCTGCTGATGAGAGATGCAGAGACACTCTCATATGTAAGTGCCTATGACAGATGATATGTCCAATTGCTTTGGTGCCCAGGCTGGTTTTTAGCTTCTTGTAGTCCTTCTCCAGAAGCCTGAAAATCTATGGAATTACATCCAACAGATCCAGATCCTCCTGTCACATTTTGCATGGACCACTACATTAAGCGGGAAAGTAGAGCCCTGCAGAAGGGGAGCATGGCTTGCTCCTGAGGCAGCACTCACAGATTTAGAAGTGAAGCCGGCCACACAAATTGTGAGACTGCTCTAGTTAGATTTGTAACAAGTCAAAGAAAAAAAGAAAAGGCAAGATTAAAACTACTTGATAGAGAAAGAAAGCCACAAGTCCCAAGTACAAGGTGTATGGGAACATTCCTAGAGAAGCAGAAAGAAAATGTATTCCAGTTAAAGCTAAAGCAAAGGCTAGAAAGGAGATTGCACTGCTGTCAATGATAATAAGATGCTATTTCCAGTACATGGGATGAGAGAGGTCAGACGAAAGCGTCAGTAAAAATTCAGAGATGGCAGAGGCACAATGCTGACAGCAGAGATAGTGATTATAGAACATGTATGTTAAGTTTCTTGCTTTCCTAGTCACACGGGGAGATGAAGGTCTGCTGTCAAAGTAACTGGGTTTTAGTTCTTAGGAAGAGATGCATTAGGATGCATTAGAACAAACCAGGCTAGTGACAAACAAAAAACCCCAAATATTAAGTTACTCCGAACCACTCTACTGTGGTAGGAAATTCTTATAGCTAGAAAATAAGCTCAGTACACAAAAAAAAATTCCCACTACATGGCATTCCATGAACGACATAGAGATCATTAAAGGAGTAAAAACTGAAAGCTCTAGCCGTGGGGAGAATATCAAATAGAGCAACAAGATAGACCTAAATGCACAAACTAGCACAGCCTGATGTGCGTGAATATTCCCAAGCTCCGGGAGGAGGAAATGCCAGGCATCCTTGAGGCTGCCTGCTTTCTGTTACTTTGGAAAGAAATTATCTGAATCTCACCCTGGATAAGAATTGCATTGCAAACATCCCGCATTATTGCAGTACTATTCAGAGGTATCTCCTCCCTTTTTTTTTTTTTTTAATTATGCACTTTTTCACCTATATTGTTTCTTATAGTCTTCTTGTCAGAAAAAAAGAATGTGCTTTGTAGCACATGCAAAAAAAGCAAAAGATGGTGTATGAATCTTAGTAAAATAGGGTGGAAAAAAAGGCAGTTAGATGACACACATTTTCTATATTTAGTATAAACAGCTCCCAGCTCTGCATCCACTGGAATGGGGATGGTGGTTTTACTTGCTCCCTCTCATCTCCATCAGCTCCATCTCCATCTCAGAAGTTCACTGGTATTTGCGCCTTCCTGGTGCAGGTAGCCCAGACTGAAGCAAAAACTCAAAAACTCATTCCCTAAGGGAGACACAGAGGCCAGGCTCCTGGTGAGGCCACTTCACTGATTTTCTGCTCTGGCCCTAGCTACTCAAGTTCTCTTCTTCTAGCAGAAAACTCAAGGTGATTTGTTTTCTTTCCTAGTAACTCTAAAAGCTCTGCATTTCTCAGCAGGACTCAAGGCATATTCAGTCATCCCTGGCACACATTAAGCAGCCACTACAGAATAATGTTTTGCTGAAAATTAAAAAAAGACACACATCACACATGGCCATACCCAATTGACACAGCTCAGAAATAAAAACAAAAACAAAAATAATCCCGTAGCAATAATTGCAGCACAACGTGCCAGCTAAGGTTACAGAACACTGCTGTCACATTTGGAAGTGCTGGCTCTCTCTTGGATGTCCTAGTAAGAATGAGAAATTAAGAAGTTTGAGAAAAAAAACAGAGCTAATGAAACCTCTGGATTCAGAAAGTTTAGCTGTAGCAAAAGTCGTAAGTGCCATAGCCCTATGTCATCTCCTTGACAGGAAGCAAAATCATCTCATTTTGCAACCAAGAAACCAAAGCTTCAGAAGACTCAGAAATGCTCTCCAACAGCTGATTCACATCTTTAACAGCCTTTGTGCAAGATTCAATCTTATGTGACAAAATGCTCCAAAACTGCAGCTCCATTTTTTAAACATTTCTGGAACATCTAAGCCCAAGCCGTTTACTTAAAGAGTCACCAAACCATACACTGCATTATACATCCTTCCCATCTCTACCCCTATCTACTGCCTTACTAACTAATGAGTTTTCCCAGTATTTGCTATAGCTAACATTATTGGGGGTTACTTTACCCTCAAATGATGAAGAAGAAACCCCTTACACGACAGTGGCCTCTGATTTGCCGTGGGAAACTACTAGAAGAACTATAGTTCCCCTATGAAATCTTTGATTCTTGAATCAGTAAAACACCCCAATTTGTCTCTACATCTGCCTCTGTGCTGCCACATTTGAAAAAAAAAAAATCATTGAAATTCCTTGATATCCCGCACCTACTGGGGGGTGGGAGATACTACGAATACTGGTGAATACTACGAGTTCGCCAGGAATCTTCCAAGCTTTGGCTGTGTCTTTGGCCCCTTAGGCAAAACTTCATATAAACTTGGCTAATAATAAATATATCTGCCAAGACAGTTGCTTTCATATAGTTATATATGCTGTCTCTTCTGAGCTTGTACCATTTCAGGTTCACAGAGGAAAATATGACTTTCCTGCCTGCAACCCTTCTTGCAAGCACCAAGTGTCACGGAGTCAGACAAGGGGTCAGGAAAGATATGCAAGGAGCACACACGTTAGAACGGGAATGGTCTCCTGTGGATCTTGCTGCCAGGCACTTGTGGTTTTAGAACTCATCAAACTCTCTCTCCAAAATGATATTTCCCTCCACTATTCTTACAGGAAGGCTACTTCAAAATCCTTTCGCTCTGGCAGCTGGATGCCTTCTAATTTTCAACCCAAATATATGTATAGCCAACAAATAAATGGATGAGAGCCTGCACACATCCTTCTAAAGCCTCAGCACTCAAAGACTTCTGCACCTTTCACTGATTATATACACTTCCACTGGTCAGAGATATATTCATCATATTACATTTAGAGTTTCAGGAATGTCATCAGCTAGCTACCCACCAGCTGTGAAAATCACAGGGCTGGATAATTTGTGCTGATCAGACACCCAATCAGTTGATTAGCTCCAATTAATTTGGAGTTTGATTTCTTAATTTTCCAGCCACCTGTTCCCTGGGAGATTTCAACCCTTCTCATGTTCTTCACTGAGAAACAGCTTGACTAATATCACTGGATTTTGCATAATTATCTTCCTTGCAGGACTTGAGATCTGTACTGCTTGTTATATCTATATATATGTACTGGAGGAAGAGAAGAAAATCCATGTGCAAGAGTCCCTGGAAGCAGCAAACCTTCTTGGAGGAAGTGCAATGGGATGAATGTTGTAGTGCAATGAGCAGAAATCACTCAATGACAATTTTTTTTTCATCTGTGTGTTTTCATTGCTCCATACTTCACCAATTAAGAAAAAAATACCCTATCTACAAGTTTGCTCAAACTTTTCTGCCATGCATTGCATTCAGAAACAAATGCTGTTTTAATTTTGTTTGAACTTTTCTTATCCTTGCCTGCCTTTCCAGCAAGTTTCCAAAGCTGTGATAATCAAAAACAGGTGGAGAAGCAAAGGAAGCATTAAAAGATTAACATTCTTAGCCCCCTCTTAAAACATTTGAATATTCTGTGATTCCATTAAAATAAGTTCATTCAATTCAGACTCCACATTTCCAGTGAGCTGCCAACAAATGAATAATCACAAGCTCCCACAGCTACAATTCTGTATTTGCGCTCAATTCCTTCTCTATTTAGATCCTATAGCAAAAAGAGATCATATAGGACCAACTGAGTTTTGGCTCAGGGCTACAGAAGATCTCATAGATCAGAAAGAACTGAGGATTTTCCAGGTGATGCCAAAAATTATATTGATGTCATATACCAGTTCCAGACAGCACTGCTCATTTTTGCAGGGAGAAAAAATCATGTTAACTCATCATAAAGATGCTGTAAGTTTTAGACACAAATTCAAAAAGAAACCAAACAATAATTCACAGGGCATTAAAGAGAGATGGTCTTGGATGCAACCAGGTACAAGGACTATAAATGTAAATGGAAAAGCACATTTAACTGGGATACAGTTATTTACTGTGCCTGAGGACCAGGCTGTGGTGAAGAAAGGCTTGCAAAATGATACCCACTGAGCTCAGTATTGCCATTTTGCCCCAAATCACGTGAAAGTGGAAGGACAGAAACTTCACTGAACTGAGCTCACTGAAGACTTGCCAAATTGCAATGAGCCTCTCCTGATAACTTGCAAATTGGGATTCATCTTTCTCAAAGGGGGAAGATGGTCCTGGATCATGACCTACCAGGTGTCACTGAGAAGGCTTTAAACTCGACTTGAGGCAGGGAGGTGGGCATCATCAGGGAAGCAGGTGATAAGGTAGGTGATGGTCTGTCATGCCACTCACAGCAGCAGCCTAACTCCAGAGCGTGAAGGATACCCAAAGCCCAGAGAGGATAAACAACATAATATGAGACCTACCAAAGGACCACATAGTCAAGTTGCAGCTGCCCCAGCTAGAATGAGAGGCACACTGGAACCTCAAATGCCTCTACATAAATGCATGTAGCATGGGGAATAAAAAAGGGGAACTAGAGATGCATGTGCGATTGCAGAGCCGTGATCTCCCTGCAATTACTGAGACAAGGTGGGACAGCTCTCATGACTGGCCATGACTGACCATGCCATGCCAATCATGAGAGCTTTAGGCTTTTCAGGAAGGGCAGGCGAGAAGGTGAGGCTGTGGAGTTGCTCTTTACATTAGAGAGCAACTGGAACGTATGGAGCTCTGCCTAGGGGAGGATTAAACCCGGGTCAAGAGCCTATGGGTGAGGGTTAAAGGGCAGGCCTCTGACCAGGGGGAGGAAGTGGATGAAACCTTCTATGAGCAACTGCAAGAAGCCTCACGATCCCAGATCCCGGTCCTTATGTGGAACTTCAACCACTCTGGTGTCTGCTAGGAGCAGATAGTCCAGGAGCTTCCCACAGAACATTGCAGGTAACTTCTTGAAGCAGGTGGTTGATGAGCCAGCAAGGGGAAGGGCGCTCCTAGACCTGGTACTAACAAACAGAGAT
>VWPW01023212.1:8882-27151 GCA_013389825.1 Crypturellus undulatus
CGCGGGAGATGCGGGATTTTCAGCCCGCCGTTGCTAGGAAACGGCCCCGGGGTGATTGTGCAGTTGCCGTGGCAACTGCAGCCCGGCCCTAAAAGAGCGATGGATTGGGGGGAGGGGGTGTCCCCCTGGGCTGGGGCGTCCCCTGGGCAGCAGGGCCGCCCAGTGACTTGAGTGGACCCGCCAGGCTGAAGGCTGCCCAGCCCGGGGCCTTGCAGCGGGGAGCGGGAGCCGCAGCAGGAGCCCTGCAGGGTTGCAGCATCCCAAGGCCGCGGCGCCCAGCTCGTCCCCCCCCAAGTCTCGGTGGCCCTGGGTGACGGTTGGTGCAGGATGTGCTGCACGCCTGCACGCCGCCCCCCCTGGCCCCACTTCCCCCTCCAGTGCTTCTGCTTTATTTGCAGCCTGCGTTTTTGTGCCTGCTCCTTCCCCTTCTGCCTCCCTCCTCCCCTCGCTGCAGGCACTCTGATCCTATTAGGATTTAGCTCTTAATTCCCTGGTGGCACCGTGCTCTCCGAGCAGGCTCCCGGGGCCCCAGGTGCAGGCCGGACTCCCGGTGCGGGGCGGATGTCCCTGCTCCCGGCGAGCTCAGCGGCGAGCTCGGAGCATGCCGAGCTGTGAGCATGGATGGCCCTAAAAATAACAGCTCCTGCAGCAGCCCCGCAGAGCAGAGTGCAGCCGGGGCCACGGGAGGAGCTGGAGTGGGACAGCAGCCTGGCCAGGAATGCAGGGGATGCTCGGGATGGAATGAACCTCTCAAGACAGAAGCAGCCTCTTCCGGCACCTCTGCGAGGCGGCTGGTGGCCCTGGCGCTTGGCAATGTCCCCAGGACTGTGAAGGCTGCAGAGGCCAGTGCTGGTGGCCCAGCAATTGCAAGGACTCCTGCACGGGACCGGCACTGGGAGCGAGCTGGATTTGTGCCATGCTCTGCTCCGGTGTGGAGCGCTCCCACGTGCCAGAGTTCTCTCGGGAGCCAGGTGTGCCCGTGAGCTTGCGCACGGGAGGGAGGCGCTAACATTGGAAAGTCCTTGCGCCGATTCCCGCAGCAGCCGTGGTCCCCGCGTGCAGGTCCCCGTTGCCATCGTTACTGGATATTTTCGCACACGGCGCCTTTGCGCTGGTGGTTTATTATAGCAGCTCAGGAGGGGGGCGGTGGGGAGAGTGAGTGGCTGCTTTGGGAAGTTCACAGCAATTGCGCTGGGCTTTTTGTAATTCGTCTCCCCTTCTCACAGTCCCCTCCCTCCTTCGGCTCCTGGAAAGCTCCTGAGTCCCCCCGCAGTGCAAACACAATGGGGACCATGAGCTGTTGTCCTGAGGGGCTTGGGGCGCCTGCGCGAGCCCCTGGGCCAGGAGGTGCCCATGCACAGACACGGGGTCTGGAAGCTTCTCCTGGTGTGCAGGAAAGGCGGAGGGGAATGAGCCTCATCTCACGTGGACGAGCACGAGCTGGGGCTGGCTGGCGGGTGGGGGGGTCGGAATGCACCATGTGGCCGCCCGCACTTCCCCAGGAACATTAAACTTTAAAGGCGCTTCCCTGGCGCATGTGCTGGGAAGGGCTGAGAGTGCCATGTGCCCATGGAGCTGCCCACGTGCCCTGAGCATCCACTGCAGCGTGCGGGTCCCGGCTGGTGCCTGGCCACTGCTCCTGACTCCCTTCCCTCAGCAGGTCCCAATTAATGGATTCTGACATGGATTATGAGAGGCCAAACGTAGAAACCATCAAGTGCGTTGTGGTCGGGGACAACGCAGTGGGCAAAACGCGGCTCATCTGTGCCCGTGCCTGCAACGCCACCTTGACCCAGTACCAGCTCCTCGCCACCCACGTGCCCACGGTCTGGGCCATCGACCAGTACCGCGTTTGCCAGGAGGTAGGGAATGCTCCAGAGCGGGAATGCTGGGAATACTGGGCCTGGGAAGAGAATGGGAATGGCTCCGTAAGTGGGAGAGCAGCTGGAGCTGCCTGGATGTCCTGCCTGGCAAAGCTGGGCCAGCACAACCAGGTTCGAGAGCGGGGTGGTATTTCTCTTCCTGCAGGTGCTGGAGCGCTCCCGGGATGTGGTAGATGATGTTAGTGTGTCCCTGCGGCTCTGGGACACCTTTGGAGACCACCACAAGGACCGGCGCTTCGCCTACGGGAGGTAGGAAGAGGCGGAGATGGGGAAAGTGGGGTCGGGCACTGGGAACACTGGGGACAGCTGGGGGCAGCCTTTCACTGAGCTGGACCTCAGCTCTAGCTTCTCGCAGGTCGGACGTCGTGGTCTTGTGCTTCTCCATCGCCAACCCCAACTCCCTGCACCATGTGAAGACCATGTGGTACCCGGAGATCAAGCACTTCTGTCCCCGTGCCCCCGTCATCCTGGTGGGCTGCCAGCTTGATCTGCGCTATGCTGATCTGGAGGCCGTGAACCGGGCCCGGCGGCCCCTCGCCAGGTAGGGACATGGTGCTGGGGACCAAGAAGCAGCAGGAGTTAGGATGCCTGCGGTCCCCAGAGGTGCTGATACGTGCCCAGTGCTCCCTCCACCCCATGCCCTGCAAGAGGGCTCCTTGTGGCCATGCCATGAGATCTCAACATTCAGGGAGGTCTCCTTCTTCTTGCAGGCCCATCAAACCCAATGAGATCCTGCCCCCGGAGAAGGGGAGAGAGGTGGCCAAGGAGCTGGGGATCCCCTACTATGAGACGAGTGTGGTAGCCCAGTTTGGCATCAAGGATGTCTTTGACAACGCTATCCGCGCCGCACTCATCTCCCGCCGGCACCTGCAGTTCTGGAAGTCCCACCTCCGCAATGTGCAGCGGCCCCTGCTGCAAGCCCCCTTCCTGCCCCCCAAGCCTCCTCCACCCATCATCATCGTCCCGGACCCTCCTTCCAACAACGAGGAGCACCCAGCCCACCTCCTGGAGGACCCTCTGTGCGCGGACGTCATTCTGGTGCTGCAAGAGAAGATCAAAATCTACGCACACAAGATCTACCTCTCCACCTCCTCCTCCAAGTTCTATGACCTGTTCCTCATGGACCTGAGCGAGGAGGACCAGCAGAGCGCGGCAGGGCACGGCTTCGGGACCACCGTCACCACGGCTACTGAGCGGATGCTGCACCAGGAGGAGAGGCACCACGCGCGGGATTTCCTCCTCCGTGCTGCTAGTTTCGATATCTGCGAGAGTGCCGAGGAGGCCAGCTCTGGCCAGCGACAACCGTGCCTTAGAGCCTCCACCAGTGACGGGATCCTGCGGGGCAACAAGTATGAGAATGGGGAGCGAGGGCTACGCCGGGGAAGGGATCTCTCCTCTTGGAGTCGGGCCTTCATGAGCATCCAGGAGGAGATGGCAGAAGACCCCCTGACCTACAAGTCCAAGCTCATGGTGGTGGTGAAGATGGATGCTTCTATCCAGCCGGGTCCCTTCCGGGCTGTGCTCAAGTACCTGTACACGGGCGAGTTGGACGAGAAGGAGCGGGACCTCATGCACATCGCTCACATCGCTGAGCTGCTGGAGGTCTTCGACCTCCGCATGATGGTGGCCAACATCCTCAACAACGAGGCGTTCATGAACCAGGAGATCACCAAAGCCTTCCATGTGCGGAGGACCAACCGGGTGAAGGAATGCCTGGCCAAGGGGACTTTCTCTGGTACGCCGCAGCTTTACGACCCCACGCCCCACAGCAGGAAGGGGACTGTTCCCCATGGAGATGGCCCGTTTGATGGTGGTGCTGCCTCCTGGGACCTCACCCCAGAGGGCTCTGAGCTCCCGGCCACATCCGTTAGTGGGATTTTTACAGCTTCTTTCTATTTTTACCCCAAAGCGTGGCCGTGTTGTCCCATTCCCTAGGGCTTCATGCTCTGCAGCCTGTTTGACAGCTCTGGTTATGCGAGGGCAGAGAAAGCGGCCTCCTTTCCTCCTGGGGCCACGCGCTGGCTGTGAAACACGTGTCGGGACTCCCCTGCTGGACTCCGTGCCTTCTCAGAGCCCCATGGGACATCCATGTCTCAGCGTCGCTCTGGCTGCATCCCCGTCGCGATGAGGGACCTGGATGTGGGCCAGGAGAAACCCTATGGGGCAGAGCCTGAGCCTGGGGCAGAGCCTGAGCAAGTCCTGTCCTTGCACGGAGCTGGGATAGGGTGGCCTGATGTTCCCTTGTGCATCGTGGTGGTGGTTCCTTAGGACAGGCCCAAATGACAGTGTCCACGGGGCCCCATTCTTGGGGCGGGAGCCAAGCTGATGGGGGGACCAGAGGAGAGGGCCCCGCAGCCCAGGCCATAGCAGGTGCCCCCATGCCGGGGTAGGTGCTGGGGACAGGGCCGTGCGCGCCACTAGCCCTGCCCATGCCGTCCCCAGACGTCACCTTCGTGCTGGACGACGGTGCTATCAGTGCCCACAAGCCCCTGCTCATCTCCAGCTGCGACTGGATGGCGGCTATGTTCGGCGGCCCCTTTGTGGAGAGCTCCACGAGTGAGGTGAGCGGGGCCGGGGAGGTGACATGGCGCGGCTGGGAGGGACACTTGCGCGGCCGCGGGTGACGCTGCTGCCCTCTCGCAGGTGGCGCTGCCCCACACCAGCAAGAGCTGCATGCGCGCCGTGCTCGAGTACCTGTACACGGGCCAGTTCAGCTCCAGCCCCGACCTTGACGACATGAAGCTCATCATCCTGGCCAACCGCCTCTGCCTGCCGCACCTCGTGGCCCTCACCGGTGAGTCGCCGCGGGGACAGGCAAGTGGCCTGGGGACATGGGGACACCTCCAGGATGGGGATGCTCCTGGGGAAAAAGCACCTAGAAGTGGTCAAAGGGGTTGTCCTTAACCCCAAGCCCTGCTTGCCCTTGGTGCTCCCATGGTCACCGGCCTTGTGATATGTCCTATGTCCTCGGAATCGTGGTGGGAGCCCCGAAACGTGCCCTAAGCCGTGTGTATGTGTGCGCCACAGAGCAGTACACGGTCACGGGGCTGATGGAGGCGGCGCAGATGATGGTGGACATCGATGGGGACGTGCTGGTGTTCCTGGAGCTGGCTCAGGTAGGGATGGCAGCAGGGGTGGACACGGGGTTCACAGTGCTGCGTCACATCATGGGCTCTGTCCCCGCAGTTCCACTGCGCCTACCAGCTGGCTGACTGGTGCCTCCACCACATCTGCACCAACTACAACAACGTGTGCCGCAAGTTTCCCCGTGACATGAAGGCCATGTCGGGAGGTGAGCGCTGCATCCCCACACGGGTCGGGCCTGGGTGTTGTCACCAGGACCGCCCTCACTTGTCCTTCTCTCACAGAGAACCAGGAGTACTTCGAGAAGCACCGCTGGCCGCCCGTCTGGTACCTGAAGGAGGAGGACCACTACCAGCGGGCGCGCAAGGAGCGCGAGAAGGAAGACTACCTCCACCTCAAGCGGCAGCCCAAGCGGCGCTGGCTCTTCTGGAACGCGTCTGCTGCCCCGGGGCCCTCCGCACCCGCCGCCTCCTCTTCCTCCTCCTCGTCCTCATCCTCCTCGGCTGTGGTGTGACAGCCCACGCAGGACAGCACGGACACAGGCAGCTCCGCCTCGAGCCGGGCCCGGTGGGACGCAGCCGCCCTCATGGCTCTTGGCTTGGGCTGGTCAAGCACCAAGACAGGAGGTGCAGGATTTGGCCCGCTTTGGCCCTGGGCCCACAGGACTCGCTTGCAAGCGAGCAGCCGCCTTGTCCCTGCAGGCCGGACTGCAGCCGTGTTGCTGCCTTCGCGTGCTGCAAGCTGCATCTGCTGCCATGCCAGGCGCTGCAGGAGCCGCTGCCCGCGACGCTTGGGCTGCACCGCATTGGGGGAAGCCCTGGTGCCCTCGCTCCAGCACTCTTTTCTTTTTTTTTAAAGAAATCTTAAAGCAAAAAAAAAAAAAAAAAAAAAAAAAAAGAAGAAGAAGAAAAAGCAAAGACCCTCAACCCAGCTTGGGCTTGCAGCCCAGGAGGCTCTGTTGTAATAAAGGGTATTTTAAAAGCCCAGTGTGGTCCCTGGGTTTTGTGGAGGCTGTAGGTTCCCCAGGGCTGCTAAGGGTGTTTGTCAATGCTGTCATTGGTGCTCAAAATAGTACCAGGTAGCAGAAGCTATGGGATGGGTACCCAAACCCCCACTAACAGGAGGAGCAGGATGGAGGGAGGCTGTTGCTCCCTGCCCCTTCCCTGTCTGCATCCCTCACTCTGGAGCCTGGCATTGGCCATACACTCTTCAGTCACACAGTCCCCTCACAGGTAGGCAAGTGGCCACTACAGCCCCAGGTGCAACGAGCCACAGAGAGCAGTTCAATGCTCCTAGCCCTGCAGCAAGGGGCACACAGGCTATTCCAGGGCTACCAGGGGCTTGAGGGGGCATCTCAGGGTGAGCTAAGGCTGATGCAAGGCCAAGGGCCTAGTCCTGCCCACTTGGTATGTGCTGAAGCCCAGGGGAAGCTCATCAGCAGTAGCGCAGAGCATGGGAAAGAGACAAGAAATCAGGAGGATTGTTTTAAAAGTTTACTTAAAATCTGGGTATAAATATAAACATGCATTATAAAAAGAAATAAAAAAAATTACTACACTAGTATTTCAGCTGGGATGTGCTAAATAAATACATAAATACAGACTGCCTGCTTGCAGAGGCAATTAAATCATAGGGTTTAACGCTGGCAGAAGTTGGTGGGGAGGGCAAGAAGGGCCAAGGGCTGAGCAGACCTGCACCCAGCAAGGCTAAGCCCTCACAATTGCCTTGGCATGGTAGAGGAATCCTTGTGGCTGGGCTCACCCCATTTAGCCAATTCAAGTATTTTGGTTTCACAGCCAAGAGAAGTTGCCCCTGAGCTTTGTGCCACGGAGAGCAAAGAGCAGTGTTTGAAAACGGCAGTCCACGGAGGTGGAAGATGGTACCCACAGCTGCACTCAGTGCATTTATTCTTCCATGCCAGCTGGAGGCAGGCAGCAGCAAAGCTGCTTCATGGAAACAGGAACCAAACTTGACCAAGAAACTTGACCAAGAAACCTCAGAGGTTTGTGACGGTATGGGTTGGCTGCCCGCACTCCTGCTTCTGTTCGAAAAAATAGCTTTGGTTCTACCTGCATGAATGCTTTTCCTGGATAAGTGCAGGCAGCGCAGAGCAAGTAGGTCACTCCCATCCTCCCCTCAAACTCCTGTTTCAAAGTTTTCCCTACCAGGGAGCAGAACCACTACCAATGCAAGTCAGGCGATTTGCTTTTCAAAAGCTACGTAAGAACCCAATTAATGCTTGACTGACAAACATACAGCATGAAGTTTGCTGGCCAACTTAGAGATCCTCTATAAGCAAAAGCGCTTAGATGATGCCAGGAACCTTGAGTAGGGTAATCCAGTTAAAAATCACAGTAAACCCACATATTACATATAAAACCCTCTGTACTAGTCCTGAAGATGTCTCTTGGAAACACTGGTACTTCACAGATAAGTGCACAGGCTCCTTGGACAATGTAAGGAGCCCAAAACTGTTCCTGGTGAAATTCAAGAATTGTCATAAGAAAGCACTTGATATTGGGCCTGCAGTTTCAGCAGAGAGGGTCACAAGGCTTGTGATTCCAAAACCCCCTCCAGGTTCAAGCTGAGTTATTCAACATTTTCATAACAACGAAAATAGCAGATCTATGAAAAGTTGCAACTTAAGTTTTCAGAGGTATTTATGGTTTCAGATTGAAGCAGGATGATCCAGTGCCTGTCCCACTCTTCAGCTTACTTCTTCATACTTGTATAAACCCCTCTGAACAAGCCGGGAGGAGATGCGCTCTGCAACCCCTCCAAGATCGATCTCGTACAGAGTCTCCAGCAGCACGTTGATAGAGGCCTCCATCCCTTGTTTTTGCAGCCAAGTTCTGAGCATCTGGACCAAGGCCTCTGGTGAATACTCTTCATTCTTCGATGCAAAAACCATGTCATTTTCCCGCAGATCGAGGGCTCGGCCGTATTTTTTCCAGTACTTGAGGTCTATTTCTTCAGGAAAGAAATCAAAAGAGCGTTCCAAACCTACAATAAGAAGGGAAGAGATCTGAGAACAGGGTATAGCACAGTCATTTGAGAGAGGTTAAAAAAAAAAAAATTCCCAGAAAGCACGCAGGCTCATCACACATCCCCCAGGGCCCTCAGCACCTTGAAACACGTTGCACCCAACACTTACGATCATAGGGGTCTCCTGACAGTGGAACTAGCTTCTTCCTCAACTTTTGCATCTCCTCCTGCAAAGACAACACCATGTAGTACCCAGAGCAAACACTTCGCACAAACACCTGGATAGCAAACAGCTGAAGTGTAACCATCTTTCAGAGGAACAGAGTTCAACTACTGCAGCTCCAGAGGCAGATCTAGGCTGGAAACAGAGAAGCTGAACCAAGAAACGCTGCCTGTAGCCAAGGAGCTGGATGCTGTCCCTAGGTGCCAGTAAGGGGGGTTGGGGAGATTCTCCCACTCTCCAAGGGCTCTTGGGGCAGGATGAGACCTGGAGAGGGAGTACTCTCTACAGGAGACCACTGCACTCCAAAACAAACATCATTTTATAAGTACTGGGATCACAGCACACCACAAGCAGGGGAGAGCTTGCTCGAGGATGAGCTCTTCTCTCCGTACAATTTTAGAAAGCAGCCTAAGAACCCAGCTCAGTATTTATTTGGTGTCAGCTGTTAAATCTGCACAGGATGCCCAGGAGCCAACTGCAATACTAGGCAACAGGAGGCTTTGCAGTCTTGACTACTACTATTCCTAGTAGAGAGACAGAAAACAGCTGGACCCAGAACACAGATAAAGGAGCCTCACCTGAGACCCCCCTCACCTATCTCCATGGGGAAAGCTTGATCCCAGCCCAGAAGCTCACAATCCAATAGCTTGAACAAAGGGGAGGCAGCACGGTAAAACAGACCATTATGCTAGGCATAAAGGAGCAGACATATTCACATACCTCCATCACTGGAGCACCCAAACGTGATTCTGCAGAAAGCAGCTCCTGCTGCCGCTGAGACACCTGCTCGTTGTGCTCGTTGTCCTGCGTCCCCCGGCCCCCTGGATAGCACCTCCTCAGCTGCAACAGGAGGTACTCCTGTGGTGGGAGAAGGAGACAGGCATCTGCCAACTGCATCTTGCAGTCTCAGTTCCTAGGGCAGCAGAGCTCACAATAGCCCCTTGAAGGCTGCTGCTAGGGGATGACTTTCAGGGCTCTCATTTGCTGTGGTGGCATCCACCTCACCAGGCCTTTGAGGGATTGGAAACACCTGCCCAGGGACTGCATCCGAGAGGCTTGTTCATCTCACCTCTGTACAATCTTGAGAGGGAGCCACTGAACCAGAGCGTCCTCTCAAAAAGGAAAGTGACCCTGACCTACAGCTGAGGGTCTCATCCCACCTCTGCAAGGGAAGCTGCCATTGCTCCAGAGCAGAACTCACCACCACGCTGGAAGACTTCCTCCGGAGGTCTTTCCCGCCTCCTGGAAGGGAAAACAGCACTGTGACCCCCTCTCCCTGCAAGCCAGGTCCCTCTTCCACTCATCCCTGCTAGTCCCCCACTTGCACAGCCTGCGCAGCAAGGCTGGCGCTCAAGCTTTGCCAGGCCGTTGCCTGGCAGAACCAGCTCTTTAGAGCTCTCCCACACTGTTGCTCGATGCATGCAAGCTCCCACATAACCAGCACTCACCTGTATGTGAACCACGCTTGCAGTAGCAGCACCAACACACAATGCCGATGATGAACAAAACTATCACAGACAGGAACCAGAGATCTGCAGGAGGAAAAAAAAAAAAAAAAAAATTGCATGGGGATCTGCTGCTGGTTTCCTTAACAGCAGCAGCTCAGATCTCCTACCCTCAAGCCCATTCTTCCTCCTCAGGCCGTCCGGCACTTACACCAGAAGTTGGAAGCAGCAGCTGTGGGAGGACCACACTGGCGGTCGCTGTGTGGAGTGCAGGGAGCCTTCTCCACCTCACCATCGAGGCACCTGGGGAAAGGGCAGAGATGGAACAGCTTGGGTGCTGGGGCTCCTTGGCCAGCACTGCCTCTCCCAGCACAGCCCACCACATCCCCCAGCGTTGGGGTCACACAGCCTAGCTCACCTGGCCCGGCACTTCTGGCACATCTCGCACGGATGGTCCGGGGAGCAGAAGGTGCCATTCTTGCAGCCACACTGCGTGTTTTTGGTGGCCGTGCAGGGACTCAGCTGGACTTGATCTGCAGACAACAGGAGAGCCGACTGTACACAACTAGCAACAAGAGATTGTACAGAACAGCCTACTCCTTGAGGCCATGTCCTAGCAACCCTTGCTGAACATGCCAGGCGTGAGTGTGGACAATGTCCCATGGGCCACGGGACATATCGACTAGCCATGTAGGTCTGCATGGGTGCTTGCAGCATTTCAAGACCCAGTAGACCCTCCAAATCCTGACCACCCACACTAGGAGACACCCCTTGGAGATGCTGCAGGCAACTCTGCTCTGAAATGAGGTCTCCAAGATGAATTTAGGCCCAAGCTATCAGTCAGCATCAGCTCCTGGACCACATAACACAGTTAGAGTCCCTGCTAGAAACACAGGCCAGTTTCGTACCTTCCCTGCATGTCCGACAGCCAAAGCATTTGGGAAAATCATTAGGATACTCGATGAATTCATCTTCTTTACAGGGCAGGCATTTGCTGGAGCCATTTTGCACTTTACAGTGCTCTGCAACATAGGTGCCTGCAACAAAGGAAGGGAAGGAAAGGCCTTATCAATGAATAGAGCACAGGATGGAGAGATCTTTGCAAGGAGGGAGCCAATTCTGTTGTCAGTGAGGCTAAAACACAAAATTGGTTCCACCAAAGGGAAACATTCACACGATGAATCTTTAGATCACAGAACTCGGCCACAGCAGCTGAAACCTCCACTTTGAAGAGTGCATTAAGAGGGTTAGCAAAGGGCATTCTCAAAAAGCATCATACAGAAGAGGTGCAAAAACAAGCAGACAGACAGGTTCTGCACACAGAAATGAGAAGCTGCACACAGCGTGAAGTCAGCAAACATCTTACCTGCTGGACACTTCCTGCAATAGAGACCTCCATCATAGACCTGGTACAATTCGTCCCTTACCCTGCTCGAGGGCAAGAGCTCCAAACTGTCCCTTCTCCCCACTGCAACTGCAGCAGTTCCCCAAAAAGCCTCCTGTGAAAAAAAAAAAAAGAAAAATAGGGAAAATGGGTTAAAAAAAAAATCATGAGAGACACAGGGCATGTGCAGCTAACAAGAGACCAGGCAGGAGGTGCAGAGAGGTGAGCAAAGAGCTCAGACGAGGACGGAGCCAGAGGTGGAACCTGTTTCGGGCTGCCCTGGCTCTCAAACATCCCCTTGAGGGAGCCAAGGGCACTTCCCCATCCAGGGGAGGTGGTTGTTTCCTGGCCAAACCGACGGCGGAGGCTTCAAGGCGCTGCTGGATGCCCGGCTTATCAGCAAGGCGAAGGTGCCCTGGCACTTCCTTAGGACAACGGCAGCTCTCCCTTCCTTCCCCAATTTCTGGGCACGGGAACCAACTGCAGCAAAGAAAATTGAGCTGTGGGGAGGGAGCAACGAGGGTGTCCCGGCTGCCAGCGGCTGCTCTGTCCCAGCGCTGGAGCTCCATGGTGACCGCACAGCGCCACCAACAAATTCCCTTCCCGTTCCCACCCGCCAGGAACCTGCCCTTTGTAGCAAGTTTCTCCTATGAGTCAGATGCTGGAAGAAAGCAGCAGCCACACGTGGTGCGTCACCCCACCGCTCGGCCCATATCCCATCCTCCCAAGGCGGAGACAAGGCCTGCGGGCTGCCCCGGCAACTCCAACTGCAGGGACAGTTTCCTTTTCCAGTGTATCTTATTTATCCCCTGCAGGTCTTGAGGTTTTACCCGCTCTGGTCTTGGAGTCTCCAAGGACAGAGACCGCACGACCTCGCTAGCGACATGCCCCCTGCCCGCCCATCCTTATCACGCGGGATGAAGGTTTCCCGCTCAGCCCCAGGGCCTCCACAGCAGCTACACGTGCTGTTCCGAAAGGCGCACCGGGGCACCGCGTTTCTGTGCTCTCCCAGGGCTCCTTCAAGTGCATGATAACCTTATCAGCCCACAGCACCTTCAGCAGCTCAAGTACACCAGCCTGACACCAGACATTTGCAGGGAGGAATCCCACGTCTGCACTTTGCAAAGTGCCACGATAAACCAGCCCACGGGCCTTGGTTTTACAGGCCAGGGAACAGGCAAAAAGGGCTCAGCAAGGGCTGCTGCGTGTCCGTACAGAGCCTGGACCCCCCACTCTGCTGCTCCAAGCACGTGTTGACGATGACTTCTGCCAGCTCTCATCCTTGTTTCCTCTGAAATGCCACGAGCCAGAGACCAGACATGACCACAACATACCCCATCCCTGGGGACCCAGCCCAACATCTGAGGAACCCACTGAAAAACAGCAGAACTACTTCCAAAAAACAAACCTTCAACTTGAAGAAAGAGAGTAGGACCCTGCCTAGGTCACAGAAGATGTTTTACAAGAAAAGCCTGGGGAGAAAAGGAAATATGGCCCCACTGCAGCTTGTCTCAGCACAGGGTACTTTATCACCACAAAAGCCAGTTTTAAAGTAAGTTGCATGGAGGAACCAAGTTCCATACAAGCTGTGGTGCTAAGAGAGCTTCACACTTGCAGCAAACATCCAAACAAAGCAACAGTCCCCAAGGCTGAGGAATGACCAGTCACTGCAGTTTCCAGTATCCTCACGGACCAGGAGGTAAAAACTTCTCTTTTTGGTCTGAAGGATCAGACCTGGAGGAGACTTTGGGGAAGTGCCAGTCCTCAAACCCTCCTTCATCCTCCTCTGATCCCTGGTTTGCTCCCAAAGTGACCCCAAAGAAGGCATCGAGCCTTTGTGGCAGCAGATAAACCCCAAACCGAACTTCTGAGTGCCGAAAAGCACCAAGACAACATGGATAAGCGTGGAAATCCACGATCTGTGAGTACGCAGGTGCCAGAGCACCAACCGTATTAAGGTCCAAGAAGCACGAGACCTTGGGACAACCATGGCGCCTCTGCTCCATGCAAGCAAGTTTGCTGAACTCGGGGGTTTTCCGCAGACTTTACGCCAATGGAATTTGAGCTCCAGCAGATGTGGGCATGGGGACGCCTCCTCTTCCCGAGCCTGTGGCCTCGCTCCAGGTATGATGCAACAGCATAGTGTGCAGAGGAAGCAAGAGCAACCTTAACAGCATGCGACTGTCACGTGGGGCATCTTCAGACCTGACCCTTTCTCCCCCCACCTTTTGTTTTCTTTGATTAAAACAATGAAGTCGAGCCGGAGCACGTCCGCGGGCTTGGGGAACCACGCAGGAAATAAGGGAAGAGCAGGGAGCTGCACAGGAGGAGCACGAGGGCTGGAAAGGGGCCAAGACCCAGCTGCTAACGTGAGCCAGGGCAAGCGCTGGCATTGGGCACAGGAATCCCTTCACTTGGCACAGCTGGGCTCCAGCCCCACGTCAGGAATCGAGGGCAGCCCCGATGCTGGGGACGGGATTCCCACCAGCCAGGTAAGGCTCTAGGTACCTCCCAGCCACCTCCCATGCAGGGGACGCAGTGCACACAGGTGACAGCGCCTGTCCCCCAGTCCCCAAGGCCATGGGCCGGGCGGCCATGTAAAACCACATATTCCTGCCTGCGCAGGCGCGAGATCCCAACTCGGGACGGCAAACAATGCTGGGAAGCCGCAGGAAATCCCCTCCTGCACACGCAGCGGCGATCCAGGCGCCATGGAAGGGCCCACGTGCTGCAGCTGGACTCTGTGGTCGCTCTTCCCAACATGCTCCCACCTCCGCAGGGCCCATCCCGCCTGAGCCCCCGGCCCCTTGTGCAGCTCCGGTTGCTCCAGGGGATCCCACCACAGCCCCTGGGCTACGGTGGCTCCTGGGCCACTAACCGTCCTCCTCCCCATAGCCCAGACACCAGGAGAGTCCCCAACACTCCATCCCCCCAAACCCATCCCAGTGACCCCCCAATATTCCTGTCCCTCAGCACATCCAGGCGAGCCCCCCATAGCCCCTACCCCCCTGTACAGGTAAGCCACCCACCCGCCCCGTCACAGGTGACCCCAAACACCTTTGTCCCCCAATCACCCCTTGAATGGAACCCCTCAGCCCCCTCCTGCCGCCGGGCCAGGACAGCCACAGCCCCCCGCTGTGCTCCCAAGTCCCCGCTCTGGGCAGTCCCGCCCCCGGCCCGCACGGCGCGACATGCCCGGACATGCCGCGACGGCAGCGGCGACCCCGGCCCGGTACCCGCCCCGGGCCCCACGCACCAGCAGCACCAGCAGCACCGGCAGCAGCGGCATCAGCGGCACCATCGGGGCGCGACGAGCATCGTGCGCGGGAGCGACGCGGCCGCCGAGCGGCTCTAGAGCGGGACGGGACGGCCCGACCCGGCTTGGCTCGGCACGGCCTGGCGGCCCTTGGGACGGGACGGGGTGGGACGGGACAGGGCAGGGCAGGACGGGACGGCCCCGCTCGCTCCCCGCTCCGCTGGGTTCTTCTCTTCTCTTCTCTTCTCTTCTCTTCTCTTCTCTTCTCTTCTCTTCTCTTCTCTTCTCTTCTCTTCTCTTCTCTCCTCTCCTCTTCCCCACTTCGCGGCGCGATAGCGAATAACGCGGAACCGCCTCCCGCTCAACTTATATAACGAATGGGAGGGCGGCGACGGAGGTGGCAATATCCCCGCCCCTTCCCCGGCGATCAAGGGCCCCGCGGGGTTTGGGTGTCCCGCGCCCACAGCTGCACGGTGCTCGAGCCCCCGACGGGATGGGACGGGCAGGACATCCCTGTGCGAGCTCCTCGGGGGCTCCTCTCGCTCCCAACTTTTTTTCTTCTTCCATCTAGGCCCCAAAGGAGCAAGAACACGCGTTTTCCAGAAAAGACAGTTACACAAACACCCTGTCCCGACGGCCACAATGAGAGTCCCTGCGAGGCTCCTGCAGCGCAAGGTGCCACACGCTGTGATACGGCCCTGCGCAAGCACTGGCCTTGCACAGCGGGGTCCCCTCCAGGCTACAGGGCTGAGAGTGGGACACGCTTCCCCCGGACAGTGTCCGATACAGCCCTGGGCCAGGCACGGATATGTGGGGAACAGCGACTGTGCTTGGGCCATGGATATCTGGGAAAATCCTGCCGTGTGCACCTGGAGTCTCCTCACTGAATTTACGGCCTGCCCCACAGAGAGGCAGTAACAAAACCAGTAAGAAAGTGCGAAGTCCAAATTGTGAGGCAGAGCAGGACCTGTGATAGCTGCTCGCGGGTGTGTGGTGCACTGCAAGCCCCAAATGTCTACAGCGCTTCGTGTCCCCCCAGGACCGTGTGCTCCTTATTCCAGCCCAAGTAGTTGGGGGCCTTGGAAAACAACCAGGTTTGCGCTTGGGGCACAATCAGCGATGTCCAACAGCCCCGCTGTGCTTGCGAGTGCTCCGGGCACATCCCGCTGCCCAGAACACCGCCCCGATGGCCCTTGCGACGTCCTGCCCAAAGGGACAGGAGGCTGCACCGAACAGGCGGAGGTGACGCAGCAGTGAGGGACCCGCTGCAGAGCTGCTGCCCCCTGCCTTGCCCCGCGCTTTGCACCTGAGCACGTCATCCCGAGCACCCGCCTGACTTGAGTCCGTCCCTCTCACCTCATCTATGAAATCGCATTACAGGTGCATTTTTTCAGTGCGCCAAATGACACCAGTGCTCTGATTTTTTATAGCAGCGAGGGAGAGGCTGGGCAACCGTCCTTCCAGCCTCGCCGCCACCGCTGCTGCAGCCTGGGTGGGACTCGCGGTGCAGCTAACGTCATCCAGCTGCCGTGCAGGAATTTCCCCGGCACGCCGAGGAGCGGGCACAGGGAGCACTTCCATTTAAGGCTGACTGCCCCGCCGTCAGGGCCGGCCCCACCACGGCAGGAGGGTTGTGCTGTTATCACAGCCAGACAGGCTGCTGTCTTGCTGTCCTGCTCCCTATCCCTATTGTGCTGTCCCTGCAGCTCCGGAGGAACTGGCAGCTGCCGAGAAGCTGGGCAGATTGCAGAGCCAGAGGAGCAGCGGGTGGATACGGAGTGCTCGGAATAGACAGGCAAATTGCTGCTCTTTAGGAATACCAAGTTTCCTCCACTCTGCTACAAGTGTAAATTAAAATGAGCTGGGGAGGCCCCCCTGGAGCCTGTTCCTCCTGTCCGGAGGCTCCAGACCTCATTGAGAGATGCCCAGAGCGGACACCTCTGGATAAGTGTCTCGAGGGAAGCCTAAGGTTAGTGGTTAACCCCACGCAAGCACGCGCCGCACTCCAGGGCTCACACACTCCTGGCATTTTCACCCTTTAAAAATGGACTTTTAGGTGTTCTTTTAAAAGAGGAAAGGGCGATCTCCCCTCCCAAGCACTGCCCGTTAGCTGCTACCTGCAGTACCTCTGCACAGCGATGGGCTGCAGAGCTGCACATGCTTCTTGCATTAAGTTCTTCCTGCAGATTTTTGTTTGCCATCTCTTTTTTGTTTGTTTGTTTTTGTTTCCTGAAAGGGATTTGAAGCTGAATTCTGACCATCTCCCTCAGGATAAAGAAGTGATTTTTCTCCTAAACACCAGGTTTCTCTTTAAAAGTGACGGGATGCTTTTGTAGTCCTTGCACCATGCGAAGGGCATGAGGAGGGAGGAGCTCCGTTCCGCACCACCAACTCATCCCTGAGTCACTCCGGACGAGATCCCGGGGCTCTGTGTGCTTGTGCAAGCAGAAAGGGTTAAACTTTTTCCCCTACGAATGTAGAGGGCTTGTGTGCAACTTACAACATTTGTGGAAATTTCCACTCGCAGCAGCCGCGGACTTTGAACTCCTCCACAGCAGACAGCAAATTTGGGCTCCTTTCCCTACTTTTCTCCTCCCTTGCAGAACTGGGTGGGTCCCCAGCCCCGCGGTAATCTGCAACGGTGACATGCGCGACAGCACAGGCTGTGCCGCAAACAGAGCGTCCGCCGCCTTGGCCGGAGCTTAGGAACGTTCGGTAAAATCCAGCTTGCTGGAAAAAAAAAAAAAACAGGCTGCTTTTTGGAGAAAAGGCAGTACTTTTCACCCCACTGTTGCTCAACCCTGTTGCATGCTGAGTTTGTGTGAGGAAAGCCAGGGTATCACAGTGTCACATACTGCCACCAGTCCTGGAAAAACCTGTATCCCATCCCACTGCATCCCATCCATCCGCATCCAGGAACTGGCAGGGCCCAGGATTGCTGTTTCAGTCAAACTAGTCCAGAGGCAGCAACACTAATTGACTTGGTGGAGCAGACCTTAATCCTGCTTTTATCCAACGGGACCACTGTTACACCCTGAGGGTGTCCTGAATCTTTTTGTCCCTTTATCCCAATTATCTCAACACATAGAGCACATTCTTTGGTGTATGTGTGTGTATATATATATATATTTTTTTTCCTGTATTAAGTTTTTTCATGGGGGAACTCTGCATGGCAGGATTTCGATCCCGCGGGAGCTGGATCCCGCCGTCACTGGGCGCTTGTTCCTGCTGGAGCTGTGAAGGGCAATGCCTGGCCAGTTTCCTCGGGTGTATAAACCCGAGAAACCCGTGCGGCTGCTTTGAGGAAGACCTGTGGTCAGACCCTGCAGTGCAGCTTCCTGGACACAACGCTCATTTTACTAAAAACCACTGTGCATTTTTGCAAATGACTGGGTTTGGCACTGCAGTTCTCCGAAACCGCGCGGGTGAAAGGCTTCCCAGGCACAGGGAATGTTTGGCGGAGAGCGCTGAAAGTTCGTGACAAACTGCAGCCTGACTCAGGAAGAGCCAAGGCGAAGAAAGGAGATAAAAACAGATTCCTTCCCAGGGATGCGGGACGTGCAGGCGCACAGGCTGCTTTGGGATCCCTCCCTTCTTCACCAGTAGTTACGTGGCAGGGAAGCGCAGGGGGGACAGAGAGACACTGTCCTAGGGACACTCGGACGCTGTCCTTTCCTATGGTGAGGGAGCAGAGCTCTCCAGGACACTCGGACGCTGTCCTAGGGACACACGGACACTGTCCTAGGGACACCCGCGCCACAGGCCCCCACAGCCGAGGCCATGACGTCACCGCGCCGTGACATCACCTCCGCATGACGCCACCCCTCCCGCGTGACGTCACGCAGCGCCAAAGCCGCCGGGCGCGCCGGGCAGTGTGCGCATGCGCCGGGCCGTACCACGCCGCGCGGCGCGGGGGGGAGCACGGCTGTCCCACACAAAGCGTGGGGGGGGAGGGAGCGCATGCGCAGAGCGCCGGTCGGCGGCGGCGGGGGCGCGCGGGCCGATGTGC